>BROG01000091.1:0-362500 GCA_030159075.1 Atrina japonica | reverse complement strand
CAAAATATAAATCTTTAGGATGTTCAGGATATAGATACAAATCTGGTTAAAATTTGACATACACGGACCTTTGGAAATCACTCTGGACCTGACCTTAGTGTCACAAAATTTATAGGAATATAAGGTTTGCATGTCTGTATATCGCTTTTATTTGTTATTGCACGTCAAGTACAAGTAGTAAAAGTAGAAATAGTCGAAATAAAATTATACTACTTGGCAATACATGTATATAGAAATCTATGTTTGGTTTCAGTGAAACGCGAATTTATTTATAGACAGGTAGAATTTATTAAAACAATAATCATTTTTGCCGTAGACGTCAATCATTTCATACTAATCGATTTCGATATATTTGGCATCTCTCTCTCTTTTCTATATTTGTTCATATTGCAGAAATGACAGCTACAAACATATCATTTGCTTTTATGGAAATGTCAAAACATTTAGTATGCATAAAAATCGATTACATTTGTATTATAGCAAATACTGAATACGTAACACCAGATAAGAGAGTACAACAACAAAACACACAAAAAAAATAAATTAAAATTTCTGAAATAATAAAATCCTCCAAACAATGACTGATTTATACTTATCCAAATAACAAATACATTTAGTTTGTGCACACGACAGCATCATGTCAAAAGTGAGTCAACTATCGTCATTTTCCTATAGATTTCTATGTTAAATCAGCCTTTATGAAATATTTGTAACACAGTAATGCTTGCGAAAGATCTTGTCAAAATTCACATGTTTACAAAAGGTCTATTCAACAGGTTTCCGTCTGATATTAGTTTTAGACTCCTTTGAAACTTTATTTCTGAGAAGCAACAATTTTCTTTGTAGTAAGCATTTACTTGAGGCCACTTGAAATGAAGAGAAGGAAATGTCGGTGCTAATTTTGCTTATCACTTACAAATACATTTACTTGCAGTAGAAAAAAAGTAAACACGTTCAAACTTTCAAAATTAAAAAAAAAATAGGTCGTAGACTTCAACACAAATGTGCAAAAGTTTACAAAATTTAATGGAATATATATAAGACAGGCCAATTATTTCTTAAAGGCCAATGACAGGTCCAAATTGAACTTCAAGAAATATCGTAAAAAGTTCTCCAAATCGCACATTGTACAATTTAAAGAAATACTCATCAAAACTAGTGCACACATACAATGCAATTGGTCAGAGAATGATAAAAACAACATGATACAAACACCCCTAATTAGCGATCGCACATGTACCGGTAATTGCTGTTATATAGATACGGAAAGCATATCAAACATGAATGTACGTCAAATTGTGGAAAGTATTTCACCGAAAACTGCTATTATTCATTTTTCTAAATAAAAATATTGTATTTCTATACATATACGTTTACCACTTTCACTTAAAATAGATAAAAACAAAAGAAAGTATTGTATTCTCCGACCAGTTTTAGTCTCCACGATTGAACAGAAGTGTTATATAAATAGGTTTGACAGATTGAGGTTTCTTCAGGGGAAATTCAAAGAAGGGTGGCGAATTATTAATCTTGTTTCAGACTCATTTCCTTCTTCAAAACATTTTAACGCTCTATTTCTGTTCCTAAACTATCGATTCTATCTCCCTTCTTTTCCTGTCCTTTGTGGGTTTTTTATATGCTGCCTGTATGGCAACGTATTTACTTCTTTGTGGAATGTTGGTAAACTTGGACCCATCTCAATTCGAGCCCATCTCAACTCGAATCCTCTTTGGCTAAGTCACGGTTGAAGTGTTTTCCATAAAGATTGTCATAACCGAAAATTGAGTAGAATCATCTGCAAGATACTCAAGATATTAATCCACCTGTCACGCTTTGTGAATTGGATTATACCTCTGTCAACGAAGTATTTCTGAAGCCAATTCATTTCCACAGATAGTTGTATGTCATTTCAATACCAAACGGCATTATGGTAACTACTTTATTGGTATATACATGTATACCTTCATAAATAATTCTACAATCAAACAGGCGATGCGCATGAATGAGTTAATCGATGGGCACGAGTCAGCTAAAACATAGGTACGAGTTAACCAATTCATTTAAGCACGAGTTGTGATGGATAGGAGATTACAATAAACCGTATGTCGAACTTATTCATCTGAGGTTGCCTTGAATATTACGCAACTCCGTTTGCATTTATTGTCGTTGCGAGTAAAATCATTTTTTTATCTTCAAACTCAAATTGCTAGAAAACAAGGAATCGTTTAGAAGCGTAATTAAAGGGAACTTCAAGATAATAACTTTATATAAGCATTTTGCAAGCACGTTATCATTGAAAACAAAATTAACAACCTTGCTGAGCGTAAACCGCCGGTCATGGGCCTTTCAAGGTTGATTTAGCATACAGAGCTGTATATAAATAGTATAATAAAAACCAAAGTTACTGTAACCGTTAAACAGAAAAAAATAAATGCTCACGAAGATAATTCTGTAATTAAGACTTTAACATTTGAGCTCTAATTGAATGTAAATGCGTATTTCCGAAAGGAAAGGTGGTATCATACATGGCTAAATAACAAACCCAAATGTACAGTTAAATGATCGGGATTAGATATTGCTGCTTACTGTCTCTGTGTGTGTGCGTGTGTGTGTGTGTGTGTGTGTGTGTGTGTGTGTGTGTGTGTGTGTGTGTGTGTGTGTGTGTGTGTGTGTGTGTGTGTGTGTGTGTGTGTGTGTGTGTGTATGTGTGTGTGTGTGTGTGTGTGTGTGTGTGTGTGTGAGTGTGTGTGTGTGTGTGATGCACTAAAGGCTCCCTTTTTATGTTGTTTTAAGCTAATCCTGATATGCGAATTTAAAAAGAAAATCGCAATTATGTCAGGCTAGAGAAAATGGTGAAAATTACAACCCTTGGATTTAAAGTCGGACACAGTATGTAAAGCTTATATAAAGAGCACACAATACGTTTTAGACTATATAGCTCATTTTCCCGGTACATCTTCAATTTGGGAAAAAGGTAATCTATAAAATGTATTTACAATATCTACTGAACATTGTCTGTATCTATTGATATACTACATATAAATAAAATGAATAAACAGTCGTCCTCCAAGACTCGTCTCATGGCGAATGATTTGAGATGAATTGTAATTATATCGTCATTTTTCCTGTAGGATTGAGTATTAATCATCTATAAACTATAAAAAGGCGATTATATCTTGATACAGGACAACATACGGTGTTTCAGCATCGACTTTATTCTAAACTTCTAAAGATTTTATGAAATGTTCCATGTCTTAGGACTTAAAGATTTTGTTTTTATTTTTGTTGCTGTTCTTTTTTGTTTCCATTGTTATTGTTTTCTTTTCTTTCTTCTTGTTTTTTTTTCTTTTTGTTGTTTTTGTTGTTGTTTTTTTTTCATTTTTTTTTTTTTTTTTTGAGAGGGTGGATTTATGTTGCTTTTTCTTTCGTTTTGTGTGTTATATCGTTTTTGTTTGTTTCTTAAAACTGGTTAAATGAGAGTTATTTCCATGTAAAGTAATTTTTCATTATGTAGGCAATTTTGGCTATGATTTTAAAGATCGTGATAGGGAAAATGAATGGGGCGCCACTTTTTTTTATTGGAATCAGACAACAAATATCAAGTGCAAGTAGCATTGCAAAATTTTCAAAGGTAAATATTTCTGCACAACATGATAATTTCAGAGCTTCGAAGATAGCGCCAGGTCGAAAGAGGTTTGAATAATTTTTTTGTTTTTGTTTTTGTTTTTTGTTGTTGTTGTTGTTGTTGTTGTTTGCTATCTCTTATTTAGATAAGCTTAATATTAAGTATACAATAAATAATAATAATGAGAATTAGTTATATATTTATAATAGAACAAGCTCTGCATTTGCTGCTTTGTCCTTAAATTGTGCTGGACACCCAATACTGTAATTGTTTGTATCGTTCATACTATGTGAACTACAATTGAACACGTGATACATGTGTGTACTTACAAATATATATATATATATATATATATATATATATATATATATATATATATATATATATATATATATATATATATATATATATATATATATATATATATATAGTACGGGTATATAGGGTCAAGTAGAAGTTATGTTTGAATCTAATAGACATGGTGTTTATGTGAGTTTATGTTTCATGTTTTTTTCTGAGTTGTGTAATTTTGTATTTGTCTTTTATGTGGTGTAAAAGTTTAATTCAAGCATGTGAGGTTTACGAATGCTATTGTGTATATATGCTATCTCTTATTTAGATAAGCTTAATATTAAGTATATAATAAATAATAAAAATGAGAATCAATTACTGCACGGCATCATAATTTAAAAGATTTTTACATATTCCTCGGTAACTGTTGAAACTGTGTTAACGTAAAAAGAGGATTTGTATACTTTTTTGTAGTAGTACTACAGTGGTATATAGTAGGGTATATAGTAGGGTATAGCCTCAAGGGCGATTACCAGGTGGAATTGACAGAGTCTATTGGATGAAAAGATTCTTGTTTATTCATAGTATGTCGGTTTCTGAAACGCATTATTTTCAAACTTCCATAAATATCTGAGATGTAGGGCTCGACCAGTATTAGCAGGTCAGATGTATGTATATTATACTTATACATATGCATTAAGGTATATGGATACTAAAACAAACATTTCGTGCATGTATATGTGTATAGTTTGAGTGTGTATATGAAGGTTATATCAGTGTATGTCTTTAAATCCCATAAACTGCACATCAGTAATTATTTTAAGTGCCTATACAGATGGGAGTATATATATATATATATATACGTGTGTTAAAGAACAAGTGTTTTTGCATGTATTTCAAACTACACTATATTTACTAAATGTCCCACCAGTGTTAGTGTAGGACTAATAATAATGCAAGGGTTTGAATGGTTATAAATACATGTACATAATGTATATTTGCGATTTTCTTTTTAAATTCGCAGATCGGGAGAAGCTTAAAACAACATGAAAAGGGGAGCATTTAGTGCATCACACACACAAACACACGCACACACACACACACATATATATTCACCGTTTCTTAAATTTGCTGCTTTATCAACCGTGAATTATTTCCCTTTTTCAGTAAACCATGTAGACAAACGTCAAATTATAGGTTTTTAGTTTTGTTTTAGGTCGATGTAGTAATCGAGTATTCACAAAGAATATAAATTTTCATGAAGCAATAAATTTACTTAGAGCATGATATTCCGTATTTGAGCACCTTTTAAGCATGTAGACTTCACTGTAACAAACTGGTCAAGTCACAAAGGTCAGTATACTATTATTACTGTAATTATGTTTTCATCAGCACATTCGGTGTGTACTACTAAGCTGTATATAGTTGTATATAGTATATAGCTGTTGGGGTACTACTGTGCTGTATATAGTTGTATATAGTATATAGCTGTTGGGGTACTACTAAGCTGTATATAGTTGTATATAGTATATAGCTGTTGGGGTACTACTAAACTGTATATAGTTGTATATAGTATACAGCTGTTGGGGTACTACTAAGCTGTATATAGTTGTATATAGTATATAGCTGTTGGGGTACTACTAAACTGTAGTTGTATATAGTATACAGCTGTTGGGGTACTACTACGCACTATATAGTTGTATACAGTATATAGCTGTTGGGGTACTACTACGCTGTATATAGTTGTATATAGTATATAGCTGTTGGGGTACTACTACGCTGTATATAGTTGTATATAGTATATAGCTGTTGGGGTACTACTAAGCTGTATATAGTTGTATATAGTTAATAGCTGTTGGGGTACTACTAAACTGTATATAGTTGTATATAGTATACAGCTTTTGGGGTACTAATAAGCTGTATATAGTTGTATATAGTATATACTGTTGGGGTACTAATAAGCTGTATATAGTTGTATAGTTGTATATAGTATATAGCTGTTGGGGTACTAATAAGCTGTATATAGTTGTATATAGTATACAGCTTTTGGGGTACTACTAAGCTGTATATAGTTGTATAGTTGTATATAGTATATAGCTGTTGGGGTACTACTAAGCTGTAAATAGTTGTATAGTTGTATATAGTATATAGCTGTTGGGGTACTTCTAAACTGTATACAGTTGTATATAGTATATAGCTGTTGGGGTACTACTAAGCGGTATATAGTTGTATATAGATGTTGGGGTACTACTAAGCTGTATATAGTCGTATATATTATATAGTATATAGCTGTTGGGGTACTACTAAGCTGTAAATAGTTGTATAGTTGTATATAGATGTTGGGGTACTACTAAGCTGTATATAGATGTATATAGTATATAGCTGTTGGGGTACTACTAAGCTGTATATAGTTGTATATAGTATATAATATATAGCTGTTGGGGTACTACTAAGCTGTAAATAGTTGTATAGTTGTATATAGTATATAGATGTTGGGGTACTACTAAGCTGTATATAGTTGTATAGTTGTATATAGTATATAGCTGTTGGGGTACTACTAAGCTGTAAATAGTTGTATAGTTGTATATAGTATATAGATGTTGGGGTACTACTAATCTGTATACAGTTATATATATATAGTATATAGTATATAGTTTTTCCGGCTTGTGTTATTATCACCAAGCTGAATTCAGACGTTTTTATTTTTATCATTTTTGGACTTTTGAAAACAAAATTATGTTTCTATTCTTCACATGCATTATTTAATTCAAATTGACAGCTTGTTTACACAAATTCTAGTTACCTGTACTAAGATTTAGTGACACTTTGAACAATAGGTTTAATTACACAATGGACTCACTTTTTTCCCCGGGTAAAATGCCTCTAAGTATAATTGTCTGCAAGGCATTTAAATAATTGTTTCAGATTATATCTTTATGTACATCCACCATAGATTAATTTTGTATTTACTTTGAAATTACTTTAACACTTGTTGACACATGTCAACAATTTCTAGTTCAAAAGCTATTGTTTAAGTTTCTCTTAAATATCAATGTAAAATTTTATTTCCTCAGTTCGGACATCAGACACACTACTGATAACACCGACTCGTTACTTTGTTTCTGGAGACCACGTATACTACTGGTCATATATCCAACTTGCCTTCTATTGTAATCCAGGACTTATTACTTTTTATTCAATATTTAGGACTTATTATTTATTACTCATCATTTCGGACTATTTGCATTTTATTGTTACATTTTGTGATTTTATACTGTTCATCGTTGCGGCTTGACAATAAATACGGATTAACTTATTCAGTGTTCTTCCTGGAGTTGTATTTTGGTGGACCATAGGGAATACGGCACTCTATCTACTTACGGCCCACAGCGCCACACACACCGATTCTTACTCTTCTTCTCGAAAACATTCCCTCACCCCGTTCGTTACAACGCAACAGCGGATACGGCTCCAGCAACAACATCAATGATACAACAACGTCTCATCCCGACATCGAAACCCCGTTGTGATATCATTATCAGCTAAAATTTTAATCATCAATGATATCAATTTTTTACACAAAATGAACGCACCATTTGCACGTGTATGGCATTTTGTCTACCCCCCCCCCACCCCTATAAAAGAGAAAAAAAAAATAATAAATAGATAAATAAAACAAAAAACAAAAAACTTTGTGCCACCCCTGATAAGTCTGTCAATTTAATCAGCGATATATAAAGCTATTAGCTTTATATATCGCTGATTTAATGAAATATTTGGCCGGGAAAAAATAAGTTGCAATGTGATACTTTACTCTCTGGGCTTTTGGAATTGAACATTACTGGGAAATATACCCAGCTGGGTGACGTGGAAACAATGATTTTGTGTCTGATAGCTAGATAATATCTCATCTGGCTTACTAATTAATCTATCAACGATAGTAGATACTAGAAGGATACTAGAACGAAATTTTCACCGATTTTAAGTGACTTGTTTGCTAACCCAAGCTACTTTTGAGAAGTGTATTCAGTGTGATTTACTCGCGGATCAGGCCTACTAGGTGTATTTTCACGTCCGGACGCAGAAAAATGCGTCTACAGGTTTACAAATTTGAAACTTAATGTTTTTATTAGATGCGTAAAACACGACCCCTGAATATTGCCACACAATCAATCCAACACTTGAAATTTGGCGTAGTGAGCAGGGAGAGCGCGTCCCTAAAATTGAAAAACTTGGCGAATTTGTTCTACAGAAACTGGTTGTAGCTTTGAACCAGTTTGGCAAACTTTCCATTTTTACATAAACCGGTTTTAACCCCCTAACTGCCAGCGGGCCGATTGTAACATGCCCTGACTGCCAGTGGGCCGATGTACAAGTTTGGCAAATTCATGATTTTCATCATTCATGATTCTTGATTTTTTTTAATAAACAATTGCATTATATTACTTTCTGTTAAAAAGAGTGATGTAAAATTTTAACAAAATTAATGAACGAAGTAATTGACGATAAACGTCACGATGACGTCATATTCATTTGAGAATACTTACGTCTTGTTGATAGTTATGGCCAACATATGGCTCAGAGTATTTCTGCAAAAGGCACCAAAACGCGATGTTTATATTGCAAACCCGTCGATGCATGATATGCCACAGCAAAATTCCCCACCCATTGCGTAATTTTCAATCTCCTCTTTATAAGTTTGGCCTGATGCAGGATTTTGTCAGACAGACGAACGTACAAAGTTCTCCGATTCACATTTTATACAATTTAAAGACATACTAATCAAATCTACTGCACATACCGCAATTACTAGTAGTCAGAAAATGATACAGACACCCCTAATTAGCGATCGCACGTGTACGGGTCACTGCTGTAACATCGATGCGGAAAGCATGTCAAACATGAATGTACGTCAGATTGTGGAAAGTATTTCACCGAAAACTACCATTATTCATTTTTCTAAATAAAAATATTGAATACCACAGTTAAATAGATAAAAACAAAAGAAAGTATTGGTATTCTCCGACCAGTTTGAGTCTCCACGATTGAACAGAAGTGTTATATAAAAATAACCTTGACAGATTGAGGTTGCTTCAGGGAAATTCAAGGAAAGGTGGAAAATTATTAATTTTGTTTCAGCTTCATTTCCTTCCTCAAAACATTTCAACGCTCTATTTCTGTTTCTAAACGCACCACACAATTTCTTTATCGATTCTATCTCTTGTGTGTTGTTTATTTGCTACCTGTATGGCAATGTGTTTACTTCTTTGTGGAATGTTGGTAAACTCGGAGCCATCTCGATTCTTGTTCATCTCAACTTGTATTCCCTTTGGCTAAGTCATGCCTACGGTTGACTGACTCGTAACCAAAACAATTGGGAGAGTCGTACCCATCGTTTTACTGATTTGAAAACAGTAACGTAGGAATTATGGTTACACCGATTACTTAGTTTTCAAGCACATAGAAAAACTACCCGGGGTCGGTCATTATTCTACGTAGGAATCAGGGATATCCGTTACGCTTTTCGGTCTGTTCCAATCCGTTTAGTTTTGTCGGAATAGTTAGTGTCATATCATGTGACCTCAACAGAATGTCGAGCAAGATCGTTTCCGGTTTCGTAAAATTTACATTGACAACATTCAGTGAAATCGTGTCTCAGTTCTTCTCGTAGGATTTAATTGTTGATAAATGTTGCAATTCCTTCTTGTAACGACTACAAGTGCCGTCATCTTTCTTATAGGCTGCTTTTCACATCTGACATCTGACTGCATGGTATCTAGATTTAAGTCATCTATATAAGGTAAAATGTTAACTGGAAGTTCTCTGAAATTGCATACTTATTATGACAAATGGTAACAGAAAAATCAACCCCAAAAAGGTCTATTGACCCATACCATCAGGAAAAAATTACCCGTTTTCCAGATAACTTATTTTACGGATATAGAAAAGGCACGGAAATATTTTTCACCTTAGAAAAATGACCCAGGTGCATTTTCTACTAAAGAAAAAATAACCCAAGTGTATTTTCACAATAGAAAAAAATTTTCAACAGTTAATAATGAAAAATCCGACATAGTGATTCCTAAATCTGCAATGAACTGTAAACAAACAGTATAGGGAGCCCCATCGCTATTTTGTTTTTATTGTTCAATGCGAATAAACTGTCAGCTAATCAGATCAAGACTATTGAACAATTTCAGAATTGTATTAGATCAACGGACTTCGCGATAACTTCCGTTTCCGATCACACCTACTGTGATAGGATAAATTGAACACACTTACTCCTTTATAAATATTCATTAGCTACGAGTGATTACGAGTACATGAAACCAAGGGTAGGCAAGTGCATAACGATTCCGGACCGTGGTTTTACGACTATGAGGGCGCCCATCTATATAAACATCTATACACGTTCGGGGTTCTAAATGTCTTTGTTTTCGAAACCAATATCAAGTCGCCAAAAGCTCGAAAATTGTAACAACCCCTTTACATTATATGCATATAATCCCTGGTAAATCAAAAAGTGGGAACATGATATCAATACAGAATAATGACACTAAATTTACACTGACAAGAATAGTGTCGTTTATAAATAATGACAATTTTCATACATATGTCAATGCGATATATCCCAGCGAACTAGAATTAAAAATACAACAGAATCAAGCACACACGCTTCATACTTAGACATTTTACTTAACATAGACACAGACGGGAAAATGGCAACTAAACTATACGACAAACGCGACGATTTTGGCTTTCCCATCGTAAATTTCCACATTTAAGTAGTAACATCCCACAGTCACCCGCATATGGAGTTTATATTTCACAAATGATCCGATATGCCAGGACTTGTACAACATATGAAGATTTCATATACAGAGGTAAACTACTCACTGACAAATTATTGACACAGGGATATCGAAAACCGCGTTTAATGTCGACGTTCCGCAAATTTTACGGTCGGTATAATAGTCGTGTTTGCTATTAATCTGTTTCACTAAGTTAAATGTTGAGTTGCCTTTTTGTTGGTGGTTGTTGAGACGTCTGTACCAATTGTGACGATGATTCACACTCCTCACGTATTTCATTGGACTTGACTGGACTCACGGCAGGTGTGACCGGTCGACAGGGGGTGCTTACTCATCCATGGCACCTGATCCCACCTCTTGGTTTCCAGAGGTCCGTGTTTGTCCATTTTTACCGGATTTGTATCTGTGTCCTGGACATTCTATTGATCAGTACTTTGGTATCTGAGATTTTTTATATTATTCTTGTTATCCTACATACGAGTATCCGATTCCAGTGGGGAATAAAAAGTTTTTCACATATAGAGTGTCATAACCGAAAATTGAGTAAAATCATCCGCAAGATAATCATGAGATTAATCCGCCTGTCAGTGTTTGTAAATTGGATTATACCTCTGTAAGCGAAGTACTTCTGAAGCCAATTCATTCCCCACAGATAGTTGTATGTCCATTTCAATACCAAACGGCATGTTTATGGTAATTACGCTTTTGGTAAATGCATGTATACCCTCATAGATGATTCTATAATCAAACAGGCGATGGACACGAATGAGTTAATCGATGGGCACGAGTCAGCTAAAACATGTGTACGAGTCAATCAATTCATTTAGGTACGAGTTGTGATGGATACGAGATGACAATAACCCATATGTTGAACTTATTTTCATCCGAGGTTGCCTTGAATACTACGCAACTCCATTTGTATTTATTGTCGTTACGAGTAAAAAAATAATTTGATCTTCAAACTCAAATTGCTAGAAAACAGTGAATCACTTGGAAGTGTACCCAGCAAACATTTTATATTGGTCCAATATCGGCCCGATATCGTTAACAATATCGGCCCTATGTCGGGCGCCGATATCGGGCCGACATCAATTTCAAACTCAAATTGCTAGAAAACAGCGAATCACTTAGAAGTGTAATTAAAGAAAAGATAATAACTTTATATAAGCATTTTGCAAAGCACATTATAACTAAAAACAAAATTAACAGCCTTGCTGAGCGTACACCGCCGGTCATGGGCCTTTTAGTATTTCAAAATGAGCATTTATTCAGCAAAGAAAAGTTAATAAACCTATAAATTTGTGTAATCACAATCTTCACAATTTTACTAACCCACATGGGTATGACGAGTTTTCAACACATAAATTGAACATTTTGTTAAAATTAAATAAAAATCTTAATTTCTAAATCAGAAAACTGAAAATCAAAATATATACTGCAATGAATTTTTTTCGGTGAAAAATCTATTGATTAAAAATTGGGTTAATTTACAAAATACTAAAAGATCGAAACACACTTTTCATATTATGCATAATTAGTTGTGTGGAAATTCAACGCATTTTTATCATAAAGAAAAAGTGATGTTGTTTTATGTTTATGACGCAAACGTCATTCTTTTCCCCTATCTGTACATTGAGTCGTCGTGGCTTTTTATGTTGCTCGAGTGGAAAGGAGTTCAAACCCACCTCGGCTCGTCTGACAAGGCAGTAAATCTGTGTTTCCGAGTCATGGTAGAGATTGGACACATGGAACTTTTAGAAAACACGGTCGAAATACGACTTTAGTACTGATACCACGACAAGAAGAAAATTATTTGTACCATATCTTATTTCCTTATCCCACTGGCCAGTGTATACTCGATAAAGTGGAATCATTTCGGTCCGTAATGTTTACATGCTTTTAGATATGACAGTGACACAGATGTGTTTGGTAATTTTAATTTTGAAATACTTGCAAATATGTAAAATAATTAAAAGAAAATGTGCATTATTTCTATTATGCGAGCGCGTATACTAGTCTGCCGATATACAACGTGCTCACGTACTAGGTCGTGAAAGAGCATAGCGATTCCGGACCATGGTTTTGCGATGGTGCGGTTAGATCTAATATATATATATAATTTCCTCCTCGGTGTCACCGTCACCTACCAATCAAGTACAGTAAAAAAATAGCTGTTTATGCTTGGTATCCATATACACGTGCAGGCTAACAACTTGCTACACCGTGTTACACAAAGGTTTGTTAGTTTTCGCTTTATTTTTACATCTCATATAAAAGAGCAACTGTTTACTTCTTTCTGTGCTCCAGTTTGGTATAGTTTAAACCATTTATTTGTTTAACCATAGGAAACAGTTTTAGTTTCATCACAGGTTTACAGACTTATTGTAATCCATAAACCAAAACCGAAACTAGTTTATCTGCAACAAGCAATAATGAAACCGTAACCGGAGTTGTTTGTGTTGTATCGATACACTAACACATACTACATCATAATAACACAAACTACACAGTAATTACACATGCTACTACTTACTATGTCATTTTGTCACAACTTATCAAATTTATTTATAATAAAATGTATTTTTAGCAATAAATCCGAGCCAGGTATTAGTCATACCATAATCCGGAATTGGCTCGACTTGTGTGAGAGAATATATTTTTAGATATTGTAGAGTATGTAGTTTTGAAAAAGTTTACAGTGACTACATTTTATCAGCGATATATAAAGCTAATATTAGCTTTATATATCGCTGATTTTATGTACAGGTATTTTAAACAATAAGTGACTTTTGGGAAGAAACTATTGATCTAAGAGCATGAAATTAAAAGAAATTGGCCGAAAACATACCCAGGACAATAATTTCTAAAACGATAATTTTACAAAGCAATGGGAAAATTACCTTTGATCATAAACGTATGGTACTATACTCTATTCACTACCATATACAAGTATACCGTAATAGATTTTTACTTGTGTAATATTTTCTGACAATTTATATATATATATATATATATACATACAAAAATACTTTGAACTTTATTCATGTTTTTTTGGCTTTATCATCGACAAACAAACTAAATAAAACACTTGTCCAGATAGTAAACATAACAGGTCCCTGATGTACATGTATATCAGGATACAGAAATGGCAGAGCTTGCAGTGGTCTAATGGTATATTGTTCAACTCACAAGCAGAGGGTCCCAGGTTTGATTCATGCTACTGGCTCATACCATTACCAAAGACTTTTAAAAAATAACAAGAACTGTCCTTTGCCAAATGAAATGAATGTCATGGGTCTTTCAGATGAGACTTACATGTAAAACCGAGTTCCTGTGTCAGGGTAGTCTGGCACTTAAAGCAGAGTTTTTGAAATTCACTGGTCTTGCCAGAAAAACTGGTAAATTTTATAGAAGTCCATTGAAATCTATCTGATAACCAGTGAAATCTATCTGATAACTGGTCCAGATGACCAGTAATTTTCTATTTCATTTCAACTGTGTATATATACAGAATAGTAAAAACATTTTCTTTGACCAGTGAAATTCCTTTATTCACTGGTCCAGTTGACCAGTAATTTTATTTTTATTTCAAAATATCTGTTAAAGGAACATCAGCTGTGCTTACCTAAACTTTTTTTTCTACTTTTATTACTTGTACTTGATGTGCAATAACCAATAATAGCCATACTGTATTGGCATAAAAAATCTTATATCTCTATATGTTTTGTGAAAATAAGGTCAGGTCCAGTGTGGTATTCATATACAAATTGTATTTTTTTTTTTAAATTAAATTCCTGTTTAAAATTTGTGAAAATGGCTTAAGAAACCCAGAAAAAGTATCAAACCTGGGTTTCTCAATTCATTTTCACTATATATATATATATATATATATATATATATATATATATATATATATATATATATATATATATATATATATATATATATATATATAGGAATATAAAAATCTTTCTGCCTGTATTTATCTCTTTTTGTTATTGAATACCAATTTAAGAAGTACAAAAGGAAAAAAATACAGCTAATGTCCCTTATAAAGAAGCCCCACTGCATTGGAGGTGGTCCATAGCACAGATAAAACTTTGTGGTGCCACATAAAGCATTTCATTATCAGCTATATATATAATACGGTGGCTGATTTAGGACACATGAAATATTTTATTTTATCTCATTATCACGAGATACTTTCTCGAGATAACGAGATAATTAAGTCGTTATTACGAGAAAACTATCTCGTGAAAACGAGATCATTAAGTCGTTATAACGAGAAAACTATCTCGTTATCCGAGATAATTATGTCGTTATGACGAGAAAAACTATCTCGTGATAACGAGATAATTAAGTCGTTATTACGAGAAAACTATCTCGTTATAACGAGATAATTAAGTCGTTATAACGAGAAAACTATCTCGTTATAACGAGATAATTAAGTCGTTATAACGAGAAAACTATCTCGTTATAACGAGATAATTAAGTCGTTATAACGAGATAATTAAGTCGTTATAACGAGAAAACTATCTCGTTATAACGAGATAATTAAGTCGTTATAACGAGATAACTATCTCGTTATAACGAGATAATTAAGTCGGGGGAACCAGAAAACTGCGCTTCAGAAAGTCAGAAATACAGAGTCAACATGGAAAGGGACGAAATACTAAATATATGTCACACAGTAGGATTTACTCACAAAGAAATTGTATACATACTTGCTCGAGATTACAAAATTATTGTCTCTGAAAGACATTTGAGGCGTATTTTAAAGGCACTTGGATTTATACAGAAGGAAATATCATTCTGATATCATTGAAGTTGCGGGCTTTATTAGCAAGCAATTAGATGTTTCGGGTCGGCAACCGATGGGTATCGATTTATGCATTTAAAGTGTTTGTTATCCGGTTACAAAATAAGTAGAGAAACTGTAAGAGTTTTATTGTGTTTTTTAGACCCAGAAGGCGTAGAAACGCGAAAAAAAAGACGTCTTATCAGAAGACGATATAATTCTACAGGTCCAAATCAAGTTTGGCACGTTGATTCTTATGACAAATTATCTCCTTATGGCATTGGGATAAATGGCTGCATTGACGGTTTTTCAAGGTACATAATATGGATGGAAGCATCTTATACAAACAGTGATCCCAAAGTAATCGGTGGGTACTTTGTAAATGCCATCTTAGAAGCAAATGGATGTCCGAGGATCATCAGCTGTGGACATGGGAAACGGAGAACACTTCGATCAGAACGGATTCAGTTGCAAATACGGAGTGACCATAGTGACGAGAGGGCTGGGGGAACGAAGTTTTGTGTATGGGAAAAGTACGGCAAACACGAGAATAGAGAGCTGGTGGGGTATTTTACGTAAGCAAAACACCGAGTTCTGGATTGAATTTTTTCATAAACTACAAGGACATGGACATTTTTGCGGTTTGCCACTAGAGAAAGAACTGGTCCGATTTGCTTTCTACCGCTTATTCAGGTATGTCTGATCAATCAGTAGAAAAATTAAAATGACCAACCTAAGATTTTCCTTTTTAACTTTTAATGCATACTAAATCAAAGAGTGACTAAATCTATAAGAATCCATAATCTGTCAAAATATGGAAAAATACACATAGAAAACAGTGGAATCGCCCGCTAAGATTGTAATAAAAACCTAAAATTCTAAACATTTTAAATTTTACTTTTAATATATATGATATAAACAATTTAATACAGTATCAATTTGAATACCTTTGAACTAAAATTATTTTAGGGTATAGTGTCTAAATACAGGTGTGCTGAATATCCTACTGCATGTCAATCCTTGTCATTAAATATGACTAAATTATTTATGCCGGTTATCTAATTTTAAGCTCTCAATCATATAGATACAAGTATTATTTCGTTGGCTTTGAACGGCATTCCTATAAATCCCCCCCCCCCCAGTTTTTAACCGGTGCCGTATAAAAAACCTTCCACAAGCATTTCCACGGAAAATTTACTATGTAGAAAAGCTTCTACTCAGAAATAAAGAAAACTTTCTCGTTATAACGAGATAATTAAGTCGTTATAAGGAGAAAACCATTTCGTTAAAATGAGAAAATTAAGGCTTGGAAACGGGAGAACTAACTCATTCAAACAACTTGGTTACATGTATCTCATTACTATGTACTAATTATGTTGTTTTTAGTTGTATATTTAGCTAGGTACTATTCAATTTTTCGAGGTTTTAGTGTAAAATTTTGGCACAGATTATTATATTTGATATCGATAGCACCCGCCCCGGAACACATGTACCACCACTGTTGAATCAATCAAATGCAATGTGTAATTTTAAACACCATATACCGCAGAAAAACATGAAGAATTAAAGAGATCAAATGCTTAAAATATTTCGCGCCTCTACTATAATCAGCTGGAACTTTAACATGTTGGCAGAAATTGAAATAAAATTAAAGCCGCGAACACTTTCATATCACTTCATCACATTAAACAAAAGAAAGGCAGATGCAAATACATGTACATTATTTGATAAATTTGGCTAGTGTTCGATTAACTCAAATTGTATTCTGGGCTTCCGTATCTACACCTTTCAGGTCTAAAACTGCAATTACATGTATGTCTGCTTCCCAAGACTCGTTATACGACTTAATTATCTCGTTATAACGAGATAAAATAAAATAACTTATGTATCCTAAACCAGCCACAGAACCAATCCTTTCGCCGCCCCCCCCCCCCCCCCCCCCCAAATACGATAATTTGAGGGATGAAAGAACGATAATCATATGCAAAATGGAATTTCTGTCTGTTATGATTAAATTCCGATTTCATTTCAGTCGGAACTTGACGAATTTATTCTCATGTGGAATATGCATACAATCAGGCGCAGTAGCAATGAGACGAGTCCACATGGACGACCTTTTGCGATGTACCATCACCCAGAGGTATACGGCACTACTGACCAGATGAAAAACGTAACAGAGCAGAGTTTGGTGAACTGTGCAGATGCTTTCTGTCAAAAAGACGAACTTCCATGCGATGAGGATATTTATGACCTGTGTCGATATATCATGGAGGAAAGACAACTAGATAGTCCCAAACAACGCAGAAGCAGCGAAGTGTTTATATTTGGAACTCAGAAGAGTAGTGATGCAGTTGATATAATAACGGACATAAGCAGTAGTCTAGGGTTGTTTTTGTTTTTGTTTTTTTTTTTTTCATTGCATGCGTTAATGGTTAAAAATGACAGCATTAGGTGTAACACTTAAAATAATAAAACCATTGAAATTTTAGAATGAAATCACCGGAATCGTGATCACTAGGTTTCTTTAAATATTGTTTGAGTTTTTGGAACTTTGAGCACCAAACTCAGATCGAAATCTTTGAACATTGTTTATTTTCTCTGACTTCTATCATGTTCCCACTTTTTGATATCTCCACTTTATGGTAAAACACCAGGTAAATGAGAGTGGGAACTTTATGCTCTTTTCCCAATATATCTATATATATATATATATATATATATATATATATATATAATATATATATATATATATATATATATATATATATATATATATATACACACACACACACACGGTTTTATCAAAAATGTAAAAATTCAAAATGGTTTGTTATAAAATATTTTTGGTTTTAAGTTGAATTTTCAATTATCTAAAATTCCCAAAAATATTTGGGTTGTTTAATTGTGAAGTGTTACAAATACCCAAGAACACATTGCATCATCAAGAGGAAATTGATCAAATAAAGAAAATACGTCTATAGTTGGCATGGGAGTTATTTCTTTTTCAATGCACCATGTGGTTTTGTGTCTCTGTCTTATAATGCCAGTTTAGGTACAATGAGTGAAAATGGTCAGGCCTGAAAGAGTATTAATGATATACAATGTATATAATTTAATTTCTTTGAACAACAAACTTAAATCATACACCAATTTAGATCACTAAAATGCAATTATTTTTTTCTATTCATAACGCAGCTTTCTGGATATTTTCAATTACGGATAGCCTCTGACTTATTTTACCACAACATGAGCTTATCTGACAAAACAATTTGAAAAACAAAAAATACACGACTGTGGTAGTCTCTTGAATGCTTGCTTGATGTAAAGTCTAGTCCAGATCACTTAAATCAGTTTTAAGAACCTGCTGACAGTACTAGCACAATTCTTTGTTTCCTATCTTAATTACAAGTAAAAAAAAAAACTTTAAATGAATGCATCACAGAGAATCAACAGTGAGGAATTAAACAAAATCATAAATGAAGACACCCAGCACTGGTCAAACCAATATTTTGTCCCCTTTTGCAGCCTGTGCGGATACTAATTTACCTAGGTTAATTAACTTGAGATAGTTCTCGCAATGTTGGTTTAAAACTGAAGATTTAAAAAATGTACCAAGTTTGGGTCCTCTCGGAGTCCCCAAATGTTAAGTCCCTTTTCATTTGCAAACTTCAATGCTACCTCACATGGGAGATAGTTACTGCTATGTTTGGTTGAAATTGGCCTATTGGCTTTTTGACGAGACGTAAACAACTTCTAGAGGTTATCAACACCTTGAATACTTGCTCTCTGTAGAATTTTTATAAAAGACTCTTTAGGGACATCATCGAAGAAGTAAAATATAAACATTGTATTTACTGTACATGTATATGCAATGTTTATGACAGATGGTGATCTGAAAAATTTTAGCTTCAGTTGAGTGAAAAATTAGTTTGATAATGAGTTCCAAGAGGAGATATTTGATGTACAATAACAAATAACACACGGACATAAAAAACCTTATATTCCTATACACATTGTATTTTGTGAAAATGAAGTAAAGTCCAGTGTGGTATTACTATACAAATGATAAGACTGAGTTTTTCAGTGGTAAGTAAAAAAAGTGCAAAACACCCATTTCTTAAGTAATTTCTATAAAACATATAGGAATTTAAGACTTTCTCTTTTTTCTTATTGTATATCAATCAAAGTAGTTCAAAGGGGATTTTTGTTTTGGGAAAAAACAAAAAAAATCACTGCTAAAATGCTCCTTTGCAAATAACTAGAAAACAAAAGAAGTCCATATATAGGTACATTTAATGTAGTGTGAACTACATCCAAACTGAGTTGTGCTTAAAGTGAACATCCCCTTAACCAATTTATACATGTATAAGCAATTATTTTCAAACTGTGACAAATTTACATTGTACCTTAAAAATAAGCCAGTAAATTTTGTATAAACTATATACAGCTGCACAAGAAATAATGATACAATGTATCTGTGAAAAATTAATGACTGCATTTAAAAAGGTACAGTACAGTAAAACCTGCTATAGCTACCACCTCTATATAAGGATTGCCTGTTTATAAAGGCCAGTTTTTTAAAAGTCCCTTGATTGCATACTTCAACTAAATTGAACTTGTGTATTAGAGGTAACCCGAATATAAAGGTCAATATGTTTCTGGTCCCTTGGGTGGTCCTTATACACAGGTTTTACTGTAGGTGTATGAAATATTGATAAAGGTAAGCATCTATAGAACAAACAAGTTTCTATATGTAAATTTATTTCCTTTTGAAGAATATTCCATCATCTTTGTTATTGATGGAGCTTTGGAATCATTATACTGTATATGAAGTTAGGACAAGAGCAGCAATAAATGACTTCTTTTGTGGTACCTTTATCTAAGCACTGAAGTGTGATATTATTGTTGTTTAACGTTCCACTCAAGAATATTTCACCCATATGGAGACATCACCAAATGCTGATGATAAGCCTCAAACTTTGGTCAATGCTCAGCACTTTACTGTCATTGAGCAGGGTTTTTTTTAACATGCCCAACACCTACTGTGACACGAACCTCAAGTTTTATTGTCTCATCCGAAAGACAGGAAACCAACCTGCCCTCAGCGGAACTCAAACTCTTGACCTCATGATCTGAAAGTCAAGTGCGCTACTGACTGAGCCAGGTCGACTCATGCGGTAGTTAAACCATCCCTTAAGTTAATGCTTTGATTAGTGTCAGTTTAAATGTATAATTGGTATTGTAGGCAAAACAGCCACTTCTCAATCTAATTTAAAACTGATCCCTTACTGCTCCTGTTTTCTGATAAGTTGCGTTAAGGATCTAATGCAATCCAATATGGGGTCACATACGGATGACCTCTCATGGGAGTGCAATGTTTAACTTATGAAAATGCGACTTAAAAATGGTTGGCAAAGTAATAAAAAGGAAACTGTCAGTCCACAAATTTCCATCAGAATATCTGATAATTTTACCATTTCCAGGGTTATAACAATAATTCTGCACTTTCGGATTTTCTGTGCTTAATGTTGTTTAAATGTTGAAAATATTTACATCTCTTTGTCATTTGACTGCTTACAAAACTGTGCAAGTCTCGTTTTCGTTGGTTGAAAATGACGCACTTACAAAGTAATTTGCACATAACCCCATAATGGTTTGTTGGAAAATATTTTCTATATGTGACTTATTAGAAAACGGGGGCAATTAGAGATCAGTTTTTAATTTAATTCAGCACTTCAAAACAAAGATAAAATAATCAAAATTCCAATGCAAAGTACTTTATTTGATCATTCATTGGCTTACTTCGGTTCATGATCCACAGATGTGCATGTATTTTGTGCATTGCAATGGGACTAATTCATGTACCAAGAGATAACCAATGACGTCTGTGCGGGACTATTGTTTCTATTAGTGATGGAATGACATTAGCAAATGATATCCTCCGGTAATGTCATTTCAGTGGAATATTACATACATGTAGAGATATGTTCCATCATCATTGGAGATACTCATACTGCACAAACGTTATCAGTTATCACGTGGGTACAGGAATTAGCCCCATTACCTTCATACAGAAGGTATTACAGCTATATATAAACAAGAGGCCCAAATGGGCTTAATTCCTTCACCTGAGGACCATCTACAAATGAGGAAAAAGACGAAGAATATGTGGTCAAGAAAATGAAATAAAAAAACCCAAAAAACAAAGTTTTTGTTTAAATTCCCTCAATGGGTTCAAAGAACAAGCTGATCAAGTGAAATAATTCCCCATCCCCATTTTTCTAATCTTAAAAAAGCTGGTGGCATAACCAGAAAAGAATTCAGAAAAAAAATTTAAAACGCATAGATTCGTTTGAAACGTTATTTTGCAATTTCTTGCGCTTTAATTAACTGAGGAAACATTTAAATCTATCCAGTTTAACCAAGCAGGGTAAAAAGACTTTTAAAAAACCAATGATCACGTTTCCAAAACTTATTATATCAATGAGATACAATGTAATTTGTCGTTATAACGAGATAGTTTTCTCGTTATAATGACTTAATTATCTCGTTATTACGAGATAGTTTTCTCGTTATAACGACTTAATTATCTCGTTATAACGAGATACTATCTCGTGATAACGAGATAATTAAGTCGTTATAACGAGAAAACTATCTCGTTATAACGACTTAATTATCTCGTTATAACGAGATAATTTTTTCGTTATAACGAGATAGTTTTCTCGTTATAACGACATAATTTTCTCGTTATAACGACATAGTTTTCTCGTTATAACGACTAAATTATCTCGTTATAACGACTAAATTATCTCGTTATAACGAGATAATTTTCTCGTTATAACGACATAATTTTCTCGTTATAACGACTTAATTATCTCGTTATCACGAGATAGTATCTCGTGATAACGAGATAAAATAAAATATTTCATGTGTCCTAAATCAGCCACCGTAATATAAAGCCTAACAGCGAAAAATATTCGCAGGATGTAAAACAACAATGCATAGGCATAGGAACCAGGGTAGGGGCCCGACCACCTCCCCCCCTTTCACATATTATCATCACATCTGGTATCCAGTAAAAAAGGCTTCCCGGTGCCTACTAAAATTTGGTATGTTCTGCGAAAACATTTATATACTATTCCTTCCCTCTAACTCGAAATCCTGGATCCACCCTGGCTTTGTCTGTATATTTTGGATTTGAAGCATTTGGTTTACCACATATATCAGTAACGATATCGTTTGCGGATATGAATATAATTTTATTTGTAAACAAAATTTGCATTGGATCAAAATGTATACGAACTTCCTTTGTGATATTATCAGCTAAAAATCTGAAAATTAATTACCAATGATATCCAATTCTTTACACATAGAACGCACCATTGCGTGTGTACGGTGCCCCCCCCCTAAGAAAAGAAAAGAAAAAAAAAGTTTGTCAGTTTAGTGAAATATTTGGCCGGAATAAAAACGTGGTATGATATTTATAACTCTCTGGGCTTTAAAAATTGAACATTTCTGGGAAACATACCCAGCTGGGTCACGTGGAAATAATTATTTTGTGTCTGGAAGCTATAGAATATCTCACCGGGCTTCCGAATTTAAAATATATTAGCGAAATATGTTTAACGATAAAGAGGTAAAAATAAAGTGTCTGGAGAACACTAGAAGGAAGTTCTTCCCCGATTGTAAGTCACTTTTTTGCTGATTCAACCTTCTTTTGAGAATGTGATTTACTAGTGGATTCGGCCTACTAGGCGTATTTTCCCGTCTGGACGCAGGAAAATGCTTTTCCGGGCATCAAAATTTAAAAATATATATTGTTTTGATTAGATACGTGCCCCTGAAGTTGATGTAATGGGTGAAAAACCTTTAATTTTACTATAAAAAGTCGTAAAACTAAAAAATAAAAATCCCTAAATTTTCGCGCCTCGCTCCGTTCGGCGAATGAATTTGAAATTTACACCCACTCAAACTTTAAATCCTCAATCTGCTTTTGATGATGTATGCATTTCGTCACAATAAGTATAATTTACGTCACCAGCTTAAAAAAAACACCTTTTTTATAAATCCGCCACTGTTGTACATATTTATTGCATAATCAAAAGGCATATGAAAACAATTTTTACCGGCAAAAAACATTTTCATTAAAAAAAAAAAGAAAAATGCCGGCCCTCCCACTTTTGGTTTGCTTACTAGATCTACGCCACAAAATGTCGCTAAAATGTAGGTCTGTACTAATGTAATTATCAATTCTTGAATATCATTGCGGATGTCTATCAACCTGAGATGAGTTTGTTTACCATGAAATGCAATAATATTTGTAACTATAAGTAATTAATTGATTTTCCGTTGAAAATGGTGAAAAAAACTCACGTCTTTGTTGGATTTTTAGGTCTATGGGTATATAGCAATTTCTGATTCACAAAAGGCAATGTACATAACAAAAAAGAAATAAACCGGTGAATCAAAGAGCACAGTATGTGTGATAAATGTCAAACACATGTTACCATGTAATTGAACAACATTCAAAACAAGTGACAATCTGTGGAAAGTGACACTTCTATTGTACTCTATAGAAAATGGGTATTATCAAATTATTGATAATATTACAACAGATGTTGATTTAATACATTGGATATGATGTGTTATAACAGGTTTAAGCTAAAAATAATCGTAAATGCGATTTAATGACAGTTTATTTGCTGATTGAAAGAAAAACATTTAAATAAATGTATATAACACAGTCATTATTAATGTCTTAGTGAGTGGGACGTTAAACAACAATAAACAAGCAAAAATTAATGTCTTAGTTACATGGGTCTGTATAGCAGTGGGGAACTGTGATACGCGTATATCAACACTTAGTCAATATGTCAAATGAATCAGAAAAAAAGTGAACATTCAGAATTTTATGAATTTCTTCAATGATATATTCGATGATTTTCGTGAAGGATATGGTTGCTGTACACCTGATTCTTTTCACCACATTTACGTACAAGAAATACCAAAACTATTTAAAACTAATTATATCCGAATTTTTTTTACGGGATCGGGATACGATATGCAGTGAGTCCTCATTAACCATCAGTAGCTGTCAAGAAGCAAAAATACAAATAAGGAAACAGAAAATAGAGCATACGGGACACCATACAGATAATTTTTGTCACAACCACCGTACATTGAGATTTATGACAAGTGTTTTAGTCACAGTTATTAACTGAGGATTCTGTCGACGTTTTACGCAGTAGAAAATGGTGTAGATTGATAGGCTTAAGTCTAAGTTGTTTACTAATACTATGATTATCTAGGTCCCGTGATTATACAATCAGTATCAATAGATGTCATCTCATTGTACTTATCATATGTAGGCATAGATATAGTCATGATGTAATAGTGACCATGTGGGGGGTTCCCCAACATATCTATAGATAGAGTTCTACGAAGTGGTGATAAAAATAGCAAAATTATTTTTATTGAAAAATAAAATCAATAACAGTGATCACAGGACGAATCTTTGAAAGGAAAATTAAGAAGATGATGACAGAATTCAATTGTTGAAAATCAGTAAGCTGTTATTTTTGCCATTTCTGCACCCTCAATACTTTGTTAAATGTACAGTGTCTTCTCAATTTCATATTATCACTGGTTCCATATTATTGCAAAAGGTACACATTTCCCCCAGTATCTTGCTGTAGTTATGTAGATGCAGCATTATGGCAGCCAAATTATCAAAAAAGAGTAACAAAGTCTTGTAAGCAAGACTAACATTTTCCCTTGAATTTTGAGTATAAATCTTTTTGGATTAATTGTTAAGTATAGCCTAGTTTCACTTTTTTGGTTAATAAATGTTTTGCACTATGCCCAGAATTTCTCATTTAAATGAAAATGTCACCAGATTTAAGTGAAGTGCCCCAAATTCTGACCAGTGCTATGAACCGACACCAATGCAGAGAGGTTTTTTTTTTACATGCCATGTCTCATTTTTAAGTCTCATCCCAAAGACCTGCAACTTTCACTTCATTTGCCAAGCACTTGGTGAATCAAATGAATAGTCTCTGCCATTTTTTGTAGTCTTTTGTACATGTACATGACCAGGTATCTGGAATCCACCCCAGGACATCTCCTTGTGATATGAATACGTCGGTTCCATGATCCCTCCACAGACCACTCTCTGTCATGTGACTTTCATCACCACATGACAAAATTTAGGGCACATCTTAGACAAAATGACGGACACCTACTGTAGTCTTCGTATCAGCTGATAAATGATAAGTTCAGATTGATACAAAAAGTCCTACAATAAATATTTTAAACATTCTCCTATATCTTACAGTTGTTGGCTAGGTGTATACTCCTGATTTGATTCAAAGTTTACATCAGTGTCAGTGACAGCTTATCATAGACCTAAAAGCTATAAATACGCTTCAGTTGTAGGTTCATATATTTATTAAGAAATTCCTTTAAATGAATTGTCATCCATCAACGGATATTTAACTGATTTATTTTTCTCTCTGGAATCCGATTTACAACATGGCACCACATATCAGCACTTGTTTTTTTTATTTATATTGATTTCCTTTTCCCTCCATGGTGAATTCGTATTCACCGTTACCAAAGTGCCCTAAATTTTCTCAAAGTCACATGATCAGTGCGTTGTAATTTCTGAACCGTTCCGGATCTCGGAAACGACGTATTGCTCTATCACTAGACCACCACAAGAAGTCTTCACTTAGATAAGGTTCAGTAATGGTGTCAAATAATATGGACATATGCCATACATGTTGGTTGGAGTCATCAACTTATAATTTACTGGGCATTAGCTGTGTTTACCAAAAGTAAATTTTGCAATTTTTTTTCTACTTTTACTATTTGAACTATGTGCAATAGCAAATAAGATCTATGTACAGGCATACAAAATCTTATATTCCTATATATTTTATGAAAATAAGATCAGGTCCAGTGTGGATTTTTATATACAAATAGTGGGATTGAGTTAATCAATTGCAATTGAAAAAATGCCAAACCTGGGCTTCTCAAGCAATTTTCACAAAATATATAGGATTTTAAGAATTGTTATGCCTAGGTAGATTCTATATATATCTCTTTTTTGTTATTGTATATCAATCTTAGTAGTAAGAAATGAAAAAAATAAAAATAATAAAAAAGACACAGCTTATGCCCCTTTAACCCTTTGATTACTACATTACTAGAGTCAATATAGGTCCTCACTGCTGCATTAATTATTCATGATTAAAAGAAAAAATTCAAAAAGTGTATAAGATACAGGTTCAGATTCTTTATTATCCATATGCCTTCGACATATCGGAAAACATATGTACATATATACAGATTATACAAATACTCAATCCATTACATGAGCAAGTGACATACATAATAATTCAAACATAGGTAATAAAATTAAATTTATGTTAGCAAGTGACGTCTTTTAGACGCTAAATATGAATTTTTTTTACATCATTAGCACTCAGTAATTTTACAACCTTAAACATACTAGGTCTTCTATAATAGTAGGGTTTAATATAATTTAGTCTTAGATCAAAGTAGACTGGACACTTAAGGATGAAATGAAATTCATCTTCAATATCAGAATTATTACATAAAATGCAAGTGCGATCTCTCCTGATGGTATTAGTAAAACGACCTTTCTCGATATTCAAGGTATGAGGTGACATTCTAAAATGAGATAAATATTTTCTATGTAAAGAATTTAAAGGTTTTTGTAATTAGAA
Organism: Atrina japonica; assembly: GCA_030159075.1. Classification (NCBI taxonomy): domain Eukaryota; kingdom Metazoa; phylum Mollusca; class Bivalvia; order Pterioida; family Pinnidae; genus Atrina; species Atrina japonica. The sequence continues at coordinate 335,224 of BROG01000091.1, read as the reverse complement.
TTGAAGCGTAAAGTTATCAACTAAATGCTTATACAATTCACCTCTTCTGTATCTTAAACAATATATTTTGTCAATAAACATCATTCAATCAGTTCTTAATTATAAAGAAAACATTATTTTCATGAACACAGTTGCTTTCAAATAAATACATCAAACCAAGATTGTTAAGCTCAGTCTTAATGGTAACTATCCAATCATCGTTGTCTACAATTCTTTGTTCTAAACATGCTTTAAGTAAACAATTTTCTGTTTTCTCAATATTAACCAATATTTCATCATTCATAATTTACGTGAAATGTATAAAGGAAATTGACCAAGTTCGAAGTATACAAAATCATTGTTAGTAGATTTTTTCACTCCAAGTAAATTTTTACAAAAAGTGGAATGAACTTTTTCAACATCAGGCTCCTTATGCAGACCCCATACCTCTGACCCATAATTTAAAATACTTTTTATTTACATAAGTGTTCAATACTTTACATTGGGTTTTAATATTAAAACAATGATTCCTTGATTTAGCAGTAAGTGCAAAATTGGCCTTCCGTCCTTGATCAGCAGTGTGTTTTTGAGTTTTATTAAATTTGCCATTATAGTTAAAAAGCAGTCCAAGGTAATTAGATTATCGACCGTTTTGATTTCATTACCATTATAAAACCACTTTTCATTTTCACGAATCAAACCACCATACGAAAAACAACAATTTTAGTTTTACTCACACTAAGTGTTAACTTCCATTCATTATTATATGATAAAAGTGTGTCCAACATGGATTGTAATACTTTCGAGGATTCAGAAATCAGAACTGTGTCATCGGCGTACATAAGTAAAAATACGCTAATTAATCCTAACTCTAAATAAGGATAATTTTCTCTTATATACTGCATTTCACAATCATTTACATAAATACTGTATAAAATCGGTGAAAGTACCTCGTCTTGAAACAAACCAATCTTATTAGAAAAGTAATCAGATAAATAACCATTATATTTTACACATGACTTGGGCCCAAGATACAGAGATACAACATGCATCAAAATGTTTGTCAATGTTTATACATAATAAATATACTGTCATATCTTGAGTAATGTTTCATTGTCACCTGTACAGGTGAAAACCCCTTATGACAACATTTACAATGATCTGTCAGAGAAACAACTTAAGTTGTGCGTAGCACTGAGTGACTATTAATGGTGGCACAACAATAATTGTGTGTAGCAGTCTAAGGGTTAAGTTCTGTATCGCATATATGTACATCTATAACTTACATTAATCGGAAATATTTCTGTACAGTTACATTATTGAATTTACATTTCCACCGTGAAACCTCATAGATTGTATAAATCCAATTGCTTGTTCAATTTTTTGTCATATAATCATAAAACCATAAAACTAAACTGGCAAACTTTCTCACAAAAGTCAGTTTAGGTTCCAGCAGGACTTGAAACTGCGCTGACCAGAAGTGAGAGACTTCATGGTTCAAAGCATGATGCTCTAACCACTCGGCCACGGAGACCCCGTATGTTGGTTGTAGCAATTACTAGTCAGCTTGCATATACAATGTATTATGTAAAAGTCTTGGCATCATAGTAAAGTCTGACCTTTTCAGCTAATGTACATGTACACATGTTTTCACACCTGTCACAGACATTTCAGCAAGTGATCAGGTATTTACATTTTGATATCAAGACAAAATTGGCCTGTAGGAAAGTACTGCTAAATGAAATAATACGTACGCTTGTCACAGATAGTATTGACATTTTACATTATGGAGCACCTTTTCAAATATGAAATGGTTGTTAACAGAAGTATTATCATCCGTTTTATTTTATCATAAATTGCTTAGATTCCAATTAAAATGTACAGGGTAAAAAAAGAGCTACATGTACAATGTATGCCATCTTATTTGCTTTGAGATATTCTTATTATATAAAACTCATACAGAAAATATCAAATTATAGGTTTTATAGTCATTTACATGTAAATTTATGTAATTATGGTCAACCAATGAAGTTATAACCTAAAACACAAGTTTTTGTTAGAGAAATTAAAATTTGGACCCAAATCAAACAACAGTGTGTGAAAGAATGCCAGATTAAAGACAGTTTGATGACTTGCATTGACTGGGTGACTTGGACTGGGAATGGAACCTTTGGGCCCCCTACCTGCAAGATCCATGCTCTAACGACTGAGCCAGAGGTGTTATGTTAATAGTGAGACATAAACAAGTGTATGTACTGTATATATATATAAATCTCTCAGTAATACAGTGGATCTATATTTTGTAGGCAGACCAGAAGCAATGGGTGAGTTTACAGGTCAGGAACTTATACAGGCAGCTATATATGATGATGCAGATCTTTTGAATTGTCTGTTAGAGGGAGAATGTGCTAAGCTGATTGACACAACAGACAGAAAAGGCAGAACAGCTGTCTACACCTCGGTGTCAAACAACAGCACAAAATGTCTGCGCATTCTGCTAGATGCTGGGGGTATGTATTATCAACATGATTACAAATATATATATATACAGTAAAACTCACTTATAACAAATTTCAAGGGACCTTTGGTTTCAGTTCGTTATAAGGACAGTTTGTTATATAGATATGATGTACAGTGAAGTGGGCTGAAGGGTTTTCAATGCAATTCATTAAGAAACACTCTAAATTCAGGCTGAACAGAAATTTTTCAGGAAAGTAACAAGAAAACATAATTTATTTTTCTTTTAATTTACACAATTGATTTAATCGGAGAGTATGCCGCCTACTTATTCTTGGCGAAAAAGTGAAGAAAGAAATACTTCTGTTTTAATGATAATTGATGACTGTTATAATACTTTAATAAAAGACATTGGTTGGGGCATATAGGACATAGAAGTTGGTTTGTTATAGACAAAAATTTGTTACATAAAATTCATTATAAAATTGTTTTTCCACCAAGAATATATACAGATGCAGTTGGTGATTATTTGGTGATTTGTTATGTACACGAATTTGTGTAAACCAAGTTTGTTATATTCATGTTTTACTGTATAAGAGTTTCCTCTTATTTTTTTTGCTCATGTGCATACATTTGCTCTAAATGAGCTATAATTGTACTACATGCAGGGATTTTTCTTTAGATTCCATGGGGTGGAATATATAGGCCCCATTCCCAATATGAATTAAATGTAATTTTTCCCCAGTTTGATTCCCAAAATTCTGAATTGGTTCACAGAATATGACTGTAGTGAAAAATGAATCAATACAGGGGGAAATGTATTTAGAAAAGAGATTCCATTTCATTTAGAATTACATTTATGCAAACTTTTTTCTCCAAATTAACACAAATTTCCATTAATATTCCGAATTGTGTCACCAATGGCATTTTCCCCAAATTAGTAGAGAAAGGTCTAACATGATGTGTCATGATCCGGCTAGTTTTAAGATATGATGTTGTTCTGTATCTGACTGTCTGTCTGTCCATCTGTCTCTCTGTCTGGCCCTCTGTAAGATAAAGTGTTTCTGGAAAGACTTTTAGACCAACGTGATTATACTACATCGCACATAAAATATGTTCCCAACAGGATTCAATGCATACTAGTAAGCTAAAGTACAATGTCACACTTAAGGATTGTTTTTCATTTTTTGAAAAGCATGTAGTATATATGCTATGGTTTAAACAATATTTTATTCAGCAAATTACAATAAATTGTTCTACATGGGTATATATATATATATATATATATATATATATATATATATATATATATTTATGTTTTGGATTTGGCAACAAGTTGTGAAACTTATATTAAGCCTGAGAAGTCTGTAATTGTTCCTAAATCAAATAAATTGTTTTACGTACATGGGTAATGAATAACTTTTCTTCAAATTGAAAAATTCTAATGGAAATTGCTAGAGAAAATGCACTTCCAGTAATACTTCTGACTGTGTTATTTACGAGATATCTCTCTTACTTTCAATTTCATGTACATAAGTCCTGCATTGAATGGAAAACATTTTATCGGCGATGTTTATAGCTTCCAAATGAAGTTCAACAATAATTTCATACTTTATAAATTAAATCCAGACTGTTATTTTAAATATTTAAATGTTTTTTTTATGAAGAAAAATTTTTCCTTGGACATATGTGTTATTAGAAATTCTCATACACATATTTTAGCCACACATTGAGAGAAAGACATTTTATCAGTTATGTTTAGGCCTATAGCTTCAACACAAACTTGTAATTGTACTTATTCTGCTGATATGGTCGCATGTATACGGTCTAAATAAAGAATCAACACAATTTACTGAGATAATGACACTTATTGAATGAAAACAAAACACATGTAGTCAAACACACCTGTACCTTTAATCCATAACAATAGCTACATTCACAAATACCTTTACCTTAAAGGCATTTCAGTCTGATTCTGATTCTTTATTCAACCAAATGCAATACAGCATATAGGTACAATGATTCAGTGCTCAATAGAAAGTATAGAGTTAACAACAGAGGGTACAGCAAAATACATGTACATGTATATTGAAATGAAATTACAATATCATCTAAACAAAGTATCTTGTATACTTTCACTGAGGTTAATATATATATAATCTTGACATAATTATTTAGGGTTGTAATATTATTACAATAAATCAATCAATTTCTTGTCATTAACAACTGTCATTTAACTGTGGAAAAGTGTAAATATTTTGCTAGATTGGTTAATGTTTTGGTCTTTCTGGAGCCAAGTAGTTGAACAAGTTTAAAAACAGATGGACGATTAATATAGTATGGCTTGTTGTAGCGCTGTCTGAGATCTTCATATACTGGACATAACAAAATGAAATGCATTTCATCCTCCAGATTGTACCTATTACATAATGTACATATTCTATTATTTCTTGGGATGTTATTATACCTACCCGCCTCAATGTTCAAAGAGTGTGAATGTAAACGGTATTTACATAAAATTAATCTATATTTTTTAAACATTGGCCTATCAAGATATACCTGAAATTGAAATCTGTCAACAATATGTTTGTAAAGGATACATTTAGACGATCCTTCAAATGAACTTAACAAACCTTGCCCATAATTATCATATAAACACTGTGAATACATGTGTAAAAAATATTTCTCATTCATCACATATTGGTTATCCCAAACGTAATTAAATCCATGTGAATACAAATCATTTTTAATATGTACAACCCAGTTATCCTTACAATTAGGTTTGCAATGAGAAAGTTGGACAACCTCGTTGTAACATGCTTTTAGTAATAGTATGCAGTTATCTGTACTAAGCAGTTTAAGCCAATATTTAATCATAATTAATTTTCTGCGTATTTGCATAGAATAACACCCAAGTTCATAGTAAACCATTACATTATTTGTAGTTTTTCTAACCCAAGAAGATTTTTTAAAAAATTGGATATGCACTTTTTCAATATCAGGACCATTATGAAACCCCCAAACTTCCCCACCGTAATTAAGAATACATGCTATATATGTATCAAATAATGAAAGTTGAGTCCTTTGATTAAACATATACTGTTATGTTGATTTTAATAAGGCATATAAAGCTTTCCGCCCTTGCGTGGCCAATGTTTGTTGTGCCAATGTAAATTTACCATTATAATTGAAGTTAAGGCCAAGATAAAAAAAATCATCAACTACTTCCATAGCCTGTCCACCAAAAAAACCAGTGCTCTTCCCTTTTAACTTTCTTATATTTTCTAAAAAAAAACTATTTTGGTTTTTTCCACATTTACAGTTAGACCCCATCTCTCAGTATAGCTATGAAGATAATTCAACGTACATGTATTTTGAAGATAATGTATATCTTCTGAAAATAGAACGGTATCATCCGCATACATAATAACAAATATATTAAGCATTTGTAGCCAATAACTCTGACAATTAGAATTAATTAAGTCTGATTCCAGATCATTTATGAACAAAGAAAAAAGAAGGGGAGATAATCCCTCACCTTGCATCAAGTCCGAAGACAGATCAAACATCTGAGAACACTCACCGTGCACTTTAACACAGGCTTTAACACTTTCGTACATTGACTTGATAACAGAGAAAATTTTACCGGTAACTCCACATTTACTCAACTTCAACCACAGTTTATCCTGATCAATACTATCGAACGCTTTCCGATAATCAATGAAAGCACAATATAAACATTTATTACTCTTAAGAGACTTGCATATAAGAGAATACAGGACAAATATCGCATCTCTTGTACCAAGCCCCGGTCTGAACCCGAACTGAGCATCAGTTATTATATTTTCTTGTTCACTCCATTTAATCAACCTGTTATTTAGAATTGATATAAACAACAGTCTGTAAGGGGGCACCGCTTGTGCTGTTAATTAATTAATCTACATGTAGCTGACCCTTTGACACTAATTAATTGTGTTTTCTGTGTTAAGACTTTAAATAAACATTGCCTGAACACAACATGAAAGTAAATTGTCAAATGTTTCCATCTGAATGTAATTGGTAAACTGTTAATCTTTTTGTGACCAATTAATGTCATGTATGTTATCATAATTTGAATTTTTCAATTACTGTTCCACTGTTACTGTAAATAAACAATTAATTTCATGATATTTCATTAACAAATTGATGACATCTTTTAGCGATTTAAAACAAAGAGTGCATTTATTGTTATGAAATTTTGTATTTTCCAAGAATTTTAATGTAAAATGAATGAATGTTGTTGAGAAATGATTCTTGGAAATTTCTGCAATGAGTTTGTCCAAAAATTAGATGCGCATTATACTGCTATATAACTTTTTTTTCAACATTTTAGTGCACAAAAATTAGGTGCGCATTATACACCAAAGATTACAGTATTTATATATATATTACCATTTTCTGTGAAGCTGTAGTCAGCTGGTTACGAAATTCATTTTATATAATTGACTTTGTGGTGAGAGTTTTCATATTAGGCAACAGCTATACAGCTGTGTAAGACAAGAAGTAGTTCCCCTTTTTTTTTATATAATTGACTTTGTGGTGAGAGTTTTCATATTAGGCAACAGCTATACAGCTGTGTAAGACAAGAAGTAGTTCCCCTTTTCTGTCTGGTAATATTAAATGAAGTTAAGGTTTATTTTCTTAGTTTCAAGTCATTTTGAAAGAAACTAGTGATGAAAAATTTTGAATACTTATTGTCAGATTTAGTTTGGGATTACTAATATTTGATCGCAACTGCTTGGTTCAGGAAAGTCAAATGTGTCGCATACATTGTACTTGCCAACTCTTCCATTTTCCATGGGAGACTCCTGATTTTGGCCCTGTTATCCAACCTCCCGATCATTTTTTCAAACCCTTCTTGCTCCCGATTTTTATATTTTAATATTTCCTTCCAAAAACGATAAATGACTCGAAATTTGAAGAATTACACGCAAGATTTCAACCGCGTAAAACAATACACTAGCTTTCAAAAAAGTTTTGTAACCAATCAGAGGCAGGTTAGTACACCTTGTCTTTGTTTGATTGGTTTTAGTGATGTGTTGTGGGAGCGACTAAATGTTGTCATGGAGTTCCAAGGGCAGCCACGATGCCTCAAATGGGGAAATAAGTCATCAAACAATAATTTCTGGAATCGCTATCAATTTTAACAGAACAAAAACAAAAAATATTTACAGTATATTGATTAATTTCTACTGAAAATGCCTCATTTCAAGAAAGGTTCTGCCATTTTTCTCATCATTTTCTTTACTTCTGATATGGTAAATTATCAGAGCAACACCAAACCCGATCGATGAAAGATCTCTAAATATGCTTTGAAAATTTTAAAATGATGTCAGTAAAATGAACAAAAGTGAATTCATAGTAAATTCATTGATTCCATTGAAAATGCTTGACAACAAGGAATATTCAGTGATTTCCCCTTCAATAGTATGCAAGTAATATATGTAAAATATATTTTTTTCTTTTTTCTAAAAAAAAAAACAAAACAAAGATTCATCTATATAAAAGGTTAATAATACAATATAATTCACAATTGAGATACATAAATTAGTTTACATATTGATTGAAAACAACTACTTGACATATTTAAATATTTATATTTAAACAAAATAATAAATAAAAAAAAAAACAACAATACTTTATAATAAATTGTAAGAAATAAACACTTATTAAGAAAAGAACCTCAGAACACTGACCATGCGCAGTCTGGCTAACCACTGGAAATTTTTGTCGCACGTTGTCTCCCCCATGAAAATTTTCAAATGTTGGCAAGAAAGGTGTCGGGGTCTGGTCAAGGTGTCCCATTTCCAATTTGTTCCAATTTTTTGCCGATTTGTCAACATTTTGGTCAATTTGTCCCAACTTTTATTTTGGTTAATTTGTCCCATAATTTTATAAAATGTATTACATGATTTTCAACTATTTTTCTTTTACTTTTCTTTCTAAATATTCAACTTTTCTGTTCTCTATTAATTGAAATTACATACTTGTATATATATAAAATTTACTCAGTTTGACAAAGTATTCAAGTATATTGATGACATACAATTGTAAATAATGATAAACATTATCGCTAATTTGAAGAAAACTTCAGAAATATTTTAAATAAAACATATTTTGAGTACCGTACTCAAAGTATTTATTCATTTTTACAGGAAATTCATAAGTATGACGCAAAAAAATTATATATGAATGATTAAAATTCATAATATGTTTCCTAATCACTATAAACCCAAAAGTTTTACAAATGATTATATGTAGTCAGAATAATGAAATAAAAGTTGAGCTTGAGTATTGAGTAATTAGTCAATTTGATGACTTCAGGGCCCTAAGTTTCATGGTATAAGTTTTATCAAAGTTGATTTGGAAATGATTTGCAATGAATTTTTTGAAAAAATGTTGATTTATATGAAATATATAGAGAAAAATAACAAAGTTGTATCAATTTAGGTATGTCACTAATACATGTATATATGTATGTGTGTGTATATATATATATATACACCGGTAATGTTGTTGTTGTTATTATTATTGTTATAAATATTATCAGTGTGTATAACCATTCTGGGCCCAAAGTGACCAAATTTATTCAATACTCAACTTTTATTTTATAATATTATCATTTTCTTGTAAAGGCAAAATAAATAAATCATTATGGTACTCCAAATATGAGTAGGAAACTTTAATAATGTTTTAATCATTCCAATAGAAAGGTTCGTATAAAATATATAAAAACATGTATAGTACATGGACATTTTTCTATATTTTTGAAAAGTTTTATTCAAATTAGCAATAATTTCATCATTGTTTACAACTGTATCCATTCAATATACATGTACAAACATGTCCAGTTGCAGCATAATTGTTTGTTTTTATCTTGTGATCTTCAAAAACAATTAATTAAGCTGGAGTATTGACCACATGTATATTTGGTGACTTTAGGCATAATGCTAGAGATATAGATATAGATATAGATCAAATAACCAGTCAGCTGGGGACAATGATGATTGATTCGTAGGTAACTTATGTAAGTACTTCACACGGCCTGATTTCACATGATTCGAGTGACAAATTGTTTCTGACAGGAATATCCAGTGAAGGCAAACAAATCGACCTGTTTATCAGAGATCCTTGACAAAGTAGCACAATGCCAGAATATCTTTTTACTGACTACCTACACTTGTAACTATGAAGCAAACTTTCATTTCTGTGGTCTGTGGTTCTGGTCATAACATGACCTAGATATATCACGATATGGGCCTGTAGGCTGTACAGTGGGCTTCAAATGTAGATCTAGTCTTGTGTTTTCAATTTCTTTCTGTGAATTTTGTTTGTTTTGTGGTAATGTATGCCTTTTATGATTAAATAAATAAGAAATAAATATGTGATATTCTATTCTTTATTGATTTGTTCATGCATTCCTATGCCAAAATTACAGGTAATACTCGGGTCACGCGACTTCAATTACTGACATATGCAATACAATGCTCTATATACTTGCAATGAAGGGAATTGCAGTCTGTATGTAAATATTGTAACTTGTTGCATTGAATCTCTGATAGGCAACTTTATCTTTTATTTGATTATATTTGAGTATTGGTGATTTACAGTGTATCGCAATACAGAAATGTTCAGTTTTGTACACGTATTGTATAACGTTAACAAGTGATCATATGGAGAAAAAAATCAATTTTAATTATCTGTACATGTCAACTGGGGTTTGGACTATGTAACCAGGGTACCTCCTCCATTAGTAAAAGTTGGCTGCCACCATATAACTGAAAAATGCTGGAGTGTGTTGTTAAACAAAATTAAATAAAAAAACGAACACACTTAACATCTTGGTCTTTCTTTAGAGGTGTAAAAAGCGGAGAAAATCCTACAAGACAGTAGACATGTTCTGTATGAATAGGAAAATCTGCTAGACCTGGGTAGGATGATCATAGCATTACTAGAGAAACATAATACCATTGGATTTGTAAGAAAGAAAGAGAGAGAGAGAGAGAGGAGGAAGCATCGATTTTCTGGTTTTAATTCAGAGTTTATAATTGTATATCAATTTTATTCTAAGTAGTAAAAAAAAATTAAATCAAAAAAATACACAGCTAATGCCCCTTTAAGTAGACTGGTTTTAAACCGAGACATTCCAAAAGGAGATAATTAGGTAGTCTGATATCATGGTGTGACATGCACAAACTTATTTTAAGAATTGTTTTCATTCATTTTCAGCCAATCCCAACATTGCTGCAGATGCACATTTTCACAGAATGGTAAGTTCAGTTTTATTTCTCATTTCATTATCAACAATTTAACAGGAAGTAAACCATACTCATTGTCTGGATGTTTGTTGTTGAGGTTTCAAGTTTAGGAAGGGCAACATTTTAGTAGGGGCCCCAGTGGCACAGTGGTTACAGCATCATAGTTTAAACCATAAGGTTTCTCCTATCTAGTCTGTGCAGGTTCAAGCCCTCACTGTAACCAAGGCTGACTATGTGAGAAAGTTTGTAAGTTCATTTTTGTAAGGTTGGTGGTCTCTTTCTGGCTACACTGTAACTTGGTTCTCTAGTGCACTATTCAAATACTGGCCCCTTCCATTGTTAAGAATTGCTCCCTGGTACATTGTAACCCCGTTCTCTTCTCCACCACTTTGCTAAAGGCCGTTGTTCTATTCCCTGGTACATTGTAACCCAGTTCTCTCCTCCACCACTTTGCTAAAGGCCGTTGTTCTATTCCCTGGTACATTGTAACCCGGTTCTCTCCTCCACCACTTTGCTGAAGGCCGTTGTTCTATTCCCTGGTACATTGTAACCCCGTTCTCTTCTCCACCACTTTGCTGAAGGCCGTTGTTCTATTCCCTGGTACATTGTAACTCCGTTCTCTCCTCCACCACTTTGCTGAAGGCCGTTGTTCTATTCCCTGGTTCATTGTAACCCCGTTCTCTCCTCCACCACTTTGCTAAAGGCCGTTGTTCTATTCCCTGGTACATTGTAACTCCGTTCTCTCCTCCACCACTTTGCTGAAGGCCGTTGTTCTATTCCCTGGTACATTGTAACTCCGTTCTCTCCTCCACCACTTTGCTGAAGGCCGTTGTTCTATTCCCTGGTACATTGTAACCTGGTTCTCTTCTCCACCACTTTGCTGAAGGCCGTTGTTCTATTCCCTGGTTCATTGTAACCTGGTTCTCTTCTCCACCACTTTGCTGAAGGCCGTTGTTCTATTCCCTGGTACATTGTAACCCGTTCTCTTCTCCACCACTTTGCTAAAGGCCGTTGTTCTATTCCCTGGTACATTGTAACCCCGTTCTCTTCTCCACCACTTTGCTAAAGGCCGTTGTTCTATTCCCTGGTACATTGTAACCCCGTTCTCTTCTCCACCACTTTGCTAAAGGCCGTTGTTCTATTCCCTGGTACATTGTAACCCCGTTCTCTTCTCCACCACTTTGCTAAAGGCCGTTGTTCTATTCCCTGGTACATTGTAACCCCGTTCTCTTCTCCACCACTTTGCTAAAGGCCGTTGTTCTATTCCCTGGTACATTGTAACCCCGTTCTCTCCTCCACCACTTTCAGAGGTGTTTACCATCCCGGATTTTCCGTTTTTATTCCGGATTTGAGTCCTAAAATACGCATTACGGATTCACTTTCCGAAATTACGCTTTTCCGATATTGTGCCAAAAATTATTTTTTCCCTAGGTTATTGAAGCGCTTGGGATAATTCATATTTATTTGGTGTATTCAAACACCAGTTTGATTATGATTTCCGTTATTCGGAGTCTCTCTGGACTTACCTTTACATGAGTCCTCCGAAAGATGTTTGCTAAAAGAAAAGCAGAAGACGCTTCTGATGTTTGAACGTGTTCTGGTCGAGACGCCACCCAAAAGAAAAAAAGGAGTTGCAAAGATTTTTAAAACTAGCTATCACGAACTGTGGCCTTTCCTTACAAAATCTCAACGTGGGGACTACTACGTAAGGTGCACAATTTGTGCATCGGATTTTTCATGTGCACATGCCGGGAAAAACGACTGCTCGAGGCACGTTGAATCAAAAACCCATAAGGACCTGTCGCGTTTACAGAATTCAAACAGGTCCATGTCTTTTTTTGACAAACAATACACAAGAATTAGAAATGTCTCACAAGAGGGCTGTGACCAGGGCAGAAGTTTTGACATGTGAACTGATAGCAGAATTAAATTTACCTATATCTGCAGCCGACACATTCAACAAAGGATTTAAAATAATGTTTCCAGATTCAAAAATAGCCAAGGTATGTTATATAATACATGTATAGATATATTCTATCTGTAGGTCGAGATGGTGTATGGTTCCTGTTCTTATAAATGAATCTGCCCCACATCATCTCAATTTCTTTCTCAATCCCAAACTTTTGGTCTGGAAACGTGGGAATGGGGGTAAAAAAGCCTACTTCGTAGTGGAAGTGCTGCCGAATTTTATTTTTTAGGGTTGGACATAGTTTTTTTTCAAGGAAAAAGGGGGGGTCTATTCAGACAAGTGAGTGTATGTTGATTTTTTTTCTTATATTTTTGTTTACTGTTAACTTGTGAAGATATTACAATTAACACATGTTTATTTTTATTTGTTCAATAAAATTTGTTTTTGAGCTGTCTTGTAACTGTTAGATGCTGACTTGACACACAGTTCTGGATGTTTCATGTATGAAATTAGGTCTGTGTCGAAATATATGTTCAAAATTTGAGATTACTGACAGATGGCCAAAATTACTGAAAAAAATCATCATGATTACTGAAAGTGTCAAAAAGGGGTAAACACCTCTGCACTTTGCTAAAGGCTGTTGTTCTATTCCCTGGTACATTGTAACCCGGTTCTATTCCCTGGTACATTGTTACCCGGTTCTCTCTTGCACCACTTTGCTGAAGGCCGTTGTTCTATTCCCTGGTACATTGTAACCCGTTTCTCTCTTGCACCACTTTGCTGAAGGCCGTTGTTCTATTCCCTGGTTCATTGTAACCCGGTTCTCTCTTGCACCACTTTGCTGAAGGCCGTTGTTCTATTCCCTGGTACATTGTTACCCGGTTCTCTCTTGCACCACTTTGCTGAAGGCCGTTGTTCTATTCCCTGGTTCATTGTAACCCGGTTCTCTCTTGCACCACTTTGCTGAAGGCCGTTGTTCTATTCCCTGGTACATTGTAACCCGGTTCTCTCCTCCACCACTTTGCTGAAGGTCGTTGTTCTATTCCCTGGTTCATTGTAACCCGGTTCTCTCTTGCACCACTTTGCTGAAGGTCGTTGTTCTATTCCCTGGTTCATTGTAACCCGGTTCTCTCTTGCACCACTTTGCTGAAGGTCGTTGTTCTATTCCCTGGTTCATTGTAACCCGGTTCTCTCCTCCACCACTTTGCTGAAGGTCGTTGTTCTATTCCCTGGTACATTGTAACCCGGTTCTATTCCCTGGTACATTGTTACCCGGTTCTCTCTTGCACCACTTTGCTGAAGGCCGTTGTTCTATTCCCTGGTACATTGTAACCCGTTTCTCTCTTGCACCACTTTGCTGAAGGCCGTTGTTCTATTCCCTGGTTCATTGTAACCCGGTTCTCTCTTGCACCACTTTGCTGAAGGCCGTTGTTCTATTCCCTGGTACATTGTTACCCGGTTCTCTCTTGCACCACTTTGCTGAAGGCCGTTGTTCTATTCCCTGGTTCATTGTAACCCGGTTCTCTCTTGCACCACTTTGCTGAAGGCCGTTGTTCTATTCCCTGGTTCATTGTAACCCGGTTCTCTCTTGCACCACTTTGCTGAAGGTCGTTGTTCTATTCCCTGGTTCATTGTAACCTGGTTCTCTCTTGCACCACTTTGCTGAAGGTCGTTGTTCTATTCCCTGGTTCATTGTAACCCGGTTCTCTCCTCCACCACTTTGCTGAAGGTCGTTGTTCTATTCCCTGGTACATTGTAACCCAGTTCTCTCCTCCACCACTTTGCTGAAGGCCGTTGTTCTATTCCCTGGTTCATTGTAACCCAGTTCTCTCCTCCACCACTTTGCTGAAGGCCGTTGTTCTATTCCCTGGTACATTGTAACCCAGTTCTCTCCTCCACCACTTTGCTGAAGGCCGTTGTTCTATTCCCTGGTACATTGTAACCCGGTTCTCTCTTGCACCACTTTGCTGAAGGCCGTTGTTCTATTCCCTGGCTCATTGTAACCCGGTTCTCTCTTGCACCACTTTGCTGAAGGTCGTTGTTCTATTCCCTGGTACATTGTAACCCAGTTCTCTCCTCCACCACTTTGCTGAAGGCCGTTGTTCTATTCCCTGGTACATTGTAACCCAGTTCTCTTCTCCACCACTTTGCTGAAGGCCGTTGTTCTATTCCCTGGTTCATTGTAACCTGGTTCTCTCCTCCACCACTTTGCTGAAGGCCGTTGTTCTATTCCCTGGTACACTGTAACCCGGTTCTCTCCTCCACCATAAAAAAAAAAATGGCCACCACCATATAACTGAAAAATTGTTGAATGCAGCATAAAGACACTATTCAAAATAAAACATTATTATTCTCTTCCCATATCCCATAACATGCATGCAATGATACCATAAATTCGGTTTTAATTGCGATAATTTTGTTTACTTTTAATTTTATGAAAGCTCTTGCTCGTGAAAAATAAAATTATCGGCTTATGAAGTATGATAATAGTAATATGAAATGGGCATACGAAATCACGAAAATATTATCTCATGAATATATTTAGTACTTGTGTATCACGAAAATTTAGTCCCATAAAATTTTTAGGATTTACAGTATTCAACTACTTTTTCAGACACCTCTACACTGTGCAGTGGTTGACTTAAAGCTTGAGATGACTCGACTGTTGTTACGACATGGTGCAGATTTTACGATCAAAGATGCCTCGGGTCAAACAGCAATGGATCTTGCATCAAACCTGGATTTACCTGAATATATAGACATACTACAGCAGGAACAAGGTATTTTTAGCTCACCTGGCCCGAAGGGCCAAGTTAGCAATTTCTGTAAGCCAAAGGTCCGGGTCCGTCGTCGTCTGTCTGTTAACTTTTGCATTAAAACATCTTTTTCATAAGAACAAATAGGCCAATTTTAACCAAACTTGGCATATAGCATCCCTATGTAAAGCCGCATAAAGTTTGCGAATGAAAAAGGGATAGGACCATTAGGGGCCCTGAAAGGGGCCAAAAAGGACCAAAACTTGGTACATCTTTAAAAATCTTCTTATGAACCAATGATCAGATGAGTTTCAAATTTTGTATGCATGATTATAAAGTCAATATCTACAAAGTTTGTGAACGAAAATGAAATCGGTCCATAAACGAGCCACTGGGGGGCGCTTCAGTAACACAGGGATATTTGTATTACAAATTGTTCAATAACTCAAAGTTGATCAACTTTTTGTATTCAAAGATATATGAGAAAGTTGTTAGAAATTACCTGAGGATCATTTTGACAAAATTTCAAGATCATGGGGTCAAAGGTTAAGGTCACAGGCACCTAAGTAAATGGAAAATATAAGTTTTTTTTGGTGAACTTTTCAACATTTTTGACTACTTCTCCAGAACCATTGGACCAATTTGAACCAAACTTGACAGGAAGTATAACAATTTAAAGCTGTATAAAGTCTGTGGATATGAGTCGGCAGATATTTTTGATCTGATACATGTATCTCCAAAATTATTAAAGCTAGAGAAAAAACCGTAACCTTCAAATGAGCAGCTTGCAAAAATATACAAATATTTCATTTTGATGGAGATTGTCAGGTCGACCCTTATGTGAGTTATTTCCCCTTTTTGTGAATTTTTCATGTTTTTGGATGTTTTTTGACATTATCTTGAAAAGTATAATAGGTAGAGTAAAAATGAAACCAGGAAAAATGTTCAGCACGCAAAGATCTACAAAAAAGTCAATGGGCTGAAATTGTCAGGTTGCCCCTTATGGGAGTTGTTCCCCCTTTTAAGCAGATTTTTTCATGTTTTTGGATGTTTTTTTAACATTATCTTGAAATGTATAATACATGTAGCTAGAGTAAAAGTGAAAGAAGCAAACATGTTCAGCACACAAATATCTTCAGAAAAGTCAATTGGGCTGAAATTTTCAGGTTGCCCCTTAAGTGGATTTTTCATGTTTTTGGATGTTTTTTGACATTATCTTGAAAAGTATAATAGGTTGAGTAAAAATGAAAGAAGCAAAAATGTTCAGCATGCAAAGATCTACAAAAAAGTCAATGGGCTGAAATTGTCAGGTTGCCCCTTATTGGAGTTTTTTCCCATGTAAGTTGATTTTTCATGTTTTTGGCAGTTTTGTCTTAATATCTTGAAAAGTAGAACAGATAGAAAGAAAGTGAAATAAGCAAAAATGCTCAGCATGCATAGATCAACAAAAATGTCAAGATGGCCGAAATTGTCAGGTTTCTTCTTTTGGGAGTTATTTCCCCTTTTAGCGGATTTCTCATGTTTTTGAAAGTTTTGTCCTATTATCGTGAAAAGAATAATAGATAGATTGAGAAAGAAGCAAAAATGTTCAGTACGCAAAGATCTACAAAAAAGTCAACAGGAATTAAATTGTCAGGTTGATCCTTATGGGAGTTATTTTCCCTTTTAAGTGGATATTTTCAAATTTTGCACTGTTTTTCCCTATTGTTCAGTGATCACCACCATGCATTTGGTTGCTTTTGCATATACTCTAATTTAAGCCAGGAGAATGCATCTGTGACCACATAATATCCAAAAAAATTTGGAGGAATATGCCCCTGGACCCCCCTAGCAGGTTTGTGCCATTGGCACACACATTAAGACTGTTTTTCAATTATCTAAAGCCTCTCTGTGTAAGAAGCTAAGTGCTTGAGTAACATGTATATTTTTTTGTCTTTCAGATGAAAGAACTAAAGAGATGAGAAAATCAATGTCAGGTATGTAGAAATAGATCAAAAATAAAAAAAAAAATGAAATTTTGGTTACGGGTAGTAAGTGTTTTCTTACCATAAAAGTGAAGCCAATCTTTTACACAGTCTTGCATTATCTTTTTCCTTTTGATATTTCTATAGATTGCTGTGTTCGCACTATAAAATGGACAAGGAAAATTACACATATTTATCTACAGATTCAACTCTGCAAGCAATCTCTTACACAGTTGTTGGTCCTTGCACTCCTAGAAAATCTCTGTCAATGTCTTGACTTTTGCCAGTTTCTGTCAAAATATATAAATCACCTACAGATCTTGCTCTCTATAAGACATCAGTCTTTTTTTCCATGTATTTTTAGTACTAACGTAGAAAAAATACTATTTGAGGAGAAAATACATTTTAAAAATGTATAGAGAAATAAAGGGACTAATTTTTTTTTTTTGCGAAAAGTTTCCTTTACTCCGTGTAATTTGGTTTTTATATATATTCTGTGGGTTACATGACCACATGTTTTTGGGATTTCTTTTTAAACATTGAAAGAGATTGTTGAGGATTGCAAGGACTGACAACTCTATGTAAGAGATTGCTCTGGAGGTTTTGATTTGGGCATATGATCAAACATTACATACAATGAGAAAAAAGGAACCTTATTTTTGCATTTTTAAAAAATAGTTTACTTTAGTACATGTGATAATAGTATAAATACTATAATTTGATTACACTATAGTGAGGTCATACTATGATTTAGTAGCACTATCATTTGACTAAACTACAGTGAAACCTTATTATAACATAATGGTACTGTAATGTAACTGCGATAGTGAGGCTATGTAATGGTACTGTGATGTAACTATGATAGTGAGGCAACTTAATGGTACTGTGATGTAACTATGATAGTGAGGCTAAATAATGGTACTGTGATGTAACTATGATAGTGAGGCTATATAATGGTACTGTAATGTAACTATGATAGTGAGGCTATATAATGGTACTGTAATGTAACTATGATAGTGAGGCTATATAATGGTACTGTAATGTAACTATGATAGTGAGGCTATATAATGGTACTGTAATGTAACTATGATAGTGAGGCTATATAATGGTACTGTAATGTAACTACGATAGTGAGGCAACTTAATGGTACTGTAATGTAACTATGATAGTGAGGCAACTTAATGGTACTGTAATGTAACTATGATAGTGAGGCAACTTAATGGTACTGTAATGTAACTATGATAGTGAGGCAACTTAATGGTACTGTGATGTAACTATGATAGTGAGGCAACTTATTGGTACTGTAATGTAACTACGATAGTGAGGCAACTTAATGGTACTGTAATGTAACTATGATAGTGAGGCAACTTAATGGTACTGTAATGTAACTATGATAGTGAGGCAACTTAATGGTACTGTAATGTAACTATGATAGTGAGGCTATATAATGGTACTGTAATGTAACTACGATAGTGAGGCAACTTAATGGTACTGTAATGTAACTATGATAGTGAGGCAACTTAATGGTACTGTAATGTAACTATGATAGTGAGGCAACTTAATGGTACTGTAATGTAACTATGATAGTGAGGCAACTTAATGGTTCTGTAATGTAGTATGATAGTGAGGCTATATAATGGTACTGTAATGTAACTACGATAGTGAGGCAACTTAATGGTACTGTAATGTAACTACAATAGTGAGGCAACTTAATGGTACTGTGATGTAACTACGATAGTGAGGCAACTTAATGGTACTGTAATGTAACTATGATTCTGAGGCAACTTAATGGTTCTGTAATGTAACTATGATAGTGAGGCTATATAATGGTACTGTAATGTAACTACGAATAGTGAGGCAACTTAATGGTACTGTAATGTAACTACGATAGTGAGGCAACTTAATGGTACTGTGATGTAACTATGATAGTAAGGCAACTTAATGGTACTGTAATGTAACTATGATAGTGAGGCTATATAATGGTACTGTAATGTAACTATGATAGTGAGGCTATATAATGGTACTGTAATGTAACTATGATAGTGAGGCTATATAATGGTACTGTAATGTAACTACGATAGTGAGGCAACTTAATGGTACTGTAATGTAACTATGATAGTGAGGCAACTTAATGGTACTGTAATGTAACTATGATAGTGAGGCAACTTAATGGTACTGTAATGTAACTATGATAGTGAGGCAACTTAATGGTACTGTGATGTAACTATGATAGTGAGGCAACTTATTGGTACTGTAATGTAACTACGATAGTGAGGCAACTTAATGGTACTGTAATGTAACTATGATAGTGAGGCAACTTAATGGTACTGTAATGTAACTATGATAGTGAGGCAACTTAATGGTACTGTAATGTAACTATGATAGTGAGGCTATAACTTAACTGTAATGTAACTACGATAGTGAGGCAACTTAATGGTACTGTAATGTAACTATGATAGTGAGGCAACTTAATGGTACTGTAATGTAACTATGATAGTGAGGCAACTTAATGGTACTGTAATGTAACTATGATAGTGAGGCAACTTAATGGTTCTGTAATGTAACTATGATAGTGAGGCTATATAATGGTACTGTAATGTAACTACGATAGTGAGGCAACTTAATGGTACTGTAATGTAACTACAATAGTGAGGCAACTTAATGGTACTGTGATGTAACTACGATAGTGAGGCAACTTAATGGTACTGTAATGTAACTATGATAGTGAGGCAACTTAATGGTTCTGTAATGTAACTATGATAGTGAGGCTATATAATGGTACTGTAATGTAACTATGATAGTGAGGCAACTTAATGGTACTGTAATGTAACTACGATAGTGAGGCAACTTAATGGTACTGTGATGTAACTATGATAGTAAGGCAACTTAATGGTACTGTAATGTAACTATGATAGTGAGGCAACTTAATGGTAATGTAATGTAACTATGATAGTGAGGCAACTTAATGGTACTGTAATGTAACTATGATAGTAAGGCAACTTAATGGTACTGTGATGTAACTACAATAGTGAGGCAACTTAATGGTACTGTGATGTAACTATGATAGTGAGGCAACTTAATGGTACTGTAATGTAACTACGATAGTGAAGCAACTTAATGGTACTGTGATGTAACTATGATAGTGAGGCAACTTAATGGTACTGTAATGTAACTATGATAGTGAGGCTATATAATGGTACTGTAATGTAACTACGATAGTGAGGCAACTTAATGGTACTGTAATGTAACTATGATAGTGAGGCAACTTAATGGTACTTTAATGTAACTATGATAGTAAGGGCAACTTAATGGTACTGTAATGTAACTATGATAGTGAGGCAACTTAATGGTACTGTAATGTAACTATGATAGTGAGGCAACTTAATGGTACTGTGATGTAACTATGATAGTAAGGCAACTTAATGGTACTGTGATGTAACTATGATAGTAAGGCAACTTAATGGTACTGTAATGTAACTATGATAGTGAGGCAACTTAATGGTACTGTGATGTAACTACAATAGTGAGGCAACTTAATGGTACTGTAATGTAACTATGATAGTGAGGCAACTTAATGGTACTGTGATGTAACTATGATAGTGAGGCAACTTAATGGTACTGTAATGTAACTATGATAGTGAGGCAACTTAATGGTACTGTGATGTAACTATGATAGTGAGGCAACTTAATGGTACTGTAATGTAACTATGATAGTGAGGCTATATAATGGTACTGTAATAAACTATGATAGTGAGTCAACTTAATGGTACTGTAATGTAAACTATGATAGTGAGGCAACTTAATGGTACTGTAATGTGACTATGATAGTGAGGCAACTTAATGGTACTGTAATGTAACTATGATAGTGAGGCAACTTAATGGTACTGTGATGTAACTATGATAGTAAGGCAACTTAATGGTACTGTGATGTAACTATGATAGTAAGGCAACTTAATGGTACTGTAATGTAACTATGATAGTGAGGCTATATAATGGTACTGTAATGTAACTACGATAGTGAGTCAACTTAATGGTACTGTAATGTAACTATGATAGTGAGGCAACTTAATGGTACTGTAATGTAACTATGATAGTGAGGCAACTTAATGGTACTGTAATGTAACTATGATAGTGAGGCAACTTAATGGTACTGTGATGTAACTATGATAGTAAGGCAACTTAATGGTACTGTGATGTAACTATGATAGTAAGGCAACTTAATGGTACTGTAATGTAACTATGATAGTGAGGCAACTTAATGGTACTGTAATGTAACTATGATAGTGAGGCAACTTAATGGTACTGTGATGTAACTATGATAGTAAGGCAACTTAATGGTACTGTGATGTAACTATGATAGTGAGGCAACTTAATGGTACTGTGATGTAACTACAATAGTGAGGCAACTTAATGGTACTGTAATGTAACTATGATAGTGAGGCAACTTAATGGTACTGTAATGTAACTATGATAGTGAGGCAACTTAATGGTTCTGTAATGTAACTATGATAGTGAGGCAACTTAATGGTTCTGTAATGTAACTATGATAGTAAGGCAACTTAATGGTTCTGTAATGTAACTACAATAGTGAGGCAACTTAATGGTACTGTAATGTAACTATGATAGTGAGGCAACTTAATGGTTCTGTAATGTAACTATGATAGTAAGGCAACTTAATGGTTCTGTAATGTAACTATGATAATGAGGCAACTTAATGGTACTGTAATGTAACTATGATAGTGAGGCAACTTAATGGTTCTGTAATGTAACTATGATAGTGAGCATATATAATGATTCAGCAGTATTATAGGGAGACCATGCACTAATTTAGCAGCATTGTAATAATATGTTATAGTGAGGTCATGCCTATAAGTTATTGACACTGTAATGTGAATAAACTGTAGAGAGGTCATACAGTATTTAGAAGTATTATAATGTGACTACTGTAGTGAGGTCATCCACTAATTTAGTGGTGCTATAATGTGATTACTGTACTGAGTTGGTACAATATTTAGTGGTGCTACATGTACAATATGGCAGTACTGCAGTGAGACAATACATTATGTAGTAATGTCCTAAAGTGACAATTTTGTAGTGAGGTCATACTTTAATTTTGTGGCATTGTAATGTGACCATAGACAGGCCCTATTTCAATACTAGTATTAAAATATGACTGAGTTATAGAAAGGCATTACTATAATAAGTGGCATTATAATGTGGCTGTATTGTAGTGAGGCATTACTATAATAAGTGGCATTATAATGTGGCTGTTTTGTAGTGAGACTAATATAATAATGTGTGGCATTATAATGTGGCTGTACTGTTATGAGGCAGAGCTATGATAAGTGGCATTATAATGTGGCTGTACTGTTATGAGGCATTGCTATGATAAGTGGCATTATAATATGGCTGTTCTGTAGTGAGGTATTACTAAAATAAGTGGCATTATAATGATGTGGCTGTATTCTAGTGAGGTATTACTATAATAAGTGGCATTATAATGTGGGTATACTGCAGTGAGGTATTACTATAATAAGTGGCATTATAATGTGGCTGTATTGTAGTGAGGCATTACTATAATAAGTGGCATTATAATGTGGCTGTTTTGTAGTGAGGTATTACTAAAATAAGTGGCATTATAATGTGGGTATACTGCAGTGAGGTATTACTATAATAAGTGGCATTATAATGTGGCTGTATTGTAGTGAGGCATTACTATAATAAGTGGCATTATAATATGGCTGTTCTGTAGTGAGGTATTACTATAATAAGTGGCATTATAATGTGGGTATACTGCAGTGAGGTATTACTATAATAAGTGGCATTATAATGTGGGTATACTGCAGTGAGGTATTACTATAATAAGTGGCAATGTAATGTGGCTGCATTGTAATGAGACATTTTTGCAATATGTGGCATTATAATGTGGCTATATTGTAGTGAGGCATTACTATAATAAGTGGCATTATAATATGGCTATGCTGTATTGAGGTATTACTAAAATAAGTGGCATTATAATGTGGCTATGCTGTATTGAGGTATTACTATAATAAGTGGCATTATAATGTGGCTGTATTCTAGTGAGGTATTACTATAATAAGTGGCATTATAATGTGGCTATGCTGTATTGAGGTATTACTATAATAAGTGGCATTATAATGTGGCTATGCTGTATTGAGGTATTACTAAAATAAGTGGCATTATAATGTGGCTGTATTTTAGTGAGGCATTACTATAATAAGTGGCATTATAATGTGGGTATACTGCAGTGAGGTATTACTATAATAAGTGGCAATGTAATGTGGGTATACTGCAGTGAGGTATTACTATAATAAGTGGCATTATAATGTGGCTATGCTGTATTGAGGTATTACTAAAATAAGTGGTATTATAATGATGTGGCTGTATTCTAGTGAGGCATTACTATAATAAGTGGCAATGTAATGTGGGTATACTGCAGTGAGGTATTACTATAATAAGTGGCAATGTAATGTGGGTATACTGCAGTGAGGTATTACTATAATAAGTGGCATTATAATGTGGCTATGCTGTATTGAGGTATTACTATAATAAGTGGCAATGTAATGTGGGTATACTGCAGTGAGGTATTACTATAATAAGTGGCATTATAATGTGGCTATGCTGTATTGAGTTATTACTATAATAAGTGGCAATGTAATGTGGGTATACTGCAGTGAGGTATTACTATAATAAGTGACAGTATAATGTGGCTATGCTGTATTGAGGTATTACTAAAATAAGTGGCATTATAATGTGGGTATACTGCAGTGAGGTATTACTATAATAAGTGGCAATGTAATGTGGGTATACTGCAGTGATGTATTACTATAATAAGTGGCATTATAATGTGGGTATACTGCAGTGAGGTATTACTATAATAAGTGGCATTATAATGTGGGTATACTGCAGTGAGGTATTACTATAATAAGTGGCAATGTAATGTGGGTATACTGCAGTGATGTATTACTATAATAAGTGGCATTATAATGTGGCTGTATTTTAGTGAGGCATTACTATAATAAGTGGCAATGTAATGTGGGTATACTGCAGTGAAGTATTACTATAATAACTTGCATTATAATGTGGGTATACTGCAGTGAGGTATTACTATAATAAGTGGCATTATAATGTGGCTATGCTGTATTGAGGTATTACTAAAATAAGTGGCATTATAATGTGGCTGTATTCTAGTGAGGTATTACTATAATAAGTGGCATTATAATGTGGGTATACTGCAGTGAGGTATTACTATAATAAGTGGCATTATAATGTGGGTATACTGCAGTGAGGTATTACTATAATAAGTGGCAATGTAATGTGGCTGCATTGTAATGAGACATTTTTGCAATATGTGGCATTATAATGTGGCTATATTGTAGTGAGGCATTACTATAATAAGTGGCATTATAATGTGACTATTTAAGTGAGACATTGATATGATAAGTGACATTATAATGTGGCTATATTGTAGTAAGACATTAATATGATAAGTGGCACTATAATGTGGCTGTTTTGTAGTGAGGCATTATTGAATATGTGGCATTATAATGTGGCTATATTGTACTGAGGCATTACTATAATAAGTGGCACTATAATATGGCTGTTTTGTAGTGAGGCATTACTGCAGTATGTGGCATTATAATGTGGCTGTATTGTACTGTAATATTTTGCTTATGCATTGTGGTTACAGAATTCAGTCAGGCTTGTGTAAATGAAGATATTAAAGAGATGAAGTCAATTCTTGCCAAAGTTCAAATGCCCAATTTTCTTAGTGAGCTGGTCAATGGAAAGGTTACAGATGATATATTGTCTCCCCTGTGCTTGTAAGTATATTTAGTTCTATTATATGTAAATGCTTTCAGTTTCAGAAAATTTTACATTAAAATTGTAAAAGCACTACCAACAGATATCTTTAGTACCCGTGAAAGTTTTGAAATCCTGATTCTCCTATCTTGACTGTCCTATCTTGATCATGGACATCCTATGTAATTTTATTTTTTTAATATTTCAAGGTCTGCCAAAGTGCTCTCCATCCACCAGATTCATTTTGTCCTTTTTAAACTTTGAAAACCAAGATTTTACCTGTGAACAAACAGTGAATATGAAGAACCACTTTCTCCATAAACATTTTGAATTTCTTTAAAATCTGTCTACCAGATTTGCCTTTCAAATACAGATACCTAAATTTCTACTCTTGCCAATTTGCATCAGCAACAGTTTTCTAACAGAAGTTGGATAACATGCAATTTCTATCCAGAATCTTGAAAGACTAAATGACGATTCATGTGACCAAATGAAAATCATGTGCACTTTGGTAAAACTTCCTAAACCAGTCATCTTTTTTAATCATCCTTGTATTATGCTACCATATAATATTTTGGGTGTCAAGTTGTCATTGTTATAAGATATATAAAGTTTATAATTCATCTTATGTATTTATTTTTAGCCATTTCGGTTGCTAGGAACCTCTAGTTTAAAAAACAATGTTGAAACTTTTCTGTTTTCAGAGCTTGCAAGTCTGGCAACACAGCCATG
The DNA here is from genome assembly GCA_030159075.1 of Atrina japonica. Taxonomy (NCBI): domain Eukaryota; kingdom Metazoa; phylum Mollusca; class Bivalvia; order Pterioida; family Pinnidae; genus Atrina; species Atrina japonica. Next base: position 309,306 of record BROG01000091.1, on the reverse strand, counting down.
GTTGCTTTACTGTTAAATAATGATGCCAGTGTCCGAAACAGTGGCCCAGATGATTTTGCTCCAGTGCATTACGCTTGTCACTTCGGACATCCAGATTGCTTGAGACTTCTTCTGGAAGTAAGTTTTAAGAAATTGCCTTGATTAAAAAATGATATTTAATACTAATTATGCCTCCAAAATTGAACTCAGAGAATATATATTCTTTTTTTTTGGGCCTGTCTAAGAGTCCTTGAAAGTTTTGAAACAATGAATCATATACTGTATTCCTGAAAATTTTTGCCCCTGTTTTACTTTAACTATTTTAGTCCTTAGACAAGAGGGCGAAATTAAAATGAAAGTGAAATATGTATGCTGAATGATTGAAACATGAACATACACGCCATCCATAAGTTTATAGTGGTTTAGGGCAAATTTGTGACAATTTGAATATGTTCTTCGTCGTAAATGGGCAAAAATTTCTAAGTGTAAAGTATACCATGTATGAATGGTGTTGAATATCTGAACTTGTTATATGGTTGTGCATGGTAAGAGAAAGATATGCATTAATTTATTGTATCAGGGCCTGGCATCATAAAGTGTTAAGAATTTCTAAATGTTAAAAGTTTTATTCCACACTTTGGTTAATTCTGAAATCTGTGCAGGCCAAGATGAGAATATTCTTAGGCAGAAAGGTAAAGTCTTAAAGGGGCATTAGATGTGTTTTTTTTTTCAAAAATTTTGTTTTTCCTTTTTACAACTTAGATTGATATAAAAAAAACTAAAAAAGAAAGATACATAGACATAAAAATTCTTAAATCCCTATAGATTTTGTGAAAATTGCTTGAGACACACAGATTAGGAACTTTTGTCACGTGCAACTGATCAACTCAACCCTACTCTTTGTTTATGAGTACCAATCTGACCTTGACCTTATTTTCACAAAATATATAGGAACATAAGGTTCCTTATGCCTATGTATAGCTCTTATTTGTTATTGTACATCATGTACAAATAGTAAAAAAGAAAAAAATTAAGTACTATTTTTTGGTAAACACAGCTAATGCCCCATTAGGTTTTAAGCTCAGAAGTCACAATTTAAAAAAAAAAAAAAAAAGTTTAACTCCACCAATATTTACAAATTCCAAACATAAATATAATTTTATACAGTATATAGATTGTATATTAACAATTTAAAAAAAAAGATAAAATTGATATTATATGCATGTACATGTATAACATATTATTTTTTGTTTTGATTTACATTTCAGAGGTGGCCAGATGTTGTCTCAATGAAAACTGCAACTGAAAGTCTTCCAATTCACATTGCAGCTAGTGCACAGAAACTTGAAATAATACGACTGCTGCTAGAATTTGAATATCCTGAGAGTGCTCTGGTGACATTTGAAGATAATGACGTCACATTTAGCCTTCCTTTTGATTTAAATGCCAGGGATTGTAATGACAATACAGCATTCTTCATTGCAGCTGAGAGGAGAGATATCAATATCGTGAGATATCTAATACTGTTCACATGTAAAACTGAGAAAATACAATCTCGACAGCATAAAGGTTACGTTCCAAGATCAAGAAGACGGAGTGACATGATGAATGTATTTGATCCACTGAGACATGAAGAGAGCAGCACCAGTGAAAAAGGTTCGTCAAATATACAATATCACCCTGTCAAACTTAATGTTCGTTGTCAAGGGGGATACACACCATTGTACATAGCAGTAAAAAGAAGTTACACAGATATCGTTGATTTGTTGTTGAAAAGTGGGAGTGACGTGAATATTCATGTGATGGATAAAGGACACAGAGTATCTGTTCTTATGGTAGCTTGTCAGAAAGGGGAAAGTTTGATTTTGGATAAACTATTACGATATGGTGCTGATGACTTTGAGAAGACTGTGTTTCGATATGCTGTGGAGAAGCAACCACGGATGATATTTACATTGTTGAGATATCGGACGATCATGGATACTGAAAATGAATACAGCATTAATAAACTGGCAATGAAAATGCATTATCTAGAATTTATGGAACAGCCAGAAGATTTCAGTGGTTTAAGTTCACTGAATGCAGATTTTGCAAAGAAATTTCCGATACATGGTGTCCACATAAAATGGCAGGACCTTCAACATTTGGAAACTGTCAAAGAAGACTGGTTGATGAACATTGGTTACCATCACAATATGGAGATGGAAAACACACTTAATAGTCCATTTGCTTTGTATGCCATTACAAAAATCGATGTATCAGGAAACAAACTGGGATCCACTTTTCCGTCAGTATTTTACAAGTTGCCGTCACTGCATTCCTTGAACGTATCCAAGAACCAGATCAGCAGTTTTTCACCATCAAAATCCAGTAAAACTCTGTTTGTTTGTTTAGAAGAGCTGTTACTGGATCACAATGAATTAGAATCAATTCCTAGCGACCTATGTACAGTATCTACTCTAAGAAAGTTGTCAGTTTCCAAAAATAAGCTAAAAGACATTCCTGCTGAAATTTGGGACCTTCCATCACTTGCCTACCTTAACTTGTCAAACAATCAGTTAAAAAATCTTCCTCAGCCCAAACTTTTAAGATACGGCCATAATGATCCTCGCAACAGTTCAGCTAGCTCCAATGAATTTGCTGCAGTAGATCCAGAAACGATGGATCCTTCTCGGAAAAATTCAGAGCTATCGGATGTAAAACATGTTACATACTGGATGTCTCATGTAAGCGTCATAGACCATGATTTTGATATCAACATATATCCGAGTCGGCAACGAGGTCTGCAGGACTTAAATTTATCAAACAATTGTTTATCGGATATTCCCTATTGGTTTTGCTGCTCCTCACCCTACATGGAAAATTTAAACTTATCCGACAATAAAATCAAATCTGTGGGGAAGATTCCTTGTCTTCCCCAGTACCTCAAGACTCTTGATCTGAGCCATAACTTGATTGTGGATACAGAGAGTTGGCAGAATTTTGAAGACATCAATCCTGGTTGCTTTAGCAACAGAATGTAAGAAAACCATTATTATTGCTTTTTAAAATACTCAGTCACAGGTAGTTAAGTTAGAATCTTATTATAGAAGATGAGTTAAAGATAATGGTATAGATAAAATAAAAAGCCTTTTATTTCAACTTTTGGCATTCTTCAGTGTGCATTTATATAAAGAAAATTAAAGTGTCTACATGTAGGATGTTATAGCTTTGTAAGTATTTAACCCTTCAGGAAATTTCTTTTTACAGTGATACTTGTATATAATGACCTTGGGGACACAAGAAAACCAGTCATTATAGGGAGGTGGTCTTTATGTAGAGGTTGATTTGTACACAAATTGTACTATAGGGGACAGCAAAAAAACAGTCTTTGTGACCAGGTGGTCTTTATACACAGGTGGTTGCTAAAGCAGGTTTTACTGTATTTAAAAAACTCAAAGTAAATGAAAATGAAATTCTTTGAATGAGAATCTATAAAGTAGAAATCATATAGTACATGTATTTACTAATTGACAGATTAAAACAATTCTTATTAAATGATAACTCTTTTTTTTAGTGACCAGTGATATGTTTATAAACTGGCTATGTGTGTACATAGGTTTTATAATGTTGTATATGCAAGTACAGGTCTAAAGTTTATTTCTTTTTATGCCCATGCGAATTAAGGTTTGGGAGTACATTGATTTGATCTACTTGTTTTTCTTGTTTACTAAATTTCACCAAATTACTCGAGTATTTTCATGAAATGGTATATAGTTCTCCCTCGTCATATCCTACCTTCCCTGTTATACGGCTAAACTCGCATGTTGCCACCATTTCTTGCAGAACAAAATTCCTTCTCTATAATTCCCCCATTATAGCTCCAAGCTTGCATAAATTAGCCATACACCACTGACTTTCCAGTGCAAAAGGTCATTTATGCATGTTAAATCCCTCGCCCCACCCCCATCACCAGACCAAGTGATTAACCAGGGACATGTGTAAGTAAACACTTGTGTACAGGTAGGTAATTAATGTTGGATAATCATTGTCCCCCAATCCCAGGTAAGTAGACCTATATGTTCTGTGTTTGGTATAATGATTTGTAGTTAATGGACCTTGAAAATGACCACACCTAAAAAAATTAGAAACCTCGATATACCGCAAAACCTGTTATACCACCAAAATTAAGGAAAACAAAATCTGACGGTATAACAGGGGATAACTGTATTGCCTTATATCATTGAAACATAGGACAAGTTTTGGCCAACATTTGACAACATATTTGTTATTTGACTTTTAGATTATAATGAACGACTTTGGCTTAGCTGTCAGTAGCATAGTGTTGCAAAAAACATCCCCGTAGTATGATTATTTGCTCGCTGGTCTTTTTTATAATTGAAAAAAAAATGATATTCGGCCATACCAGGTTTTTTCTATGTTAAGTGTCCACCTTAAATACAAAAATCTAACTACCTATTCAGAAAAAGAACACACAACCTGAACAAAAACACAAAGCTCTTTGATTATGATTGTGGTCATTTAATAGAAATGAATGGCATCAGGTTATTGAGTTAAGTTGAGTAAACGGGTCCTACATGTACTAATCAGAGTACACTAAAGTATCCTAAGTATGCTAGATTATTTAAACTTTTATTAAGGTAGATCTATATTAGCTTTATTTTATCTGAACTCTATGTCAGCATTACCAATTGTGTGTTTTATACATGTATGATGTCCTAAACCAAAGCGCACACAGACGCTTAACATAGAAACAAATTGGAATGGCCTTAACTCATAATCATCAACCCCTGAAAAACAATGGAATCTTCTGTAAACCAATGATTTAGACCAGTCCAAATGTGTCTTTAGGGGTGAATGAGTTAATGATAACGAACCATCTCTTCTTCAGATCCAGAACATCAAGTTCTCCCCGGCTGAGTGTGGATAAATCACCTCATGGTTTTGGTTCCATTACATCATTAGGAATTAGTTGTACTCACAAACAGCACACAATTCTTGAGAGATTGGACACACTTAATCTAAGTGAGAACCGTCAATTTCGTTGTCTTGTGGTGGCGAAAAAAATAGAGGACACCAAACTGCTGAAATCTGTTGATTCGAGTGTAAGTTGTTAGCCATGTTACTTTCTTTCAAACTTCATTATAAAGATCTTTTACAGTAAGACCATTGAAAGAAATATCAGTTCATCTTTTGCTATATATTTTTTTCTTTCGTTTTCTAATTAATCCTTAAAAGGGCATTAGTTGTGTTAACCAAAAAAAATATTACGATTTTTACTGTTCTTTTACTTGTCATGCTAATTGTACCAGAAGTCCAACGACTAGAAGTTTGCAATAGCTAATCATAGTATGAGACATGATATACGCCTGTTACAGCACTTGTGATTAAAGAGAGATAACTCGCATTCATGGCACGCAAGCTTGAAGTTTTGGTGGTGTATGTGGCATGTTATGAGGGAGCAGTCATTTATGTTGAATTTGTTTACAATATGGTGTCCACCTTGCTAGAGACTGTCAATGCTGAGATGGGAAAGGAGTTGCATAATGCTGAATGAGACGTTCGAACACTCTTCAACCTGATTTTAATTCTATGGGATATCTCGAGCATTATTTCAATTTTTCACCAACATGTGGCCTGATTCAACATGTCTGACTGTAATGTGACAGGGGGCAATGTGTCATTTGATCTTACCGGGTTGTGTTACTTAATATAGCAGTGTACAACTGCAGAAGGGAACTATTCATGTCTAAAGGCCTTCATAATACAGTTTCAAACTTCTAGAGTAGTAGAATTCTATTTGTACTTAATCATGTGAATGTACAATAACAAATCAGAGCTATACACAGGCACAAACAATTTTATATTCCTAGAAATTTTGTATAAATAAGGTTGGATCCAGTGTGGTATGCATATACAAAAAGTAAGGTTGAATTAATCAAATGCAAGTGAATAATTACCAAACTGGGTTTCTCAAGCAATTTTCATATTTGAATGCAGAATTTATTACGACTATGACCTTCTTTAAATAAAATAACAATTTTATTGATGATTTGATAGTTTCTTTGATGTACATGTAAACTTAAAAAAAAACACTTTCCAGGTTTGCTGGGAAGTACAGTAGCTTAATCAATTTTGTAATGAGGGTTGATTAAGTTTAAGTGTTCTTGGTCTAAGGCAGTCTTAGACTGTTCATGAAACAATAATAACATATGTTTAATTTGTGAAACAGTTTTATGGCAGAGTCGGATGAAATATGGCCTTTCTGCTTACAACTTAATAGGATACTTTATATGCTGTGATTGCTAAATCAACCAATCTACCCCTGAAATAATGGACTCTACTGGAAATCAATAATACAGATCAGTCCAAGTGTGTCTTTAAGGGTGTATGAGTTAAATTCACTACTTAAATAAGATATAAAAAATCTGTAATTTCATTTCCATGAAATCATTATATGTTTCATTGTCTCTGTTTAGCTTATATAAAATAAAGATGGAGATATAAAAAGTTTCCAAAACAAACCACATTCGTACTCTTTAAGTGATAATGTAACCGATTTTGAATAATGATATTTTACAAATATCTTTTCTTCCTTGATAGACTCTTGGATCACAGGATGAGATAAAACGGAGACTTCTTTTTCCGAATTTGACAAGTCTGGACCTAAGTCACAATAGGAGTCTTTCACAAATACCAGCCACCATCGGAGATATCAGCTCCCTGAAAAGGCTCTCCCTGGCCATGACAAATGTCCGAGAAGTAAGTTCTTGCATACTGTATCACACCAGGAATATTTTGTCATTTGAGAAAAGTAATGTGTTCCAGTTTGAAAGATTTTTCAATTTTCTGTTACATTTATATGATATAAAATTATTATTATTATTTTTTCGGTAGCTTCCTCCAGAGATTGGCAGACTGAAGAACCTATTTACTCTTGACATAGATTTATGTCCCTTAGAGGGTCCCATACAGGACATCATCAGAAGTTCCACAATGAGAACACGGGATATTCTAGGATTTCTACTGTCAGTTTTGGAAGAGTGAGTAATTGTTTAAACTCTTATTAAAATGTAAAAAAACAAATAAAACATTTCTTGACAGTTAATGATAAAAATGTAGTCAGTTGGTATTGAGAATTCTGTATGGCTGCTTTCAACATGCAGCTGGTTCCATATTTTTAAAAAGCTTGATTTTGTTTTAAGATATTTCATACATGTTTCATCAGTTTTAAGAAATTATCATCTGCTACAAACAAACTGTAAGTTCAGGTTGTCTAAATACTTAAACCTTGATTCAATTGAATTGTAACTTATGTACCTATGCTGTGGTTGTCTGTCTGTGGGTTAACACTTTCCAACCCTTGCTTGGTATATATTCAAACTTTGATATGTAATTGGTCATAACTTAAGGTCAAGGTCAAAGTTCACCCATGCACTAAATACTATGATTTTGAAATGATACGAGGGGGAGATATACTTTATTATTACAAAATCAACATCCATCTATTTATATTGTTTCTGCATTCATTTTGACTGAAAAAAATGAAATGAAAACCATAAAATTAATTTTGTATTCTGTTCAGGGCAGAGGAGTATAATTGTATGAACCTCATGTTTGTGGGGCTTCACAACATAGGAAAAACCTTACTTCTTCAGCAGATCAGAAAATACAGCAAAATAAACAAACCTTTGTCTGTAAGTATCAACAGTGTCAACTATATACCAACTCACACTTGAAAACAAACCTATGTCTGTAAGTGTCAACTATATACCAACTCACACTTGACAACGAACCTATGTCTGTAAGTATCAACTCTGTCAACTATATACCAACTCACACTTGAAAACAAACCTATGTCTGTAAGTATCAACTCTGTCAACTATAAACTAACTCACACTTGAAAACAAACCTATGTCTGTAAGTATCAACTCTGTCAACTATAAACTAACTCACACTTGACAACGAACCTATGTCTGTAAGTATCAACTCTGTCAACTATAAACTAACTCACACTTGACAACGAACCTATGTCTGTAAGTATCAACTCTGTCAACTATATACCAACTCACACTTGACAACAAACTTATGTCTGTAAGTATCAACTCTGTCAACTATATATAAACTAACTCACACTTGACAACAAACTTATGTCTGTAAGTATCAACTCTGTCAACTATATATAAACTAACTCACACATGACATCAAACCTTTGTCTGTAAGTATCAACTCTGTCAACTATAAACTAACTCACACATGACAACAAACCTATGTCTGTAAGTATCGACTCGGTCAACTATATACCAACTCACACTTGACAACAAACTTATGTCTGTAAGTATCAACTCTGTCAACTATATATAAACTAACTCACACATGACATCAAACCTTTGTCTGTAAGTATCAACTCTGTCAACTATAAACTAACTCACACATGACATCAAACCTATGTCTGTAACTGTCAACTCTGTGAAATACACAAATTAACACATACATGACAACAGATTTGTATTTGTAAATATCATTTGGTAATTTCTAGGATTATCAAAAGTTAATTTGTGATGGTCAGAGTGAGGGTAAAATAAAAAATACAGTTAAAATGGGTTACGTTAACACTAAATAATATACTTGCATATTTATTTTTAGATATCAGGTGATCTCTTTTTGATATAAATGAAATAAAAAAAATTACCTCAAATCTGCAAGTAAATTTTCTGTCGATAATTAATGAGGGCAAAAGGGGTGAAAATAAAACGGGGCGAAAATTTCCCTGTATACAGTATAATGGAGGTTTCATGTTATTTATCATTTGAAAATATGACCTTTCAGCACTTCAATCAGAGGGTAGATGGCAGTGTGCCTGGAAACAAACAAGATGGAGGAACTCTGTCAACTGTAGGAATAGACATCAGTGAAATTATGATTGAAAAGAAGAGCAACGGTCCTGTAATGTTCAGAACATGGGACTTTGGAGGACAGGTCGGATATTAATGAAAGACAGTTGTTTGATTATTTTATGCTTTTTTGCAAAGATTTGAGTAAAGAGTTTTTACTAATTTGTAGTAAAATTTGGACATCAACATGTAAGGATGAAGTGCTGTAAATTTAGATTTTAAAGCAAAGATTAACATTTCATCATGTCATAGAAATTCATCAAGTGCATATGCAGCTCCCCCAACCAAACTTGGCATATAGCATTCCCATGTGAAGTTGCATAAAGTTTGCGAGTGAAAAAGAGATAGGACCAATAGGGGCCTTAAAAGGGGCCTAAAAGGACCAAACATTTTTACATCTTAAAAAATCTTCTTCTCATGAACCAATGATCAAATGAGTTTCAAATTTTGTATTCATGATCGTTAAGTCAATATCTACAAATTTGCGTACGAAAATGAAATCTGTGCATAAATGAGCCTGTAGAGGGTGCTTCAGTAACACTGTGTATTTGTATTATAAATTGTTTATTAACTCAAAACTGATTGACTTTTTGTATACAAAGATATATGAGAAAGTTGAATTATCTGAGGATCATTTTGATAAAATTTCAAGGTCATGGGGTTAAAGGTGAAGGTCATAGGCACCTAAGTAATATGATTGAAAGATTCTTGAGTGGGATGTTAAGCAACAATAACAAACAATTGTAAAATTTTCAATATTTTTGACTACTTCTCCAGAACCAATGGACCAATTTGAACCAAACTTGACAGAAAGTATAATCATGTAAAGCCACATAAAGTTTGTAGATGAAAAGGGGCTAGGTCCAAACATGGCTGTCATGGCCAAATATAGAACAAATGAATCAGCAGATATTTTTGATTTAATACATGTATCTCCAAAATTATTAAAGCTAGAGAAAAAACTGTTACCTTAAAATGAGCGGCTTGCAAAAATCTACAAATATTTCATTTTGGTGGAAATTGTAGGGCCGACCCTTATGTGAGTTATTTCCCCTTTTTTGTGATTTTTTCAAGTTTTTGGATGTTTTTTGACATAACCTTGAAAAGTATAATAGGCAGAGTAAAAGTCAAAGAAGCAAAAATGTTCAGCATGCAAAGATCTACAAAAAAGTCAGGTTGCCCCTTATGGGTGTTGTTCACCCTTTTAAGAAGATTTTTCATGTTTTTGGATGTTTTTGACATTATCTTGAAAAGTATAATAGATAGAGTAGAAGTGAAAACAACAAAAATGTTCAGCATGCAAAGATCTACAAAAGAGTCAATAGGATTGAAATTGTCAGGTCATCCCTTTTGGGAGTTATTTCCCCTTTTAGTTGATTTTTCATGTTTTTGACAATTTTGTCCTATTATCTTAAAAAGTATAATAGATAGAGAGAAAGTGAAAGAAAGATATGTTCAGCATGCAAATATCAACAAAAATCTCAATAGGGTGGAAATTGGTAGGTTGTCCCTAATGGGAGTTATTTCCCCTTTTAAGTAAATTTTTCATGTTTTTGGATGTTTTTTGACATTATCTTGAAAAGTATCAAGATAGAGAAAAAGTGAAAGAGGCGAAAATGTTCAGCATGCAAAGATCTACGAAAAAGTCAATAGGGCTGAAATTGTCAGGTTGCCCCTTATGGGCGTTGTTCCCCCTTTTAAGCAGGTTTTGCATGTTTTTGGATGTTTTTGACATTACCTTGAAAAGTATAATAGATAGGGTGAAAACAGCAATAATGTTCAACATGCAAAGAAGTCAACAGGGCCAAATTGTCAGGTCGACCCTTAAGGGAGTTATTTCCCCTTGTATTTCTCATGTTTTTGACAGTTTTGTCCTATTGTCTTGAAAAGTATAATGGATAGAGAGAAAGAGAAAGTAGCAAAAATGTTCATTTTGCAAAGATCTACAAAAAAAGTAACAGGAATTAAATTGTCAGGTTAACCCTTGTGAGGGTGATTCTTGTGAAAGTTAGTTCAACTTTTAAACGGATTTCGCAGGTCTACTCTTATGCAAATTAATTCTCCATTTCAATGAATTTTTCAAGCTTTTGGTTGCTTTTCAGTATATTGTCAGTAAAATATATTTCACTCAGGTGATTATTAAGGTCCGCAATGAGCTTGCTGTTTTTCATGTTTATTAGCCACTTCATCTTTTACACATTTTTGATGTTTTTTGCAATGTTGACCAATTTTGCCAGGTTAGCGACTTAAGGCCCATTGGACCTCTCGTTCTGATTAATAAAAAAAATTGCAATCTGATATACCAGTAATTGTAAGAAGTATTTTTAAATTCCAGAAAGAGTATTATGCGACACACCAGTATTTTTTGTCACCAAGATCACTGTACTTGGTCCTGTGGAAGCTTACAGATGGGGAACAAGGCATCCAGGGAATTTGGCAGTGGCTAGTTAACATACAGGTACAGGCATTATTATGCTGGACAATTTTTATGCCCAAGAGAGTTATGACCTGTGTGTACATTTATGTGTTTATCCATTTTTCTTGTCTGTTTATTTGTCAGTCCATTTCTCTGTACCTGTTTATTTGTCAGTCCATTTGTCTGTGTCTGTTTTTTTGTCAGTCATTTGTCTGTGTCTGTTCGTCAGTCCATTTGTCTGTGTCTGGTTTTTTGTCAGTCCATTTCACTATCCATTTGTCTGTTTGTCTATTTGTCTGTTTGTCCATTTGTATGTTTGTCAATTTATCTGTTTGTCTATTTGTTTGTCCATTTTTATGTTTGTCCATTTTTATGTTTGTCAATTTATCTGTTTGTCCATTTGTCTATTTGTCCATTTGTATGTTTGTCCATTTATCTGTTTGTCCATTTGTCTGTTTGTCCATTTGTATGTTTGTCCATTTATCTGTTTGTCTATTTATTTGTCTGTTTATCCATTTATCTGTTTGTCCATTTGTCTGTTTGTCCATTTGTCTGTTTGTCAGTTTATCTGTTTGTCTATTTATTTGTCTGTTTGTCCATTTTTATGTTATTCAATTTATCTGTTTGTACATTTGTCTATTTGTCCATTTGTATGTTTGTCCATTTATCTGTTTGTCCATTTGTCTGTCCATTTGTCTGTTTGTCCATTTGCTCAATGGCCATAAGTGCCGAGCATAGGCCAAAATTTGAAGCCCTTCACCGGCATTTCGTGACATCTCCATATGAGAGAAATATTCTTGAGGGGGACGTTAAATAACAATAAACAAACCAAAAAAAAAAAACTGTTATGAAAATATGACCATCTAACATTTCGGGGTCGTATTGGACCCTTATCATATATAGTTCCCTTATCATATATATTCACAAATTTATTTTGAATCTTACTCCAAAAAGTTAAAATCTTGTTACCAATTTGATGAGTTGGTGATATTTCTGGCAGCCAAAATTCTTCAGTCATATATAGTCCTTTGTATTATAATTATTGATGATATTGCTTTAAACATAAACTGAAAAATGCCAAAGTATGTCTTCTATGACGTCCGCACTGTGCAACATAAGCTTTACAGTGTAACGTGTGAAGCTTTAAAAAGGTGTTATTTTAGTGGGGAAAAATCATCTTTCATTTAAGCTACATGAATTTACAATACAAGTAATTATATCATCTTTTAGCTACTTTAATTCAATTCAAAAAATTGATGATGATTGCAGTTATTCACGAATTTATTTTTTCTTTTTGAATCTTACTCCAAAAAGTTAAAATCTTGTTACCAATTTGATGAGTTGGTGATATTTCTGGCAGCCAAAATTCTTCAGCCAGCACAGCTATTGGATAAGGGTGCGACTTATCTTAGGGTCAGTGTTCCAGACTAAGATTTTGGGGGCAAAGTGGGGGATGCGACTTATCTACAGTTGCGACTTATGCACAAGTATATACGGTAACAGCCATCTGACTTAAGTTAATGCCTTGCTGTGAAAATTGCACATCATTTAAGGTCACTACATAGGTTCTTTTTAGTTTTACTACCGGTATGTTGCAATCTAAAAATTATGACAATTTTTTTTTTATGTATCATGGCAGGCCAGAGCACCAGGTGCACCAGTAATTATCGTCGGAACTCACAGAGATTATCTGACCAGCAGGAAGACGAAAAGTAATTACCCGGTCAGTTTTGAGGATGATATGAAGAGTTTGATTGACAAGTATTTCATCTACGTTGAGGAGCCTGAGAAATGTGGTCTTCCATATGTGATTGCTCAAATCAATGTCAGTTCAAAGACAGGAGACAAAGTGAAAGAACTTGTTGATATTATCTACAAAAGAGTGTTTGAACTGAAGCATCCAAGTAAGTCCTAGATGCTGAACAAATGCCATCATATGATATAGATAGATGTTAATCACTATACATGTATTTCTTTCTTTGCTGAAATCTCTTTTGTAGGGGTCGATTTGGTATGCCAGTTGCCGGACAGTGATTTTATTAAAAGAAAACAGTAAATAGTTTTGATTCTCATTTAGCCAGAGTGTTGCAGATCATCACAAAGGGTTTTCTGTTTGTTTTTATGCCCCCGGCCTGAAAGGTCTCCAGCCATTATCATTTTATAAAGTTTTTGTTATCACCGAGTACCGAGAACCTGGGACCTTCAACTTACAAGGTGAATGCTCTACCACTGGAACACTGTCTCTACATTGTCTCTACCATCAGACCACTCTCTACCACTAGATGACTCTCTACCACTAGACCACTGTCTATACCACTAGACTACTGTCTCTACCATCAGACCACTGTCTCTACCATCAGACCACTGTCTCTACCATCAGACCACTGTCTCTACTACCAGACAACTGTCTCTACCATTAGACCACTCTCTATCATCAGACCACTCTCTACCACTAGACCACTCTCTACCAACAGACCACTGACTCTACCACTAGACCACTCTCTACCATCAGACCACTGTCTCCACCAACAGACCTAGACCACTCTCGACCACTGTCTCTACCATTAGGCCACTGTCTCTACCAACAGACCACTGTCTCTACAACTAGACCACTCTCGACCACTGTCTCTACCATTAGACCACTGTCTCTACCACAAGACCACTGTCTCTACCACAAGACAAGTACAATCAGTTCAGGTTTCCTTTTATTAGGGTTATAAACAGTATTTTCATTAGTGGGAGATATCAGTGTTTCCTCTTCAAATTTTAGCTAGAAACCACTCATAGTTGATCCATGGTAGAACATTGACTTCTAAAGAGGAAGGTATTTAGGTTCAAATCTTGGTTAGGCCAGACTAAGTGCTAACTAGGGTTGAGACTGCTCAATCTTCAAATGAAGTGAAGTCATGGGTCTTTATATTAATCTAAAAACTGAGGTCTTCCATCATGTGGTTTGTTAAAGAAACTCTGACTGCATAAAAATGGCAAAAAGTCCATGATGGAGGTGACAAACTTTGTCACTATCTGCAGCAGTTAACATCTTATAAGGGCACTTGTGAGGGCAAATATTGGCCACTTATGAGGGATAATATTGGCCACTTATGAGGGATAATATTGGCCACTTGTGAGGGCAAATATTGGCCACTTATGAGGGATAATATTGGCCACTTATGAGGGATAATATTGGTCACTTACGAAGAATATTGACCACTTATGAGAGCAAATATTGGCCACTAACAAGGGCAAATATTGGCCACTTATAAGGGCAAATATTGGCCACTAACGAGGGCAAATATTCGCTACTGAAATATCTCTTAAGATATTCACACATGTTGAAGTGACGTTTATTCATGACTAAACCAATTTATCTTTTTATGTAATTTTTCTATTAAAAAGAGAGAAACCGGGAGAGAATGTTACAACACAAAGTGCCTAAAAAGTACTTGATTCTTAAAGACATCGTTCAGGAAATAGCAGAGGAAAGACAAAGAGAAAAGAAAGACCCTGTCTTAGATAGGTCTTCGTACGTGTAAGTCCCTACTTGTTTGATACTTTTTATCATAAAGGTTTGACCCATTTGTTTTAAGTGGAAGCTCAGAGAGTATAGTAATTTAAAAACTATTAACTACATTAAAATTTGTCCTTTATATTTCCAGTAAAAGCTCTTCTGGAACCTAAGCTCATTTATTGCAGAAAGCCTGTGGTCTTTCCCTCTGTACACTACAGCAAGACTTTCTCCTACATCAATAATCATCATTGCCACATGAAAAATTCTTGACTTTGCCATGAAATACTGTCAAATGAAAGCAACACATTTATGGTATTACTCTTGAAAAACATAGCACAGAATTATTTTACAGCCAATCTTTTATAAAGAAGCTGGAAGTATTTTAGTAGACGTTATACAAGTTATATATACATACACACGATACATACATGTATTATTTAAATACTTTCAGATTTTTCCATTTTTCTTTTCATGTAGTCGTGCGTTTCTTTATTCTCTTATAGGTTGAAAACAATGGACAAAATGTCCGAGCGAGCTAGCACATTATTCCGTGATGTAGATGATGTTGAACAAGCCACAAGGTTCCTTCATGAAAACGGTTTGTTCATATCACTCAGTTTTCAATCATTATATTGGATGAGGGGCTTTTGCAAAGAAAATATAAAAATGTGTTGTCTGGTCTGTTGTCTAAACACAACCATTTCATGCATACAACATGTATAAATTACCTCAAATTCACTCATGAAATAAACCTTTCTGTTACATTGGACAAGTTCATTATAGTCTCCAGGGATGTATAGGTTAATTATATATTTTACATTTTAGCCTCTTCTATTCTATATTTAATCATCTGCAAATATTACATGTGTGCATTGTTTTATGTAGGCTTCTGTTTTTGTTTTTTTTGTCACTGATTTGAATAAGAAGACTGTAATCTCATGGTTTAAGCTCCAGACATATTTGATTATTACTTTTTCAGGTATTTTATTTCATTATGAAGATTTGGCACTCAGGGACTTTTATTTTCTAAATCCGCAATGGTTGTGTGACCAACTCGCACGAGTAGTCACAGTGGATCAAGTCAACAATTTTGCACAAAATGGTAAGTTTAACATGTTAGATATAAGTCATCTCATGTATAAGTCATATCATGTGTAAGTCGTGTCATATGTACTGGTAAGTCATCTCATCTATAAGTCATCTCATGAATAATTCATTTCATGTGAACTGGTAAGTCATCTCATGTGTAAGTCATATCATGTGTACTGGTAAGTCATCTCATGTGTAAGTCATCTCATGTATAAGTCATCTCATATGTAAGTTATCTCATGTGTACTTTTAAGTCATCACATGTGTACTGTTAAGTCATAGTATGTGTAAGTTATCTCATCTATAAGTCATCTCATGTGTAAGTAATCTCATATGTAAGTAATAGCATGCAAAAGTCATCTCATATATATGTCATATCATGTGTACTGTTGAGTCATCTCATGTGCACTGGTAAGTCATCTCATGTGTAAGTCATTTCATGTATAGCCATCTTGTGTACTGGTAAGACACCTCATGTGTAAGTCATTTCATCATGTGTAAGTCATCTCATGTATAAGTCATTTTCATGTGTAATGGTAAGTCATTTCATGTGTAATGGTAAGTCATTTCATGTGTAAGTCATATTATGTTTAAGTCTTACATGTAAGTGATGTCATAGTACTTGCCAGCTTTGATACTCTGAAATGGAATTTACTTTTGACTTGTAAAGTGCTAAGCAATGAAAGTATATTTTTTTCCAGATGGGTGTGTCACTTTTAAAAACACTCAATATAATAACATAAATGTTTAAACATAAATGAATGTCTAGGAAATGGTTTGGAGCAGACTTTTAGAATACTCTTATCCAAAATATAGCATGGTTGGACTGTAATTCCAGAAACTCTTTGGTTGAAAACTGCACAGAAGAAACAGATAAAGGCAAAACTGACTCACTGAGAAAGATATGGGGGGTCGTCTGTCTTTTTTGTATGGCTGGATGCTGTTGATGCCCCCTATCTTATATTTGAGCTCTCTTTTGTAGGTGTGATGAAGGCAGAAAACTTGAGTCATTTATTTAAGAAGTCATCCTTCCAGCCAGAAAACATAGAAACCTACATTTGTGGTTTACTTGGGAAATTTGAGTTAGCTTTACAGTTTGATAGAAATCATCTGTTGATTCCATCTTTGTTACCAAGAGAATATGACATGGCAGGTTGTATCAAAAAGAAAACAGATGTCAAGGTTTGTTGATAGAAAAATCTTGAAAATATATACCTGTGTTTGTGTGTGTGGTTTTTTTTCTCTGTGTGTGTGTCCATGTGTGTCTGTGTGTGTGTGTTTTTCTCTGTGTGTCCATGTGTGTCAGTATATGTGTGTTCGTGTGTGTATGTGTGTCTGTATGTCAGTGTGTGTGTGTGTGTGTGTGTGTGTACGTGTGTTATTGGTTTTTATTGTAGTTATACAATGGTTCTTGTCTAATCTGACACCCTAACAGAATTAAATAAACCTGTCAGATTTCTAAACATGTCATAAAAGTCAGGATTTTGCTGAAAACTGTCAACTTGGTCATACCATCAAAGTGTTTTCTTGATTTCAGCTCATGAAATGTTGCACAACCATCTTTCACTGTAGCAAACTGACTCAGATTTTGTGAACATTAGCATAAAGAAGATCACTTACTGTATTACTTGCATCTTCATAATCCAAGTCAGAATTGAAGTTTTATTTTACTGACCTGATTTTTCACAAAAGAATGCCATTCTACTTTATATGCTTTTTTTATGTGACCAGGTCTCTTTCAGTGTCTATATATGAAGTTCTTGGACAAAGAACATGTGCCGGAATTTGAAACTGTGAGGGGATGAAAAATCAGATGTTTGTTAATAACCCGAACCCCGACAGTGTGTCAGTAAAGTCAGGGGTTGGATTACTCATGTGGCACTACTGCAGGAATACAATAAAAATATATCTGAAATGAATATAAAGCTTGTCTCAGATAAATAATAGATTTCTTTATTTCAGATTCCACTACCCAAACCGAAAGTAGATCATGATTCCTCTAGCAGTTCGCAGTGGACATCATTGACATCGCAAGTGACTGCGACACCAGTAAAACTGACCTTGTTGAAGACATCACCTACAAGTAATATAACGTTCTCATATTGTCGCTTGTATGTCATGACATATTTCCCGAGTGGATTTTGGCCTCAACTTTTGACTAGAATTTTGGCTGACAGTTCACTATATGAAATTGTGCAAGACTTGTTCCCTCTGCCAGAAACAACATTGGAAGCATGTCCAACCCTTAGAGCAGGGCCCATTTGGCAGCCATGGCAAACAGGTTTACAGCTATTGTATCATAACACAATTATCTTTCGTGTGAAAGAAGTTCTTTCGGGATCATCAGGATTTTGTGATTACAACCATAGCCAACTTCAGTGTTTTCTAGATGATGCATGGATGGACCTGGATATGATAAACAGTGTTGTTCTAGAGATGGGCTTTCAGACTGATTCAATCACATTTAGCTTTGCTGAACAAACTGATACAGCTTATCGATTTGCCAGAACTCACCATGAAAAAATCTTTTTGGACGAAAAAGCCATTGCCAGATTTTTAGCTAAAATTACTGAGCACATAGATAATCTGTTACAAGACTGGTATCCCGAGATTGGAGAATCGCGATTTGTGCAAAATTGTTATGGAAGATATTTGGTAACAAGAATCATTCCATGTAGTCACTGTCTGTACAGTCATGTGAAACGTGAAAGGTCAAAGGACGCCAGTCTTCACTGGCAGCTTGTGAGTCCAGATTCTGATGAAGATACAATAATTAGTGTGTCACGTAATAGTTGGTAAGTTGATTTGTAGCAAACCAATTTTTGACATTGACCTGTCATGAGCATGAAAAACAAGATGTGTTTGTGAAACACAAATGCCCCCAGTCCCAACAAATTTCTATGCTGGCAAATAATATGTATACTTTAAATATTACAATGTCCTACATTTCGACCCCACCCCAAGGGGCATGTGATGTCAGTTAAGTGTGAGCAACCCTTAGATGAACTTACAGTCTAAATTTGTTTACTGTATCATTATCCAAACTTGAAATATTGCACTTTATATGTAAGCAGGACCGAATTATGGACAGACAGACTAACAGACAGACAGACAATCCAAACACTAGATGCCCTTGGCAGACCTTTCAAGAGGGGGGCATTAAAAGGATTACAAATATGAAAATTAACTTAAGATTTTCCTTTTGTCAATAAATCAGTTATATCTGATGAGTCTGATATCAGACAATAGAAATCCTCACAAAAAAACATCAAGGAACAATTATTTTGCTGTCTAAAGTTATAGGACCGCAGTTCATTGAAAAGGGTATTAAAAGATACCTACATTTGTATATCAATAATATATATTGTGCATTTGTTATGAAAATTGCAGCATTCTGTTTATATTGTATCACTTTGACCTAACAGATACTCACCACTATTAAATACACACACATATTATAATGCAAATACTCTTCCGCACAAATACATATCTGCAGATATACACTGGCATTTACATACAAACCTGTGCACTTGAATATACACAAATATGCATATGCAGATACACACATATACTTACAAACCTGAGCACTTTGATACATACAAATACACATAGGCAGATACACACATACACTTACGTACAAACCTGAGCACTTTGATACATACAAATACACATATGCAGATGCACACATACACTTACGTACAAACCTGAGCACTTTGATGCATAAAATACACATATGCAGATACACACATATACTTACGTACAAACCTGAGCACTTTGATACATACAAATACACATATGCAGATACACACATACACTTACGTACAAACCTGAGCACTTTGATGCATAAAATACACATATGCAGATACACACATACATTTACGTACAAACCTGAGCACTTTGTTACATACAAATACATATGTAGATACACACATACACTTACAAACCTGAGCACTAGAATACATACAAATACACTTAGATTTTCATCTGTTCATTGCAGCGATATGAACATGAATGTGGACAAGAATGACGTTTTGTATTGCTTTCTGGTAGAGAGGTGTATTCTAAACTTTTTAAATGGCCACAACGAAATTTGCCCAAAACATGGAAGTGTTTCGCCAACTTACATGATGACTTCGGATGGCATTGGTAGGACAATATACATCGCTCCTGATGTGGTTTTTAATGATCTCGAGAACAGAATTATCATTGGTCCAACAGACAGTCTGGTTTTGGAGAAGCATATCGGGAAAGGGGCATTTGGTGATGTGTTTGTTGGTGTTCTAAGAAAGGTAAGAAATAACAAGAATGGATTTTAGGATAAGAACATGGATCATTTTATTATCTGTTCAGTGCAAAATTGTCGTTAAGCTCACTGAAAAGATTAATATATAAATAACTTACAGTAAAAACTGTATTTCTGATTGGTTGAGAAATGTGGGTAAATGGATTTCTGGTTGATATTTATTTTCTCAACTTTTCAGTCATTTTATCAATTAATCATATGAATAGATTCAAAGTATGTCCAAACTTTTAAGTTTAACACATTGAATGAAACACTAACACATTTAGGATGGATAAAAGTTGTTTATAACAGATATTTGTTTTAGTCACCTTTAATTACCTTTAATTCACCTTTAATTATGTTAATGATACATGTGGATTAGCCTATGTCCTAGAACTGAAGTAAAGTCCATTGTTATCAATAAGGGTGAGTTGGTAGTGTGTATATACACTGGAACCTTTTAATTAAGACCACCTTTCTGACTGACTCAAAGTGGTCTGATTAGTGAGGTGGTCTCTTGGCTGAGGTTCTGGACTTAACAAAATATTTATCATATGATCTGTGTGTTATGCAGCTTCATAACAGATTACATAAATATTTTATATGTAACACATAATAAAGTCTAGCTGCAATTTGATTGGATAATGTGCAACAAACTGAACTACTTTTATTCACTACATACGCAGACTTCATTCATCTGAAGGTTGACGATGACGTCACTTCATTCATCTGAAGGTTGGCGATGACGTCACATGGTGTTTGTGGCATCTCTTGAACTTGAATGGGGATAATCAAATAAAACTTTTTGTGTCGATCATTTTAAAATTTTGTTGTATTCATGTCAACAATTTTGCTAATTTCAACATCTGATAAAGTATGCCTAGATGTAAATAATAATTTAAAATGTAGACTAAATGTATGTATTCAAATATAGGTAATATTTACAATATGTATTGTGCACTTATTTCTGCGCAAGTATTTTACCTATTTGGAACAATTTGGTCAACTCGACAGAAAGGAGAATGTATATTCTCATCCACAGTCATCAGAAAATGATGTTTATATTGAGAATCTATCATGAGTTTCCATTCATATCATATTTATGATACTCATTATGAATTTTCCATTTTTGCTCGCCCTAACTTCCCAAGTTGGAAAATTCCAAAACTCGTATTATAAATGCGATATGAATGGAAACTCGTGACAGATCGTATATTGATCAAGAGACTGGAAATTTATGATCTGAAATGTGAGGTTGCCATTCGGCAAGGTTCCACTATATATGTATATGTATTTTATCATTTTCATTTTCTTATTTTCATATTAAATTTGTGTTTGATTCAGATTGAGGAACCACCAAAGAATGTAGCAGTCAAAGTTCTTTTTGGTCCATTCAAGGAAGTAAACCTCAATCCCAAGGTTTGTAATTTGAAATTCTAGGTTTACATATATGTACAACTTGTGATAATGTAGTGGTAGAGCACTTGTACAGGGTTTAGGTTTAAGCTTGGGTCAGACTTACTAAATGTTTGACTTGTGTTGTGACTTTCCTTACACCAAGCACTCAAAAATAGTGAAAGTTGATGTTTCTTAAAGATGGTACCGTAATTAAGGTCCAATAAGCATGTATTGTTCAAGAATCCAAGGATAAGTCAATATTTGAGGAACTTCTTCTTCATCTTCATTCAAGTGTAAAGTTCTTAGTAGAACGTAAAACTATAGTGAAATCCATATAACCTGGCTGGGTGGAGTCATGTGAACCCTTTTTTGACCTGGACAAGTAAAAATTTTAGGTAATAAAGCGTAACATTGAAATTACACTGGCTAGAGTAATCAGTTTTACTTGTCATCATGGGTAAGAGAGTATCCAGTGAGGAATAAAACATTTTTCCCATGCAGCTTCTCATATCAGAAAAGTTAGAAGCATCCGTAGGATAATCAAAAGGTTACTCCACCCCACCATCTTATGTGAATCAGACAATGCATTGAACATGTTGAAACAAACATCAAATCAGTTCATCGTGTATGCTGAATCTGTTTCAGAGTTCTCAAAATTGACATATACCTTGAAAAATTTATCTGACAAACTAGATATTTACCAGACATAAATAACTGACTGTTTTATTACTGTAATATCAGCCAGAAAGATAGAACTGCAGGCGTTATGTTAAAATTATGCTTTGCATAACTGAAGCCTTTATTCGTTTTTCTATGTACATTTCATTGGGAAATTCAAATAAAGTCTTATTAATCTTACACTGAAAAAAAAATTATTGAAAATACATTTTGGCTCACTCTGAAATTTAGACAGACTGAGTGAAAATTTACTGGAGATCCTAGACAATCCGACACATTTCTGGAGTTCTGCAGTTTTATGTGTTTTACATGTAGCCATTTTTATCAGGAACTACCGGTATTTTTTCCTGAAAATTTCAATCATTTTCAGTTACATCATGACTCCAATCTAATTGGATATTCTATTTGTTTTATCGATATTTCAGGGCCACACACATATAATACTGAAAATACTTCATCAGCATAACTAAAGACAAAACGTTTTGTTACTTTATTAATTGTGTGTTTACTTTATTGATATTTCAGGGTCAGACACACCTTCACATAGAAAATGCTTCTGTTGCCTATCTTACTGCAAGGCAAGAAGTTTCTATACTACAGAGGATTCAGCATGATCACCTTGTACCCCTACTGGGACTTGCCACAAGACCCCTTGCATTAGTTCTTAGTCTGGCACCTTTAGGAAGTTTAGGAAACATACTTCAACAGTTTTCTGAAAATGGACGACATTTGCCAGTTTTCGCTATCAAACAAATTGTTATTCAGGTAAGATTAATCTTTTAGATGTTAAAAACATTTGAACAAAATTGTAAATAAAAGGTGAGGTAAGCATCAGCAGATTATTATGATTATTATAGCCTGTATAGGCTTCTTATATCTTTTTACTCCCCCGGTCTGAAAGGTCGCCCGGGGGCATATAGTGTTTGTATAATTCGTCTGTCTGTTTGTCTGTCTGTTTGTTTGTCTGTCCATAATTCCATCCTGCTTACATATAAAGTGTAATATTTTAAGTTTGGATTGTGATACAGTAATCAAACTTGGACTGTAAGTTCATCTAAGGGTTGCTCACACTTCACTGACCTCACATGCCCCTGGGGTGGGGTCAAAATGTAAGACATTGCAATATTTAATGTTTGGGTTGTGATACATTAACAAACTTGTAAGTTCATCTAAGGGTTGCTTAAACTTCACTGACATCACATGCCCCTGGGGGTGCACTTCACCGTCATCACATGCCTTGGGGTGCGAGTCGGTGGGGGGCATTTTATTTGCCTATGTCGGAGCCTAAGCATTTACCTGTGTAATCATGGTCGTCTTTTCCATGATACTTCATGCACATTGTAAATAGATTTTCTTCTCCACCATTAAAACTGGTCACCACCAAATATGAATGAAAATTCTCAAATGTGGCACATATGCCATAAGCAATACTAATCATGACAAATTCTTCTTATTACCACTGTATCTGAGTTACTGCCCTTTGATCACTCTTTTTACGCGAAGAACAAAAATACCACAAATCTTGTGTCAGCAATTACAGGGACAATGTGTAAATAAAAACAAAGTAACTCGATAGATTGAAATGAATGTAAAATATGCCTGTGAAATAAAGCCTACTGCATCACAGTAGACATCTCTGATAGAAGAAAAAAAAACAGATAATCAATTTTTCCAGTTGCCAAAGGTTGGCATTGGTCGCAAAAAGTGCCGAGATTTCGTAAGACGAGAAGGACTTAAAATACTGTGTCAGACTCTCGCCATTGGGCAAATTTAATGCGTCGGCAATCTCACATATTTCAACAAGTTCATCTTTTTTCTTGTTGGAATTTTGAATTCCTTTGGACATCAATATTTACCCTAAAGTATCACATTGTAAACTACAGTAATTTGTATTTGCCGCCATGTTGATGTTCATTTGTTTACAGGTTGTCTCAGAGACACTACTAAAATCACCTTTAATATGAAGAGTTCCACTAATGGAAATGAGAAGTATTACAAACTATTTTTACAGGTGATACTTACAATAACCATTTTGATATTTCAGGTTGCCGATGCTTTGTCCTACCTACATGAATTGTCCATTATCTACCGTGACTTGAAGGCAGACAATGTATTGATATGGCAGATGAATACCTCAGACAAATTATATGACAGTCTGGATCCAGTTGTTGTCAAAATTGCCGACTATGGTATCAGCAGAGCTGTACTGCCATCTGGAGCTAAAGGATTTGGGGGAACTCCACCATTCATTGCTCCTGAAATCCTTCAATTTGCTGGGAAAAATCCATACACAGAGAAGGTATTGTATAAATACTGTATACAGGGTTATTTTCACCCCATGTTATTTTCACGTGCAAACAGTTTCGCCCCATTTCAAATTCGTCCCGACTCATTAAAAATACAATTTACAATATGATCTCATTTCATTGCAAAGATTTATTCAACAATTAATAATTGTACATGTTAACTTTCTGCATGATCACATTAAAGTATTTTTTTAAACAATTTAGACAAAAGTGATCGTTTTGAGCATTATAACTTTAGTAATATGTTTATAATATTGTTAAAAATGAAATATATGATAGATACTCTCTGCAATTATTAAAAAAAGGATTGCCTTCTTGAATTCACCCAGTTTTAAAAATCGCCCACTGACAATGAGTGCAAATGGGGCGAAAATTTTCCTATATACAGTATCAATGACAGGTTATATGGAAGTTTGTTTCTGCTGTTTGATCTGTCTTTTTATTAATCGTTAATTCAGATTAAGTTATGAAGAAAAATAATTTTCACTCATCAACCCCTGCCTAAAAAACAATGGACTCTTTCCATGTAACTATGGCAGGTATGAGCATTCATAAATTATTAACATCTTATTTGAAAATGTGTGGATATAAAAAAATTTTTTAGTTGGCATAGTTTAGATAAATTGATTGTAGGTCTTGATTTAATGTCAGATAACCTAAATTATGTCTCAGGACTTCCAACTTTTTGTTAAAACAGGACCCAGTGTACATAATAATCATTTCATTATGAGACACCATGGGCAGTCCATCACTAAAATGTCAATATATAGAGTATTCTCAAGACTGAATGTTTTACTTATGAAGTAAAACTTGATAGAGGATTCATGTAAAACTGAATCTTTTACTTATGAAGTAAAACTTGATTATGATAGATGATTCATGTAAAACTGAATCTTTTAATTATGAAGTAAAACTTGATTATGATAGATGATTCATGTAAAACTGAATCTTTTACTTATGAAGTAAAACTTGATTATGATAGATGATTCATGTAAAACTGAATCTTTTACTTATGAAGTAAAACTTGATAGATGATTCATGTAAAACTGAATCTTTTACTTATGAAGTAAAACTTGATTATGATAGATGATTCATGTAAAACTGAATCTTTTACTTATGAAGTAAAACTTGATAGATGATTCATGATAGATGATGCTTTTTCATGTAAAACTTGATAGAATCATGTTTGAATTACTTATGAAGTAAAACTTGATAGATGATTCATGTAAAACTGATTCTTTTACTTATGAAGTAAAACTTGATAGATGATTCATGTAAAACTGAATCTTTTACTTATGAAGCAAAACTTGATATATGATTCATGTAAAACTGAATCTTTTACTTATGAGGTAAAACTTGATAGATGATTCATGTAAAACTGATTCTTTTGCTAATGGAGGAAAACTTGATAGATGATTCATGTAAAAGTGATTCATTTACTTATGAAGTAAAACTTGATAGATGATTCATGTAAAAAATGATTCTTTTGCTGATGGAGGAAATCTTTATAGATGATTCATTTATAACTGATTTTTCTGCAGGTTGATATATTTTCTTTTGGAATGTTCATGTATGAACTACTTAGCTGTAGAAAACCACTTGAAGATGTCACCAATCCTACCCTATACATCTGTCAAAATGGTCGACCCTCAGTTACAAGCAAGGTATGTTGTTGGTATTTCAAGGTTTTGGTTTATGTATATCATGTATCAGACCTTCCTTTAACATTCTGTGCCTCCCGTGACTTGTGACTTCGGTTTTGAGTCACAACCAAAAAAACTAGACTTTCACATTTACATTTGTTGTGTACTTGAAAAAGTCGCTGATTAAAATATCATATGACTTGGTTAGCAGTGTTCTTTCATAGGTAAGGTCAGTATTTAGAAATTGTTTTAAGTACAAATGTACATTATTGTGTTTTTTGTTTCAAAAATCAATCCCAGGGTTTGGAATTAAGATGGATCTTTATTCAGAAGTGATTTTGTACTTCGAAATGGAAGGAAAAAATCCAAACTTTGTTAACATGCTCATAATCAGGAAGTGATTATTTGTTAGAGGGATTAGTTTTCAGAATTTGCACAGTATATAAGATGTATAACATTGGACAATATGTTAGATATGTGCATACACAAAATTATAAGATACATGACATCTTGCACAGTGCCTTGTATGGGGGACTTCATGGCTGAATGGTTAGAACCTCTCAATTTGGACCATGAAGTCTCTCACTTCTGGTCAGCGCAGTTTCCAGCTCCGTTTGAACCTAAGCTAATTTTTTGTGAGAAAGTTTGCCAGTTTATTTGCGGAAGATCAGTGGTCTATTCACGGGTACATTTTAAATGGACTCTCTCCTAAACTGGCAGCCACCATATACTTGAAAAAATTGTTGAGTGTGGCATAAAACATCAGATCACATTGCCTTGTCAAATATATCATATTGTACCTACTTCCTTCCATTAGGAGAAGCAGTACCCATCTCACTTCCTTGACCTCATGTGTAAGAGCTGGTCACAGGAACCATCCAAGAGGCCATCAGCTGACCAAGTGAAACAGATCGCTGGATCAACACAGTTTTGTCATCTAGCAGATGCCATTTCCTTGGAGAGCAAGGTTGGAATTTTAGCTGGCTGTTCTGTGAATGTTTCTATTGATGCTGCAACGGAAAATGACCATGTATTTGGTAAGTCAGAAAATGGAAGTACAAGATAGCCTTGCACTTCTGGTGTGACAGCCAATTCTATTCGATCTGAAAGTTTCCCTAGGGAAATGATTGTTAGCTATCCCTAGGGAAACTCAACTGAGGGTGGAAAGAATTGGCTTGTCAGTTTTTTTGCTTAGGAAACAAAGTGTAGAAGTCAGACAAGGACCAGCTTACGGGTGTCATGCATCCATGAGAGTTGGAAAATCAATACACAGAAATTATCACACATTGTACATTTTCATTTCCTTTTTCTAGCATAGGAACATCAAATTTTGTAATTGATATCTCACCATTTTTTTCTCCCTATTAGATGCTGGACATGAAGACTTCAACTCAAATATTACAGAAGTATGGTTGAGTATGCCATCCATCAATAACAACTCTAGAATTGAAGTTTATGATTTTGATAAGAATCTGAAGTGTACTGGAAATAAGGTATGAAAAGTTGAACTTCACATGTATATATATATATATATATGATATACATGATCCCTATAGCTCATATAAATAACAAAAACATTTTACATACGAAGAGTGTTCTAAAATTAATGTCATCTGTGCATTTTCTCCTGGAAATTTCGCAGTATGAACTCAAACTCACCTCATTTCAGCAGATAGATCACTGAAGCATAACATATGTTTAAAAATCTCGCTCACAAGTAGACTGACATATGTATGATGTACATCAATTTGTAGCGTATCCATTACACTATACACAAAATGACTGGTAAAAGAGCAGAAAAGGTGCTTGAAGTTAGGGCCTACATAAAAGGTTGGTCGCTACTTGGCATAAAACCTATAGATATTTACAGTGAGGTATGCAACATTTATGTGGAGTGTCAAATGTCTTACAGGCCTATTTTCCCAAGTCGTCCTGCAACAACTACATCAAAAAGCAACATTGGAAAAAATCTGCAATATCCTTTAAAAAGATGCCTGAGACACTGTGAGGCAATTAGCCTGGTTGGTAAACTTATCCTTAGCATGAGTTCATGGTATTCTGTTGAGGCATCTAAAACTTAAAAAAATGAATGCAAGATGGATACCCCATCTGTTAACAGATGAATAGAATAAAGCCCTTGTTGTAAATGCAAAAAAAGTTATGAAAATGTACCCTGAATATGAAAAAAGGCTTTCAAAAATTAGTGACTGGTGATGAGGCCTGGGTTTACTATTTTGAACCAAAGCGGAAGAATTCCAAATGAATTTGTGCCACCATAAATAGGAGATGCCCAAGTAATGCCAAGTGATTACGCACAGTAAACAAGGTATTGTATGTAATTTTCTTTGATAACAAGGGTCTCATAATGCAAATTCTGGTGCCAAAAGGCAGAATGGTCACAGGAAAGTTCTATAAAAACATTGTTCTGAAAAAATTACATACTACTACAAAATTCATCGCCGAAAACTGGACTCCAATACCTCCAAATTTTGCATGATAATGAACTCACTCACAGGGCACATCCTCTGTATTCCCCAGATTTGGCCCCTGCCCCTATCCATCCCAAACTAAAAAATCATCTATCTGGAAAGAGATACAATTTGAGAAATGTCTCTGGATCTGCTGTTTATCAGTGTCTGAATAGTTTCCCCATTGAACAGTATGAACTGTGCTTCCAAAAGTGAATTGACTGGCATTGTATTCGGGCAGATGAAGAGTATTTTGAAGGCAAAACAAGCTGAAATGATCAAAACGTTTGTAGTATAGGAGAAGCAATGCAAGTGACATTATTTTTAGAACATTCCTCATGTTATATAAATATATCTAATCCAAAGCAAATTGGTCTTATGGGTCTTTTGTGCATCTGGCTCTATTCTTCTTAAAACAAATTTATTGATTTCTCTTGAAATTTTAAGAGTACTTACTCACCAGTGCTTCTTCACTCCTCTTACAGACAATATTAATGAAGGGTTGTGAGATAGATGGAATGGTACATGCTGATGGCTCTGTCTGGTGTATAGATACAATGGCTAATATACATATATTCTGGTGAGTTACAATACTTATATTGGGTGAAAGAAAGAGAGAGAGAGAGAAGCATGGAAAGATTAGGAGGGAGGCAGGGAGAGAGAGAGATAGAGGGACGGAGGGAGGAATGGAGTGAGAGAGATAGGGAGGGAGGGAGGCATGGAATGAGAGGGGGTGGGAGGGAGGCAGGGAAAGGGAGGGGAGGGAGTGAGTGAGAAAGGGAGGAAATGAGATATTGAGTTAAGTGATGCCAGATAATACTGCTGAGCCATTCTTGAGAGACCCTACTTTTGCCACTGAAGACAGATGGTCAAACAAAAGAGGTCATATTTAAAGATTTATTTAGCTGAGTATTTTTCTAAATTCAAAATTGATTCAATATGATGTTGATACATTTTTTAGCAACAACACATAATGTACAATTTTTGCATGCATTTCACAAGATGTTTTCTTTTAATACAATTTCTGAAATTTTCACTTTCATTTTTAAGGCAAGGCCTTATTGCTATGACAGGCTCAGAACTCCTCAGGTTTTCTTGTGTACTCAATTAAGCACCATCAACAACCCCGTTCAAAAATCAGTGTGCTATAGGATTTGCCAAACTACTACTTGCGCTGTAGAAAGAAGTTACCTGAGATTCAACCATTAAAATACTTCTTTGTGTCTAATTTGAATCTTGTTTCATTCACCTACTCTCTCCTTATAATTCCTGAAGTAGGACATTGTTTCTTTTAATTTGAAAACTCATTGAAACTAAAATTCAACAACGAAAACAGTCGAAAATGCTGTGATGAATTATTATAGTCACGTGACATAGGACACTTGTTGAAGGGGGAATTCCCTCAGTTCAGCTTTGCCGATTTTGACATTGATACCCATTTTAATTCGCATTATTTAGAAACTGGAATTGATCATTGTTTCCTTTTTATTCATACAATATGAATTTTTACTTGACTGATAGATTGTTTAAGTTTTCAAGCTTGCTAGTGGAAGTAATAATAGACAAACTCACGATTAAACCGTTAATGTCTGACATCGAGTAAGACGCTTTCCTAATCCTGATGTGCCGTAAATTCTGTTCATTCGTGAGAGAATAAAAGACCAGTTTACGCGATCGTGGTTCTGGTCGGACAGCACAAACATCAATGCAGCTAGCGATTGCATAATTCATGCCAGTAATAGAGTTCTAAAGTCTAGCCAGGTGGTTTTAGTTAATGTGTTTACAATGATCATCATTACCACGGGTGTTTCGAGAGCCGGCCTAGCTCAGTCTGTAGCGCGCTCGACTCTGGATTGTAAGGTCGTGAGTTCGAGTCCCGCCGGCGACAGGTTGGTTTCCTATCTTTCGGATGAGACAGTAAAAGCTGGAGGTCCCGTGTCACAGTAGGTGTTGGCACGTTAAAAAACCCTCACTGCTCAATGATCATAAGTGCTGAGCATAGGCCAAAATTTGAAGCCCTTCACAAGCATTTGGTGACATATCCATGTGAGTGAAAGATTCTCGAGTGGGACGTTAAACAACAATAACAAACAAACAAACAAACGGGTGTTTCGACTTTAAATCAGTTCGACCCGAAGTTTAAATTTTTTAACCCAATTTGTATTTGAAACATCGATCTTCATTTATTACTTCATTTTTACATACCAAATAACAATGTAATTTTAAAGTTGTTGAACGAACGTTTAGATCTACAATCATGGGACACAAATATTTTAAGTTTACATGAAGGAAATTGAATTATTTTTTTTCAATCATTTTGAAATTTAGATATTATTTTGTTTATTTTTAGAAAATAATTATTCTGTGGGGGATAAAATTTCTTCAGGTAAATTTTGACATATTTCAATAAACTGAAAGAACAATTACAGAATTTTTAAATTATTCCGTGAGAAAAATACTATCATTTCTGTAAATAAACATGATAATTTAAAAATGCACATATAATTAAAAATTTGATATTGTCCTAGATCTACCATAAATTTGTACAAATTTGTAAAATTCTGGATTTACCAGCATTTAAAAATCATTGGTTGTATATAAAACAAAGAAGAAAATAACATAAGTGAGAAATATATATGTCCCATGACTGTACATGTAAATCTAAGTCTGACTCTGTAAGTCTGCTGTTTTGTAATGACAATGTAAACATGTATAAATAAAATGTATAAATTTCTACTGATGCATTATAAAAAATAAGCATCCACTAATTTCTTATATTTTAAATAAATATTTTGGTTTTAAAATGTACCATGGTATACGACAGCCTATACTGATTTATAATTTTAGTAGATCAAGGAGCGCTGGCCAGGCTCAGTCGGTAGTGCGCTCGACTCTTGATTGTGAGGTCGTGAGTTTGAGTCCAGCCAGCAGCAGGTTGGTTTCCTGTCCTTCGAATGAGACAATAAAAATCGAGGTCCCGTGTCGCAGTAGGTGTTAAAGGAACGTTAAAGAACCTTCACTGCTCAATGGCCCTAAATGCCGAGCATAGGCCAAAATTTGAAGCCCTTCACCAGCATTAGGTGACGTCTCCATATGAGTGAAAGATACTTGAGTGGGACGTTAAACAATAATAAACAAACAAACAAACAAAAGTAGATTAAGGATGTATATTCCCAGGTTAAACAGTAACTGTACGTACAGATATATATTCTTTTATAAATTCGCCAATTCAGATTTGACAAAGGACTTGCCTTTCAGGACTTTCAGTACTTTGATTTTACGGTTGTACTTTATGTTCTTGAAATATGTTACATGTATATTTTGTTCTGATTGTTCAAGATAAAAACTGTTTTCCATGCAATAAGTGCTTATGACCAAAGATAATCAAATACACAATAAAATATCTAAATATTAAATGAATCTATTTTATTTGAATGCATTTTGTAGAAGTACCAAATTATTCAATTGATTGATATATCAATATTTTTAACTAATGTACATGTATTACTTACTTTACTTACTCAGTATTACTTGATATAGAATTTCTCATCAACAACAGACATAGTTAACAGAAACATTTGTATTAGAAAATGTAATAAACAAAATTTGGTGAATTTTGGTAAACACACATGATAAAAGAGCAACGTTAGGGTAAATGAGATCTGTTTTGAAATGTAATAGTACAATACCATGTCTACTACTGACTTTTTACAAGTTCCTGGATTACTGAACCTTTTACTCCTCCCCTACCTCATGTTCATTTGTTTATATCTATCTATTAGTCTATAAGTTTTGTATTCTGAAGTTTTTGTCTGTTTCTGTCCATCTGTCAGTCCATCCAGTTAAACTTGTGTTTGTTTCTGTTCATCTATCAGTCTGGCTGGTTAAGATTTGTGTGTTTCTTTCAGTCTGTCCAGGTAAGTTTTGTCTGTTTCTATCACTCTGATGAGTTAAGGTTTTGTCTGTTTCTGTCAGTCAGTCCAAGTAAGGTTTTGTCTGTTTCTGTCAGTCTGTCCAGGTAAGGTTTTGTCTGTTTCTGTCAGTCTGTCCAGGTTATGTTTTGTCTGTTTCTGTCCATCTGTCCGGGTAAATTTTGTCTGTTTCTGTCATTCTGGTAATTTAAGGTTTTGTCTGTTTTTGTCAGTCTGTCCAAGTAAGGTTTTTTCTGTTTCTGTCAGTCTGTCCAGGTAAGGTTTTGTCTGTTTCTATACATCTGTCTAGGTTAGGTTTTGTCTGCTTCTGTCTGTCTGTCAGTCCATCTAGTTTATGTCTTGTCTGTGTCTGTCAGTCCGTCCAGGTAAAGTTTTGTAATTGATCACCATGTACTTGATAATGAATTCACAGATAAGGAGCTCAATACCCTCAGGATTCAGGATACTTTTTTGTTTAGTAATTCGTCTATTGTATACCTTGAAATTCTCACCCTTGGGTGTTTTTTTTGTTTTTGTTTTTTTTTTTCATTTTTAAGACAGAAAGCATATTCACTTGTCTTAAATTTGCCATAAATCATCATAGCCTGATGGATTGCATGTATATGTCTGCTTCAGTTATTTGCTTTAATTTTTTATTTGCTCTTATCTCAGGATGAAAATGGAGAACATTAATCAGTAGCCAGCCAAAATTCGCAAGTATACTGTAGTATTTCATCAATTTGTTTGTTTTATTGACAGTACACGTGATAGAAGCGAGAGTACAGTTCAACTATGTGCAGAAGATGTGAATGTCCCAGTAAAAGTTCTGTGTGCTCAATATCTGACCCTCCATGACAAAAAACAAGTCATCTTCATTTTAAAGAAACAGTCTCGCTTAGGATCAGATACTTTATTTCTGGTAACTATAGCAATAGATAATGGCAGATATAATCCACGCTGCTTAACACTTGATGTTGATGGACAGAGTATGTGTGCAGCCATTGTCCAAAAGAAAGAAAAGTAAGTGTCTAATTGTTCTATCTTTGTCCATCTCTTTAAACAACAAAATTAAAGAAGTACATATATGATAAAAATATTTATAATTATTATTTGTTTTACACATCTTTACGCAAAACTTAACAATTTCTCAATCATAAGAAGACAGCCAGTTTTTTATAATGGTGGAGAAAACCTAGTTACAATGTACCCGGGAAATGACTGTCGGCCTGGTTACAATGTACCCGGGAAATGACTGTCGGCCTGGTTACAATGTACCAGGGAAAAGACTGTTGGCCTTGTTACAATGTACCTGGGAAACAACTGTCAGCCTGGTTACAATGTACCTGGGAAATGACTGTCAGCCTGGTTACAATGTACCTGGGAAATGACTGTCGGCCTGGTTACAATGTACCAGGGAAAAGACTGTTGGCCTTGTTACAATGTACCTGGGAAATGGCTGCCAGCCTGGTTACAATGTACCCGGGAAACGACTGTCGGCCTGGTTACAATGTACCTGGGAAACAACTGTCGGCCTGGTTACAATGTACCTGGGAAACGACTGTCGGCCTGGTTACAATGTACCTGGGAAACAACTGTCGGCCTGGTTACAATGTACCTGGGAAACAACTGTTGGCCTTGTTACAATGTACCTGGGAAACAACTGTCAGCCTGGTTACAATGTACCCGGGAAACAACTGTCAGCCTGGTTACAATGTACCCGGGAAATGACTGTCGGCCTGGTTACAATGTACCAGGGAAAAGACTGTCGGCCTTGTTACAATGTACCTGGGAAATGGCTGCCAGCCTGGTTACAATGTACCCGGGAAACGACTGTCGGCCTGGTTACAATGTACCTGGGAAACAACTGTCGGCCTGGTTACAATGTACCTGGGAAACAACTGTCGGCCTGGTTACAATGTACCTGGGAAACAACTGTCGGCCTGGTTACAATGTACCTGGGAAACAACTGTCGGCCTGGTTACAATGTACCTGGGAAACAACTGTCGGCCTGGTTACAATGTACCTGGGAAACAACTGTCGGCCTGGTTACAATGTACCTGGGAAATGACTGTCGGCCTGGTTACAATGTACCTGGGAAATGACTGTCGGCCTGGTTACAATGTACCTGGGAAATGACTGTCGGCCAGGTTACAATGTACCTGGGAAACAACTGTCGGCCAGGTTACAATGTACCTGGGAAATGACTGTCGGCCTGGTTACAATGTACCCGGGAAACGACTGTCGGCCTGGTTACAATGTACCTGGAAACAACTGTCGGCCTGGTTACAATGTACCTGGGAAACAACTGTCGGCCTGGTTACAATGTACCTGGGAAACAACTGTCGGCCTGGTTACAATGTACCTGGGAAACAACTGTCGGCCTGGTTACAATGTACCAGGGAAAAGACTGTTGGCCTTGTTACAATGTACCTGGGAAATGGCTGCCAGCCTGGTTACAATGTACCCGGGAAATGACTGTCGGCCTGGTTACAATGTACCTGGGAAATGACTGTCGGCCTGGTTACAATGTACCTGGGAAATGACTGTCGGCCTGGTTACAATGTACCTGGGAAATGACTGTCGGCCTGGTTACAATGTACCCGGAAAACGACTGTCGGCCTGGTTTACAATGTACCTGGGAAATGACTGTCGGCCTGGTTACAATGTACCTGGGAAACGACTGTCGGCCTGGTTACAATGTACCTGGGAAATGGCGTCTGTTACAATGTACCTGGAAATGACTGTCACATGTACCTGGGAAACGACTGTCGGCCTGGTTACAATGTACCTGGGAAACGACTGTCGGCCTGGTTACAATGTACCTGGGAAACGACTGTCGGCCTGGTTACAATGTACCTGGGAAATGGCTGCCGGCCTGGTTACAATGTACCCGGGAAACGACTGTCGGCCTGGTTACAATGTACCCGGGAAACGACTGTCGGCCTGGTTACAATGTACCTGGGAAATGACTGTCGGCCAGGTTACAATGTACCTGGGAAACGACTGTCGGCCTGGTTACAATGTACCTGGGAAATGACTGTCGGCCAGGTTACAATGTACCTGGGAAACGACTGTCGGCCTGGTTACAATGTACCTGGGAAATGACTGTCGGCCTGGTTACAATGTACCTGGGAAATGGCTGCCGGCCTGGTTACAATGTACCTGGGAAACGACTGTCGGCCTGGTTACAATGTACCTGGGAAACGACTGTCGGCCTGGTTACAATGTACCTGGGAAATGGACTGCCAGCCTGGTTACAATGTACCCGGGAAACGACTGTCGGCCTGGTTACAATGTACCCGGGAAAGGACTGTCGGCCTGGTTACAATGTACCTGGGAAATGACTGTCGGCCAGGTTACAATGTACCTGGGAAACGACTGTCGGCCTGGTTACAATGTACCCAGGAAATGACTGCCAGCCTCATCCATCTAAAATAATAAATTGAGCCTCACAGTCTGTTCATATCTGTACAATGTTCAAATCACTTCTAAAAAAATCATGTCCCCCCTGAATAATTATGATCATGATTTATGTCTCAAAATGATTTTGAGTCCAGCCAGCGGCAGGTTGGTTTCCTGTCCTTCGGATGAGACAGAAAAAACAAGGTCCTGTGTCACGGTAGGTGTTGGCACGTTAAAAAACCCTCACTGCTCAATGATCATAAGTGCTGAGCATAGGCCAAAATTTGAAGCCCTTCACAAGCATTTGGTGACATATCCATGTGAGTGAAAGATTCTTAAGTGGGATGTTAAACGACAATACAACAACAACATTTCTATGTTATAATTTGGCTATCGGCCTAATGTCATGTTAAACAATGTTAAACACCAGCATTATATTTTTGCAGGTTGGAATTATGGGTTGGTCAGAGTGAAGGAAGAATTGTGATACTTGATTTGACAAACCCCAAGAAAAAAGCAGACATTTTAGATTACTTTAAACTTGAAAATTTAAACCGAAAATGTACTTTTCTAGAGACGGCTTGCAGTAAGGAGGGTACTTCTGTTTGGATTTATAACTATCCAGGTAAATATATATATCAAAATTTTAAACCTTATTTATTTTACAATGATTAACAAACTAGTTAATGCAACCATGACCAATATCTGTCGTTGGCTCCGGTGTTGGTTTGCGAGGGTGTTTGCTGTGGGATGAAACCGGAGTGCCTATAGAAAACCCACCTGTCGGACTTGGCCACCACCATACCATCTCGCATACTCACCTGTCAAATCCATGGATCAAACTCGGGTCGCATTGGTGAGAAGTGAGAGCGCTAACCACAGCGCTACTCGCACACCCAAAGGCTCCAAATTGCAGTGTGATTAAAAGATTTAGAGCTACTGTCAATATTGAATATCGTCATGGTTATGAAAATAGATAGTTGCATTTAACATGTTTACCAACATAGAAATCAATAAGTGTGTAACAATTTTCTGTCAGAGTCACAAGGTTTGCCAATTTAGATCAAATGGTATCTAGAAGGAAAACTTGAATTTTCAATAAGTTAAAAATGTATGAATTGTCACATATCGTAGTGTAATAGATATTTCTTGAAACAAAAGTCATTGTCATATATCATAAGAAAAAGGCTTTGAGTCGATTATTATGTTTATTTAGTGTGTGTATGTATGGGTGTGCTTGTGTGTGTTTATGTGTGTGTATGGGTGTGAGTGGGTGTGCATGCATGTGTGTGGGTGTGCATGTGTATGTGGAGGGTGTGCATGCATGTGTGTCTATGTGTTAAACTCTCCTGTCTAAAATATAGTTTTAAGGCAAAAAAACAAAATATAGTTCTTTGTAATGAAATATACAAAAAGAAAGGAATTTGGTAAGCAAAAAGATATGGAATGAAATATTTCTTGAGATATTTTTTATTAAAGTTAGTGAATCATGATCCTAGGTTTTTTATTCATGTCATATTTTTGTGTTTACAAGCAGAATATATAACGTTTTTATATAAGATTTACCAATCTGATCAATATGGATGTGTTCTAATGTAACCACTTCACTGATTGATAAAGTCTGATATCTAATTATTCCTCACAGGTGTGTGTCTATTAAAATATCAATACTATTGTTAAATGTTTAATTATAGCTTTGTTAGTTAGAAATAAAGTATGTTACTTGGCAGACTTATTTCTCAGTGTATGCCTGAAGCATGTTATATATACATTGTAATACATTAGATAATTCAAACTACAATGTATATTATCCTTTGTCAATTCATATCTGTTCTTTGATAAATCTTCATTTCTCTTTACTTTCAACTTTTAAGGGACTGTTGTTTCCAGATGGGATGCTGACTCCTTTTCAATGAAAGAGGAATTAAACTGTTCAAATGTGGTACCAGTCAGTGAGGGAAGTACAATCACAACATTTAGTAGATTTGAAGGTGAGTGTACTTGAAAAGCTTGTCAGAGCTAGTTTATTGTCAATATGGATGCTATCTCATGTATCTGATTATCAGATATATTTGGTGCCATGTAAATGATAAATTTTTATCAGTCACCCAGACAGAATCCATATTGACAATAGATAGACCAAAGTTTACACATTGTTTGATTCTATAAATACTAGGAATCTTTCCATTCCTACGATGTTGACGTTTACTGTTACAGAGTTATGGGACTTTATTCCTTAAAATTCAATAAAAATTGGACATATCTGAAAAAATTTATTAGGTAATATAAATCCGAAATTTTTTTTGTGGGAGTTTATTTTTCATGAAACACCAGTTCTTAATTTATTCCTGTTATTCATGAGATGATAATTTTTGTGATTATGAATGCCCATTTTGTCATACTATCATCGTACATCTTTACAGAAGTTTTCCTCTGAACATACATGTCATAAATATTACTGATTTTAGCATTGACCCTGTGATTCACTCAGGGCTTGTTCTTCTTTGAAACAGTTTTATCGAATTAAACAGATGTTTCTTATTCAATTATTCTAAATTTAAAATTCAAAGATAATACATGTTTTTAATCTTCAGAACAGGTATAGGTGATATTAAGTTCAATGGTAAAGGAATTGCAGTAAACCATAAATATTAACAAATTTTCGGCCCCTTGGCCTTTATCAAGTGAAAGACAACAATATATATATATCAGTTATATAGTATTAAGTCTACGCAATACACAGCTTCGTGATTGTGTAGACTTAATACTATGTAACTAATATAGATATTATCATCTTTCACTTGATAAAGGCCAAGGGGCCGAAAATTTGTGAATATTGAGTGTTTTACTGTTTTTTTACGCATAACTATACTTCCCTTTGGAGGACATTGAATTTTATTGGATAAAGGAATTGTTTGTGCAGATCGCTGCTTCTAACATTTAACCAAACATTTGTGACACATTGGTTACAAAATAAATGAGACATTGCGATAACCTAAACTTACAAATTACTGTTTTATTTTTAAGCATAACGCATGTTAAGCTTTACATATCAACTAGGCCAATAGTTAACTAGATAGTGGTTGCATTGTTCCCTTCAGTTTCACTTTCAGTATCAGGTCAGGAAATTACTCGTAGTTAAATCATTCCTTTTACCTCGACTGGTTAAGAAGTCATGTTCAAGATCTTACATGTCACAATTTATTATGGCTTGTGGACAGGTGTGTTATGCACCACTGATAAAGCTGTGTATTACCCCTGTGTATGTTTTCTCCCCCAGCACGACGATACCAAGTGACGGCAATGAAAGTTCTGGGAAAGTATTT
The DNA here is from genome assembly GCA_030159075.1 of Atrina japonica. Classification (NCBI taxonomy): domain Eukaryota; kingdom Metazoa; phylum Mollusca; class Bivalvia; order Pterioida; family Pinnidae; genus Atrina; species Atrina japonica. The sequence goes on along the minus strand of BROG01000091.1, from coordinate 270,006 downwards.
ATACATCGGGACAACATGGGGCTGTGTCATCGTTGCTGATGCGCTAACCCTTCTGCCTTTCACAGTATTCCGTTGCCATAGCAGCGAAGACTTTTATGTCAGATTGATTCTTCCAATACTCAGATACAATGACAGTAATAGCGATATCGATTCTGACGGAATTGAAGTACCTGGAGTGGTGACCATTGGGAAAGGATACAGAGATTTAATCAGCAATATATGTGCACCACCTAGGGAGCAAAATATCACCACAGATGAAGAGGAAGGATGGGAACTTGTACAGACTATATATGATAGATCTCACAATAGCAACAAAACAAATCCAACATACCTCTTATCATGGTTGGCAACTAACTGGGAATTTTACTGAACTGGTTATCAAGATTTAGATGATAGAACATTTAGAAAAGCATGACCTAATTGTCTTCCAAGATACCAAAGGCCTATTATTGCTATATACATATTTACTAAATAATTAAGATGTGTTTCAGAATCAGAATTTATCAGAAATCTTGCTGTGTTTATGTATCATTTTCATCCAGGTTTCAGATACACCATGGGAATCTGAGTCAGGTAAACTCCACTTACCTGGGCTTCACTTACCTGGCTTTATAAGAAAGTCAGATTTTAATTAGATTAGTTATATTATAGTGTTCTGGAAAAGACTGACTTACAATTAATAGTTTGTGCCATCTTTTAAATAGAAATGAAAGAGACGCATTTGTGTTGGCTACAATTAGCTTATGTCTTTAATTAGAGGATGCATATAATTATCAGATAAGAGGATATAAGCATGCAGATGGATTCTGTCAGCTGTGCAGATATTTTGAGTCAGTTATTGATACCAGTAAAATATTGAAGTGTTCGTATGTTTGACTCTGACAGTTAATTACCGCAGGTAACATATACCTGTATACGTAGAACTTTTAATGTGTTATTGTAACAATGTGTAATTTTAATCTGTGTTATTACATGTAATGGTATTTCTATTCTCTTAGGGTGTAATTTTGTGTGCTGATTCCAGTATATTTGTATTTCTATTTCCAAAAGTGAATGCAATTCTTTTTATTGCTTTTTTATATATGATCTTTTTTTATATATTTTACATTAAAATATAGTATGTATATTTTCATCATAGAAAGTGCTTAATTCCATCATACTTAAAATACTTAATGAATTTTTTTGTGTTTTATTTACTATGTCCATATGTGTTTGTTAATAACTACCAAGTTTATAAAAAGTATATACAGTCAAATCTCGTTATGTCGAAATTGGGCAAATCTAAATCCCAGTTATATCAAAGTTGAACAACCAGTCCCAATTTCTATTGATAGATAAATAAACTTTAATCAAATTGCAGTTATCTCAAATTCTGGATATCTCAAAGAAATAGGTGTGGTCCCATTAACTTCAAGGTAACGAGATTCTATATGTAACAAGTATGTACCATGCCATAACAAGTGTTCACACTAACCAAGTGCATGTAATAAGTGTTTATAAGTACCTAGTAAGTGCATGTAACAAGCGTTTACATTTAATGCGTGTTAATATGTAACAAGTAAGTGCATGTATGCACATGTAACGCATAATTACAGGTAACAGATATGTACATGTAACCGTAATTACAGGTAACAGATGTGTACATGTAACTCGTATTTACAGGTAACAGATATGTACATGTAACCGTAATTACAGGTAACAGATGTGTACATGTAACTCGTATTTACAGGTAACAGATATGTACATGTAACTCGTATTTACAGGTAACAGATATGTACATGTAACTCGTAATTACAGGTAACAGATATGTACATGTAACTCGTAATTACAGGTTACAGATATGTACATGTAACTCGTAATTACAGGTAACAGATATGTACATGTAACTCGTAATTACAGGTAACAGATATGTACATGTAACTCGTAATTACAGGTAACAGATATGTACATGTAACTCGTAATTACAGGTAACAGATATGTACAGATAACAGTTATTTACACATAACAAGTGTTTATACATAACAATTATGTACATGTAAATAGAGATTAAACAATGAGTGTTAGTTGATTATCATGTTTATCAAACTTGAGTTAGCTAATTTTCAAAATTTGAAGAGACACAAGGTTTACCGAGTGTCTTTTCAAATTTTGAAAATTAACTAACAAGAGATAAACTTGATAATCAACTTACACGAGTTGTTGAATCTGTTTTTGCCATAACTGAAAAGTGCTGGTAGTATGGATTATTAGCCTACATCACATTTAGACACTATCGGGTTTGGACTCTCATGATAGCATCAAATTTGTATGTCACTTGAATCTCTTGTTCATCTGAAGGTTGGCGATGACGTCATTTAGTGTTTTTGACATCACTTAAACAGCCCTGTTAGTTATTTGTAAATGTTAACTAACTGCAGCTTTGTTTATATCATCGCTTGAGAGTGGACTAACAACACAAGTTATGGTAGAAAAAGTATGTACACAACAAGTGATTACCCATAACAAGTATGTACAAGTAACAAGTTTAGATATTTGGCAATATTTCCTACACAATTAGGTTGTTAGTATTTACTTACGTTAGACGTGATGAAAAATATAGTAAATTTGTGTCAGTGGTTGTAAATTTAAATATTTAAATATATTTGTAGAAAGATTTTCCCATGTTTAGTCACAGTCTTTTACAACAAGATGTTGGGATTTACTTGACCATACTTAAGTTTTACTCATCGCGGAATAGTAAATGAATTAATATCCTTTCACGACAACTTATGACTAAATAGTCTGGAATATTGAAAATAGTGAAAATTGATTTTATAGTTTGTCGCTACAAAATGATTTGAATGTTTTTAGAGGGTCATATAATGTAAGGTAAGTAATACATATGGTATAAGGTGATTAGCTGGTACCGAAATACAGGGTACTAGGTTTATGTATACCCTCGGGGACTCAAATGGTCCACCGGCTGTGACAATGTCCTAGTGGTTATAAATATTATAAACATAATACCAAAGTTATAATGCTCAAGACGGTCATTAATCTTATTTTACTTGTTATATGCGGAGATTTCAGTAATGATATATACCGGTATATGCTGTTATGTAGGCTATAGACTGTTTGGGATATGTGGTTAGTGAAATATGTACAGTTGATGTAATTCTTAATTCTTTAATGTTTTTATAGTGGTCACAATACTCAATGTGTCCATGAGAATTCAAAACTTTTTCTCAGTATTGGTTTTAGTAATTCCAAGTTTTTGTTTTAATCTTTATTTTATAAAAAAAAGTCTAGTCAAATGTCAGACACTTTGTTTCACAAGTATTCACTTAATTAGTATTTTTATCCGATGTGTTTTATTCCTGTGTGTGTATCATATTTTATGAATATGATATAATAGTTTTCAGCTTTTAATTGAAATATTTTTTAATTGTTTATTTTGTACTTTGTTGTTGTTGCATGTACATTTTGTATGCAACAGAATAATCTGGAGGGATATTTCTATGAATTCTAAGAAGTTACAAAAGTAGTATGTGCTCATCTGTTCATTATACCACGTTTTCTTTGTCCAAAAATAGAATATCACTTAACAAGTTGAAATATCATAACATTACAATACTTAATATACATTTTAATGACTTTATTGCTTAACCACGAAATTTGAACACCTAACAAACGATTTGCTCAATGGTAGGCGACTTAATCCTCCGTACTTTATTTTCAGTAAAAATTATATAATGAGATTGATTGACATCTTTGTGCAGTTTTGTAGAAATGATAGGGTAGAGTAATGAAGACTAGAACAGCTTTTTGATTACAATGTGAAGCTCATCATTTACTCCTTCTAATTGCACTCCCCACAGAGAGCATGCCCTTATGCCAACATTGGAGCCAACAAAAGGCATTTATAAAAGTTGTAAAATTTGTTTGCCGATTGTTGTAAAATAAATAAAGTTGAAATTTTTTTTTAAATTATGACGCCCTGTTCCGATACTTGAATAATCTGCAAGACTTTGAAAATCAAGAAATAATTACTATTCATGATTCAAAATAGAATTTGTCTTGCAAGTTTGTTTTGTAGTTAACAAGAAGCTATTATGTCTATTTAAAAACATTCAGTATGATGTATTTAACGTAGTACATGTACAAATACATCAGAAGTATGTACATGTATATTGGACATCTAGTTCATTTCCATGCAGTTCAGGTTGCCGATAGTATCATAAAAACCATTTATTTGGTGCAATAATCAATTTTTTATATTGTACTTAGCAACACCTTAGATTTGACAGATTCTACAATTCAAATAGATTATTACCATAATAGCATGTCATGTTACAACAGTAATGCAGTGTGAATGTGTTGAGAATATGAACCTTGAAATGAAATTGTGTGTACAGCTGAACTAAGCTTAACAAATCTTAGAACTGTTATCATTATTTCTGAAGTATATACTCAACATATTTTAGAGCTACAGTGAAACTGGTATATAAAGACCTCCTTAGGGACACAAGAAAACTGGTCTTTATAGGGAAGTGGTCTTTATATAGGGGTTGATTTTTACACAAATGGTACAACCGGGGACAGCAAATAAAAGTCTTTATGACCAGGTGGTCTTTTACACAGGTGGTCACTAAAACAGGTATTACTGTAATTACATTCATACATGTATGTAACATGTATCAGGGTTTTTATAATGTGTATTTTGCTCACTATAACTCTGATAGGAAAAGGAGGCCTCTATAACAAACATGATACATATAATTGGTTTACATCTGTGATATTGTATGTTTAGACAAATTTAATATATTTAAAAATGTAAAGTCATAACATTTGGATTTTCATGATTTTATCAATAAACTTTTATTGATATTGATTGACTGTGTAATTCATTTTATGCCCCAGAGTTGAAGATTACTGGCTTGTAAATTGTATCATTATTAGTCCATCTCTCCGTTTGCAGCATTTTGGTTTTTCGTTTAATTGCGTAAATTTCCTTCCTCAAATTGTAACCATATCAACAAGATAAAGGAAAGATTCATTAGCATGTGTCTGAATTTTGGGATTTTATGAGAATTTTTAAAATTCTTTAGAAATGGCTTGCTTCTTGGTCATAGTGTTTCTCAAGCACACCATGTTCATCACGGAAAATTCCACAAGTACAAAAATTTGGACTTCTGATGATGAAATGTATTTATGAAATAAACATGGATATTTGTTATTGGTTCATACTGTCAATGGAAAAGATATTTCAAACACCTTTCATATGTTTGAGCTATAAACCCTTTGCAAGCCAAAACAAAGTAAAAAAAAAAACACTGACAGTAAAGTTCTTTCACATTTCGATGGAAGTCCTCAAAATACTGCTTAGAGTTCCACTACACACTAAAGAGATCCAGCAGTACAGCATCACAAAAATGCTTTACTCAAATTGAATTCGAGTTAATTTTTCTTAATTTAAAAAGTCTTCCTAAAGTGATAAATGAACATGCAAGACGTAGAATTCGAGCTTTCTGATGAAATAAATCAAGCATTCTGCATTGAATTCATGCACCTTTATGGGTATATTTGTTTTTCAAGGACTAATTCTATATTAAAGCTCTTTTCTAGGACTGTGCGAACCCTGTTGTATCTCAGTCTTATTTAAAGTCAAAGTGTATGGCTTCAGACTTCACTTGTCTCTGGTAATGTCTACATCTAGTGACAAAAATTGATAGAATGTTAAACAACACAAATGTTTCTCTTAACTGTTGGCAGATTGGTGTTATTTTACTTGGAATATTGTCCAAGTTGCATGAACTTCCTCCACCACCTTTACAAACTACACCACCTTATTAATAAACAAGAAATCGCCAAAGACAATATGGCAGAAATGCAAAGCAATACATCTGGAATTTGAATTTCAAGCCAAGAGGTGAAGGTCAAGATAAAGCCTGATGGTCATGATCAACTTATGTCATTAAGTTCTATCAACATGTGACATTAATTAGTAATACTCTAAACAGTTTTTCACAACAGAGCTAAACAAAATTATTGTTCCAGACAGATAGGCAGACATCATCAATTCATAGGCTGGTACATTTATATGCTTCACAAATCCAGCCAAAATTGATAAATTTCAAGAAAATCAATAAAACAGAAGACTTGATAAAACCTCAAAATGTTTTATTTTCCAAATTTGTTGATAATCAAATGACAAACATTGATATATGTGTCATTTGATACCCCTGTTACTTCTTTAACACAATATAAAACAAGTAGTTGTTTGTTTCATCACAAACAATTTCTCAAAATTAACACTTGGTGCCATGCACCATAATAAATCACATTCTCAGTCCCAGAATCAATATGTGTGATTTCAATTGAAATTGATCCTCAACCTTAAGAATTTGCATAAAATAAAAGTGATGACCCCAAATGAAGGAAAATAGCATATCTTGGTCACAAATTTTAATTCTTAATTTACCTCAGGTATATGTAAACAGACCCCTCTGTATGAATGCAAAAACCATTTAGTTGTTCTACACATAAGCTATGTAAGAGAATTTGAACCCAAACAGAATGACCTTTAGCACTTTTAAGTCAGATTTCGTTATCAATCTGTACTGGCATTACTTAGTTTTATACAAAGCAAAGTAACATAAGTGTGTTTGATAACAAAAAGATCAATAAGCATGTCTAACATTGTAGGATATTGTAAAAAGGATAACAGTTCTCTTATAAAATAAAGACATACTGTACCAACATTAAAAGATATAAATTAAAATTGATAATATTATGTCACAACTAAATTTGAACCTGTATGATAATCGTTCCTAAGTTTTAACTTCCAACACGCAACATCATAAAGTAATTCACAATTTGTCTACGAAATTCCTCACAAAACGTCAAAAAGAAAATATTTCTCTTCCTCTCTGATAATATTGATAGCACATGCATTCACATCCACACACACATACAAGCATTATATTAAAAACACATGCATACACACACATACACGACGATGTTAACATGCCCATGCTAGTATGTCTTGAAGTAACTGAACCCTATCAACTGAACACACACAGGGTGGACCATGGTCAGAATGTTTTTGTGACCACAGATATACTGAATGGTCACAGCACTTTCGTGTTTACAGATGTACTGGATGGTCACTGCACTTTCGTGTTTACAGATATACTGGATGGTCAGAACACTTTCGTGTTTACAGATATACTGGATGGTCAGAACACTTTCGTGTTTACAGATATACTGGATGGTCAGAACACTTTTGTGTTTACAGATATATTGGATGGTCAGAACACTTTCGTGTTTACAGATATACTGGGTGGTCAGAACACTTTCTTAATCACAGATATACTGGATAGTGAGAACACTTTCGCATTTACAGATACACCTGATGGCAATGGAAATACGACAACCAGTAGCCACATAGGTGGTTCTATATTTATGTTATCTTTGGCAGTATATCCCTAAATCTTTTCATCCACACTTTTTCCTCAGAATTAACTTCTTTTTTGTTGAAAATCAATAAAACTATTATTAGTGGAATATGCAATAAACTAAATTTGAATAGTTTTCGCGAGGAGTTGCTATCACCATCTTGATAAAATTTCCATCCGAGATATGCAAAGTATATATTTAATGGTAATGATTCCAACACAAATAATGGAGATGTCACATCAAAAACTGGTGCAAGTGCACTGAGTCCAATGATTCCTATAGTGTGGCGAAATGCTACCCGTTTACATAGTGCTGGATTCACAACTGACATCATACGATATCCGGCTCTAGAGTAATCTTGTCGTAAATTCCAGCTGAGAGCATTAAAATGTGGGAACTGCCATGCAAACATTATCGCAGCCAATAGCCATGCCCCTGTAAATGAAACATTTTGATATTAGATAATGATCAATTTTGAGAGAACAATTAAGCATTCAGAGAATATTTCAAATACAAGTGATCATAAAAATATCTGTACAAATGTACATAAAAATATCTGTACAAATGTACATAAAAATATCTGTACAAATATCCCTCATAATATCCATACAAATAACTATCATAAATATCTGTACAAATATCCCTCATAATATCCATACAAATATCTATCATATCTGTACAAATATCTATCATACATATCTTTACAAATATCCCTCATAATATTTGTACAAATGTCCATCATAATTTCTGTACAAATATTTATCATATGTCCATCATAATATCTGTACAATTATCATAATATCTGTAGAAATATCAGTCAAAATATCTGTACAAATATCCCTCATAATATCTGTACAAATATCTATCATATCTGCACAATTGTCCATCATAATATCTGTACAAATATTTATCATATGTCGATCATAATATCTGTACAATTATCATAATATCTGTACAAATATCAGTCAAAATATCTGTACAAATATCCTTCATAATATCTGTACAAATATCTATCATATCTGTAAAACTGTCCATCATAATATCTATACAAATATTTATCATATATCCATCATATCATATATCAAATATCTAGCATATCTGTACATATGTCCATCATAATATCTGTACAAATATCTATCATATTTGTACAATTGTCCATCATAATATCTGTACAAATATTTATGAAATATATCCATCAAAATGTCTGTACAAATATCTAGCATATCTGTACAAATGTCCATCATAATTTTTGTACAAATATTTATCATATCTGTACAAATGTCCATCATAATATCTGTACAAATATCTATCATATGTCCATCATAATATCTATACAAATATCAATCAAAATGTCTGTACAAATGTCCATCATAACATCTGTACAAATATCTTTCATATGTCCATCATAATATCTGTACAAATTTACATTAAAATATCTGTATACATGTCAAATAAGTAGAGTATTGATGATAGTTAATTTGCACAATGATTATGGTAAAATAAATGAAAACCATTAATATCATATGAATTGTATTATTTTCATGATTAACAATTAATCATCCTATATGGACAGTAAGGAAAATATGAATTTTCAAAAAATCCTTTTTTCATATTGTTAACTATTCATTTCACAAATTCAAATACAGGTAAAATTCCATAAATAATATTTAACCTGCCAAGACAAAAAACAATAGATTTTACAAACCAGGATCAAGTGCTCCTGTGCATGCTGCCCAACCCATCATCGGGGGCACTGCCCCCACAATAGATCCAACCCAGGTGTTTACAATACTCATTCTCTTCATGGGAGTGTATACTAGGGTGTATAGGATCAGGTTGAAGAAGCCAAGACCCGCTGTCAAAGGATTGGCTCCAAGTGCAAGGACTGCTACGCCAGTTGCCCCGGACACTGCCGCAAACAGTACAGCATGAAGAGGACTGAAAGAAGATGAAGAAGTGGAATTATACTGTCAATAATGATCACCTACATTTAGTGACCGTTTCTATTGACAATCTACGATTTCAATGCTCCAATTTCGTATTCATGATTTACGTTTACACTCACTCACTTAAAACACAGTATTTTATGTCACTTTTTCTACTTCACTGGCTTCTGACCATAGTACAACTGTATTTACCCTTATTACTGTCTTGTAAGTCAAAATGACACATGGATATCCTAACTTGTTTGTTTGTTGTTTGTTGTCTTACAACCCATCAAGAATTGTTCACTTCCACTGAGATGTCACCAGCTTTAGGTGAAGTGCCACAAATTTTTACTTGTGCTATGGACTGAGTAAAATGCAGTGAAGGTTCTTTAACGTGCTACATTTGCCCTGACACGGAACCTCAATTTAAAGTCTCGTGACAGACCTATGACTTTCTCTTCATATGTCAGGCATTTAGCATTACCATTTTTAAAAAAATGTTTGGTCTGACTTTGGTATCAGGAATCCAACCCAAACCTTCCGCTTGCCAGTTGAATGCTCTAACACTAGACCATCGCAAGCGGTGATATCCTAACAAGTGTACTCAATTACAATTGACATCTCAACAGACTTTTAACAAACAATTAAATCTTGAATGCACATACAGTTAAGACTACTTAAATAGGATTCTGAGGATTAAGCTAATCAATTACATCAATCATAAAATTCAAAGATTCTTGTATTTGACGGAAAAAGTCTATAGTCAGATTTGAGTTTATTTCTTATAATCAGATGCTGAAATTTAAGTGGTGCTCCAAATAATTACATTATTTTTAAAACATGGAAATACCTGATGTGTTCTCGTACAAGCACCCTGTTCTTTGTTCTGTTCATCTGAGAATCAAATGGTACTTCCATAAACTACAAGAGATTGGAAAATATTCAGAAATCCATGTAGAAAGAAAAAAAGCAGATACATGATTATCATTAGACTAATTCATGCACATCATCCAAAGGCCATAAGCTATTTTTTATCAGTGGTTTCTACATTTTGTTGACCACTGTGTTCACTTTCTATGCTGAGAATTACTATACATGTATATTGTACAAATGTCAACAAAAAGTGCAGTATACAGGTATATTGATATATAGTGGAACCTCACTAAAGACCACCTCCCTTTGCAGACCACCTCACAATTAAGACCTTGAATTTCCAGTCTCTTCGATACAGAACATCACTTAAGAGACCACCTCAGTAATCAGACCACTTTGAGTCAGTCAGTTAGGTGGTCTTAAATAATAGCGAGGTTCCATTGTAGATTACAATCACACTCCTGTCAAAAGGGGAATTTTTGGTGTTTACGTTTTGGATATTTTTCATGCTTCATTAACCATAGTGATTTCTGGTACATGTACATTGTATATGTCTTTGCAATGATTGCAAAACTTAATATCTATTCTGAAAGAAAAAGGTATACCTTGCAGACTTAATCCCAAACATGTCAAGTTATTTTGCCTGTGTCAACTGGCAACAGAGCTTGATTCAGACGTTCTTGACTTGCATGATGATTATGAAGATGTGAATACACCAAAAAGAGCAGTTTTATCTGAAGATCAGATGATTATTGCTAATCCTTTTAAGTTAAAAAAACAGTTGGCATTTACGTCTAAACAGTTAACCAGACACGGAATCTTGTGACATTTTGATTTATTTAATATGTTTAATGAAACCGTGCATCTGCTCTGGTACCCTATGTATACAACCTAAAGCAGAAGTAGTAATGGATAACCAAAAGTAAAAGTCATGTGATACCAGCATCAAAAATCAAGAATAACAAGGCAAATTTGAAAAATCAATAGTCCCTTTTCTGGGTATATCGCCAAGATATATAAATTGACAAAATCACTCTATCTACCTAAGATGTATATCTGCACTAGATACGGCGAGCCTATGACAAATAAAACTACGAATGGGTAATAAATCTAAAAAAAACAAGATGTTGGTATTATTAAAGCAAAAAATTCTAAGTCCAAGGAAAAAAACTCCCTAAAAAGTTGTCTAGCAGCATTCTAGATCTCATCCCTTCATGCACATCTTGATGTTGTTGCCTTCCTTTGTGCTAAGTTTCATTAAGATCCTTTCATATGTCTAGGAGGAGTTGCGATGACAAGAAGTAGATATCAATAGAGCAAAAAATTCTAAGTCCAAGGGCAATAACTTCCTCAAAAGATTATCAAGCAGCATTCTCCTCCCTTTATGCACCTATGAGTTATACATAACATTTTCTGGAGAGGAATGAAGAGATTTCACCGTGACATCTATAAACTTTAACCCAGACACAAAAGTATCAAGAAACATGAGGAAGATTTACCTGATTTATTGCATTTGCCGAGCTTGATGTCAAAGTAGTGCCAAGTGTAGCAGCCATGAAATTGATGAGATCAAAGGGAGCTGGAGCCATTGCATATCCTGCCATGGATGTCAGTACTACAAGTCCTGGATTGTGATATAACAAGGGATATTTATTTTCAATATTTGGTAATATAAATGTACCATTGATCAATAAATGTATTTGTAAACTGTATAAATTATAAATGTACAATTTAATATACATGTACATAAGTTTGAATCTGACTCTTCTACTTTTAAAAGTAATACGAAAGAAACATTATGAAACTGAAATACATACATGTACATGATACATATGATATGAACTTGACTGTTCTACCGCAGCACGTAGCTTTTTAAACAGAAATTTAGAAAATTCAAAATTGTCGAAAAAAAAATTACCTGGCCAACACTGGCATAAATTATAATCATATTCTGTCAATTAAAAAAATCCATCTGCATGAATCAACCAGCAGCTTGAAAATTTAACCACTGACGAGAGCAGACCATGCAAATGATTTGATTAAAGACAAATTTACCTGTAAGCCTGATTTTGGAGAGCTTTAGGTAGTACTTTATAAGCTTTGATCTGTCTGTCTTCAGCTCTTGCCAGACATGTTCATCTATAGAGTTTATGTTGTGTGCTGGACAAGAATCTTGTTTTTCTTGCTCCAATACTTTCTGCATAGTTTCAAATGTCTTTGATCCATAATCTACTGGTATGTCTAAAATACTGGATGACTTGGGAAAAAACAGAGAAACATCACTGCGATCTTTCACTTTCTTTATGCTTATCAAAGTCTTGGATTTTTTGTGAAAAAGAGAGAATCCTGACGGAATGTCCTTCAAGTCATCTGGAAGTTCAATTCTGTGAGGTGGTAAGGAGGAGGATGACACAGACGATGATGCTGATGATATTGATGAAGATGATTCAGATAATGAATCTACATGGTCTGTGGGAATGTTAGTTTTGATTTCATTTATTTTTTCCGAGGTAAGTCCAGTTTTATTTTCTTGAGCATGATCTGTTGGAAATCCAGTTTCATTTTCTCTTGTTCGTACAGATTGAATTTCATCTTGGTCACTTGGTCTGATGGCTGCTTCAGATGCGTACTGCAATAAAAACATGATACATTCATTTAAAAATTTTGTAAAATACAAACTGACACACTTATTAAGTTCACATAGTCTAGAACCACACAATGAGTATGAATATTCTTGACTAGTTTCTCAAGAAATATTCCTTATACATTGCAGCTTATCAATGTAGATTATATAATCTTTCTAAACCTTTGATGTCTGTACAAATGTAACCTTTAATTAAAAAAAAAACTGGCCCTGGTATCAGTGTCAGAATACAACACATACCTCTGCCACAAATGCCAGTAATCTTTATAATACAAAACCTCTGGGCCCACTGCCAGTAACCTTTAGTACAAAACCTCTGGCCCTGGTGCCAGCAACCTTTAGTAAAAAAACATCTGCCCCTGGTGCTAATTACCTTTAGTACAAAACCTCTGACCCAGGTGTCAGTAACCTTTGGTATAAAACCTCTGGCCCTGGTGTCAGTAACCTTTAATACAAAACCTCTGGCCCTGGTGTCAGTAACCTTTAGTACAAAACCTCTGGACCTGGTGTCAGTAACGGGTAACAGGATCGGGCCAATCCCCAATCGGCACCAGACATGACAATTTTTAAAAGCCTCTCAAGATAAAAATTACTGAAAATATAGGCCTATATACAAATTGATATAGTCTAAAGGTTTCAGGACTGTTCTTTTGGCCATGGTCAACTCAGTACCTATCTTCTGTCCATGTCCGTATTCTGACCAATCTTCAATACAGTGGAACTTGTATATAACGACCTCACAACAAAACAGGTTTTTATATGGAGATGGTCTTTATATAGAGGTTGATTTGTACACTAATGCCGTAATGGTAGGTTACTATTCGGGACACCAAAAAAAAAGAGCACCAAGTTGCGATTTTACATTAAAGCTACAGAGTAAAATTAAACATAGATCATGAACAAGCGCTAAATTTGCAGAAACCCCCTTCCCTTCGGCAAATAGTAGTAATTTCGACATTTATATGCACTGTTCCCAACTGTTGTCGTGTTGACTGTTGATTTGTTTGGACCTTTTCAGTTTGATCTTTGCGCATGTTACTGTCAATTTACTCACCCTTCGTCTACTGCCATATTTAATCAAATTGTTCGATTGCACTCGTGTGAAGCATAGCTTGAGTGGAAAATTGTTTAACGATAATTTTCTAATCATTATGTATGACTCTTGACAAGTAGCACATGGTTACACAATAACTCAGTCTTGACTTTCAGCCACATTTCTGAGGTTAACGCCACGATCGTGTTAACGTTTACGGACAAGTGTACTCAAAGGCAAAAAAGAAGCGTTATATTCACATTGATTCGTCCGGTGATTTAGACTGGTTTCTTGTTTTGGTTCAGCATCCATGAAATATGGAAGAACATTCTGGCCGTAATGCTTTCTCTTACGAAAATCGCCTCTTTTATGTTAAATAAAATGCAAAGATGTTTAGGTACAACTTATTTGAAATCAAACTTTATGAAGCTTTTCAAATGACAAGAAAACCACAACAATTATTCGTCATAGGGCTACTTGAAATCAATCGTTTTAACTTGAATTGCTCACCTTACAGTTACAGTCACACTCAATACACACCGATATCCTAAAGTGAAAATGAGTACAGCTAGCCAAACTCATGAGAGAATAAATTATTTGTACCAAGTAAGAGAAACAGAATATTGAACCTATGTTGAAAATTGAGTTTTGTTTGTCTTTCATGGGTAAAATCGAATCTGTTGTCCTAAGAAATAACCAAGTGCCGAAGTGGACACAGTTGCCCGAGTTAGACTTGTACTTGTCAATGGAACCTGTCTTGAGAGACTACCAGTACCTGTCTTTTAAAACCACGTTTTGAAAACCCCTTGGTCATTTTATCCTTTTCAATAAAACCTCTTTTGAGAGACCACCTGTCTTGAGAGACCCGATTCAGTGGCAGATTGTGTTTTCTCTCAAGACAGGTTCCACGTACTGGTCAGGGACCGGTAACCGACTAGGACCAGTAGCGAGCCTGTCTGGATCAGTTGTAAGTGCACTCAAGTCTTGATCCTGAGGTCATGAGTTAGAGTCCAGCCGATGGCAGATTAGTTTCCTGTTTTTCGGATGAGACACTAAAAATTGAGGTCCCGTTTCACAGTAAGTGTCGGGACGTAGAAGAACCCTCACTGCACAATGGCCGTAAGTGCCGATCATAGGCCAAAAATTTGAAGCCCTTCACAGGCGTTTGGTGATGTCTCCATATGAGTGAAAGATTCTTGAGTGGGACGTTGAACAACAATAAACAAACTAGGAACAGTAGCCGACTATTGCATGATTTTGGCTACAGAGAACACAATTTTGTTTGACATTTTTCTCAAGCAGAACAAATGGTCATCCCCTATTATCACACTGTCTATACTTGCCCAAGATATTATAAATAATTGCATTGCTGTTCTCAAAACTAAGATTTTTCTTTTATCATTAGATCTAAATGTACCATATATATATTTTTTGTTTCAGGCTGCACACCAGTGCTTGACAACAGACCCAGTTAATTTGTCATTGTGCAAGTTCTATATCCATACAATGAAGGTAGTCGTAAAAAGACAAGTCTGCCGCATGTATGTATTATCAAAATACTTAGCACATTAACCACTGAAAAACAATGGACTCATCTGTAAATCAATGACTTAGACCAGTCCAAACATGTCTTTAGGGGTAAATGGGTCAAGAGAGCACCCATTATATATATGTGGCAGGGTTAGTTATATGGTGTTCCTACTAGCTTGAACTAGTGGGGTTTCCCCTTTAGCTCGATCGGTAGAGCACCAGACTCGTAAACCAGGGGTCCTAGGTTCGAATCCAAGCAGAGGCAGTATTTGTCTCTTTTACATATATATATATATATACACATGTACATTTACATGTTGTACATGTATGTAGAAAGCAAAGATTCCAGAGTGTTGACAAACCCAGATCTTGGGAAGATTCAGAGTGGGGTTCAGGTGTCGTCAAAGAGTTAGGATCTCCCCATTGTAAGCCTGCAAGTGTTAAAAATTAGTATAGAGACCACTTGCTCAAAACTTCAGTACCAATATTACTGAGAATTTTACACAACTTCAGCTAAATCCTCAAATCTGATTGGCTAAGCAGGCTAGGCAAAGAATATAGTAAGAGAATAAGAATATCACATTTTGAGCAAGTAGACCCAGGGATATGCATGTACATGGCAATATGTGAATATTAAGATATACTTATATATGCCACAAATTTGGACTTGTGCTATCGACTGATGCCATTACTGTAAAAGTCTTTAATGCTCCACACTTACTCTTGAAATACTTTCTCATGCCAAGTATTTGATCAAGGGTTAGTCACAAAGATCTGACCCAGATTTCAACCTGAAATGTTCTGCTTTTGAGGTGAAAACTTTACTCACAACATCATTGCATTGAGAGTTACGATATATGATCCTAATTAGTTCTCTTCCAACGAAATGGAGGAGGAACTATAGATTTCATCAGCGCCCATTGAATTAGGATAGTTTTGTAATTGTTAACCATTCACAGGTAGGAGATGCTTGTTAAGTACAGAGACAACTCTTGCTCCTTACATTATGTATGTCCAGTGATATACAATGTAGGATTAGTTTGCTTTAGTTTTCTTTTTTAAAATTTCAGTCATCCAGACATAAAAAGACGATTGTGTAAACGTTGTTGCGTCCTGCTTTATCCAGGTATTACAGCAAAGGTCAGAAAAAGAAGTAAGTCATTATTTACATGTATATATCAAAGTTGGGATATCATTCATTGTTTTAATTATATTACACGCTGACAAGAGTGTCTCATCATTATGATATCACTCTCTTTATGTGATGATGGTACCAGTGTACATTTAACATGTTAAGAATGAAGATAGTCTTGATTCAAAATTACTTTCAAAAAATCATTAGGAATGGGAGTACTTACGTTACAGTACCATTGTATATTGGACCACCTTTTGGTTTCATAGAACTACATTTTCTACCGCTACACCTGATAGTTTTTATGTGTGTTGGTGTATGTATATATATATATATATATATATATATATATATATATATATATATATATATATATATATATATATATATATATATATATATATAGTGTCGTGCCATAAATCTTTCACGTTTTTATGACGTCGCATGTTAAATTCTGTGCAGATCAATATTTTTCAATCATTGGTACAAAGAAAACTATAACCATCCCACCTACCTTAATCTTTCAGTATTTTGTCACATGCCCTTTTTGGCTTTAATCACAGCTTGAATTCTCCTCAGAAGAGTCGTATGTAGTGCATTTATATGTCCCGGTGTTAGAGACATCCAAATTTCTTGAACTTGAACAATGAGTTCTTGATGAGTTTTTTTGTTATGTTGCACACATTGTAGGTGAATAGTAATCATTCTCCATACATTTTCTACAAAATTAATGTCCGGAGATTGTGATGGCCATGACAAGCAGTTAGTGTTGTTTTCAGTTTTCCATTCTATGGACCTTGCGGACATTTGGGCAGGGCAGTTATTGTCCTGAAATATCCAAGGCTTATTACAAAAATGTTTAGTGACAACTGGCCACAAAAAATCTTCCAACAGCTTAATATATTTCTCAGAAATCAAATTTCATTCAATTGGAGTCAAAACCCCAACTCCTGATGCACAGATACATCCTCATATTGAAACTGACACTCGTGCACTGCCATGGCATGAAGAAAGAACGTCCAAAAACTCGAGTCACCATTTTTCATCTGCCTTTCTCCATACAAAGAATTTTTGGTTTGTTCCTAGAACTTCCTGAGTTTCATCAGAAAATATCACAGATTTTTAATACTGTGCAACAGACAAATTTTCATGAGCTTGACATCACTGTAGGCGCTTTTTACGATTGACAGCAGAAATTGTGAGGGTCTTGCCTACAGACCTCTGATAATAGCCCTCAAAATGAAGTCTGTGCTGAACAGTTCCTTTTAAAACATGTACAGGATTAGGAGAATTGAATTTGTGAGTTAAATCATGCAAAGTTTGTCGTCTATTTTGTTTAACCAGGTGAAACAACACCCTGTCTCCTTGCTGATGCCTAATTTTCGGCCTTCCACTTAGCTGCTTATTTTTAATATTCTTTCTGTTGAAAATTGTTTAAAAACTTAAAGATGGTGATCGAAGAAAATCCTTACATTTTGCCAATTTCAGCTTTCTTTCTACCGTTTTGATGTAGATGTACAACCATTTCTCCATGTTTGTTGAAGTCTGCTAATATGCTTAAAATAGTGCGCTGGGAATTTTCTGAATAGGAATGACAACCCTATCACATTGTCTTCACTATATAATCCTATATTTAGAAAAAACATACAGTAACCTACCGCCACAAACATCTTTTACACAGAAACATCAAGTTACGTGATGAAAAACATGAAAGACTTTATATGGCATGACACTGTATATATATATATATATATATATATAGGTCGCTATATTAAAGGTCAATGGACATGAAATTTTTTTTTGCCGTATATACTTTTATATGAACCATATATACACAACACAACCAGTGATTTAGACTACATACTTATTTATTACAAAATATTAATAATGAACACTTATATAACATTCATACATTTAAATCAATTCACATTTAACAAACATATCATAACTTTGGCCTTCTCGGGGTCACTAATGAACCAATGAAAGAATATATGTATATATAGTGTCAAGACCTGGGGGGAGCCCAGCAGGTCTGTGCTGTACCCGGGGGGAGCCCAGCGGGTAGACAACATACTATACATATATACATGTACATCCAGATTAGTGCTGTAGCCAGGGAGAGCCCGGCTGTAAAACAACATACTATATATGTCAAAATTACTAGTTATGCAGTACCCGGGGGTAGCCCAGCAGGTAGACAGCCTACAATGCATATCCAGATTATTAATCTATAAAGAGCTGTCTGTTAAGACTGCTGACATTAGAAACAGAATCAAGTTTAGGGTCCTGATGAGCCCTGTAAGTACAATACTTCGACATATACATATATGTAATGATATATGTCTATAAAATATCTGAATTTTATCTCAATTGGGGTTAAAATTCATTAATTTGAAAAGTCCATATCAAATGAATTAGATGATTAAACACTACCAACTTTCTAGGTAGTGTATTAAGATAGTTAATAAGAGCTCAGGTATCAAAATATTAATCTTCAAACGACTAAAAATTCCCATGCCCCGATTGACCGCTTTCGGTAGCGATTGGCATTCTTGGAGCTCTTGGAGTGTGCCGTAAGTGTGGTGGTGTCCACTATTCTTATCAGTGTCAAAATATTAATACAGACTGACTTATGTATGTGAAATGCGTAATTGTTTACAGGGTAGCATTGATATGTAAGAAAAATTGATGGATAAAAAAGAGGTGTTTATTCTTTTCAAAAATATTCAAGTTTCTTATGTATGATAAGTGACAATAGATAGAATTAATGCATTGCTATATTGTCCTCAAAACACAAAGAATTTCCTAAGTCCCCATACGCCATGATTTATTTTGTCTCTTATTATTCATCATGATATCCTTTTGAACTTATGAACTTTTAAGGACCGTCTCCTTCCTGTACAGGTAACTCAGTTTCACAGTTAATCACCTGTCAATCACCATCTTGGTTCAATTAGCTTTAGTATGTATACTCTGTGGGACACCCGTCTGTTCAATCAAGTGAGAAATACAGCACCCGTGTATGTCCATTTCATCTACTATTTTGGTGTTTTGATAATGAATTTAGCAGCGATATATAAAACTAAAATGTTAGGCTTTTTATATCATATTCTCTTGATATCAGTTTAAATATATTCATATTTATGAATAAAATGTATAATTTCAAAATATAATCATTTTACGCGGTCTATGTTATCATCTGTGAATGCAGGAGCTTAGTTTTACTCGTATCAAACCCCATGGTAAACATACACGTTGGATGTACATGTACAATTTAAAACCAGGGACCGGTAAAATTAAATGATAAAATTTGTCAAGTTTTGCTTCAGAAATAAGACTAAAATGAAATATTAATTTGAAACAAGAAGTTTCAAATAGTCATAGTTTTGAAGAAAATTGTGATGTAAATGGCACATTTCGGCAGTATTGCTGGGACCGGGCTTGAAAGAAAGAAAATTGAATTAAAAGATATTTTATCGATATCGATTTTAATAAATAAAATTAATGTTTCTGAATTTTATATATATTTTTGAATCATTATTATTTTAATGCAGTCTATTTTATCATCGACATATAATGACCGAGATTTAATCGTTTCAAAAGCCATGGTAAACAAGTGTGTTGGATGTACATTGTAGTAAAACAGAAAATGAGACTAAAGTTAAGTGTATCTAATTACAAAAACTGTATACAAAATACAATTTTATTAAAATAGACAGTTTGTAATGTAGAAAAGTGAACATAAAAAGTGAACGAATACATACCAGTTGTATCAGCGATTATATATCGACTCTTGTTTAAATTGATGTTTCTATTTTATTCAAAGTTTTAAAATAAATTCAATTTCATAAATTTATGCGTAAGGCAGTAACAAATGGTATCCAAATTCAACAATCAAAGAAATATACCATACATTTGTTATGTGCACATTAAAGTTATAACTTCATTTGGATATTTAAGACTAATGTTTTTAATTTATTGTTGTTGTTTTATTATATGTATTATATTTCATCGGGGAAACTTAAAATTCTGGATGACAAATTCCTGTCGAGATATTATATTTCTCCTTCCTAGGGCTATAACATATACGTATGTCCACACACAAAGATATTTATACACAGACAACATATCAATGGGATTATATTTTACTACCCGTAGCACCAGAGTTCACTTCAAAGAACACAGCGGTGGCCAGAAGACCCCGATTGAGACGTCCTGTAGATCTTGTCACAATTAACTTTATCAGGGAGGTGTGAAAACTGATTACCAGTACACGATATTTGATTATCGGTATCTATTTTAGGCTAAATAAATGTTAAGTCACATAGAAAATAGCAGTAGCTTTTTAGGCTTTATATATCGCTGATAGCTCTAAAATAAAAAATAATAACTGGGTAGAAAATAAATAATTCAGCTATTAAGAATGATGTTATAGAAAGAAAGAAGAAAAATACAGTAAATCTAGGCCTTTAATCTTACACTATCAAGCCTTGCACCAGACAAGCTATATATACAGTTTTTATCTTAATACTGCTGACCACCACATGTACGTCACTTCCTGTTTAGCAGACCTAGCAGAGTATTCGATAAAGGGAAACTACTCTTTCTAACCTAACATTTTGTTACCTTTTTCCACCTGGTATGCTTAAACATAGGGATAACAAAATTTTTCTTTGTACATAATACTTAGGTTTTATGTATATCTAATCAAAAATGTAATAAAATCAACATTGAATTTTCGTGTTGGTTAACCTTTAAATTTTCACTGTACATATATAGATATACATGTATATATGACAGTGTTAGTTATATGGTGTTCCTACTAGCTTGAGCTAGAGGGAGTACCCTTTTAGCTTAATCGGTAGAGCACCAGACACGTAAACCAGGGGTCCTAGGTTCGATTCCAAGCAGAGGCAGTATTTATTTTCTGTTACAAAAATATATATGCAAGTGATTCATTTCTGATTGGCGAGGTACATTTCTTTCTTATTTTCTAGGTAAACCACAGAAACATACCGTTGTAACATGCTTGGAGTGTGGAATGCTGAAGAGATATTTACACAATAAAGACCACTGTCTGTGGATCAACAAACCTGAAGCTATTATTTCATGATATATGTATCAGTGTATGTGATAAGAGGATTGACTGACACTGAAATAACTAGGTGCATAGTCATCTGACTGATAAATCGTTGGAAGTCCATAGGCTGAGCAAAAGTAGACATAACATATAGAGACTAGAGTTGCATTTGTACAATATAATGTTTGTGCAAGCATGAATACAACGATTGCAAACAAATTCAAGGAAAACAGCAGGTCAATCAAAAAAAAAGAGGAATCACGAAAAGTTTAGGGTGTAAGGAACTTAATTAATTTGATAACTGAGAAATGCACACTTAGTTATGGAAAGTCAGTGATCTCTATGTATTCAGCCATACTCAGTGGAGGAAAATGATTTTGTCTACAGTAATAATTAGTCCAGGGCTTTTCATGACTTATCTCTGGGTATAGTGTCAAAGCATTAAGTGGATATGTCCTTTATAGGTAGACAGACAAATCATATGTACATTGGATCATCATGACTTTTGAACCTTTTTTTTCCTGCATTGTCAACTTTTGTCTTTTCAGGAGCATTGTGTGCTCTTGCATATAGATCAGATAATTTGTTGTTTGTAGTGGTGCTGGTGTCTGTCCACCTAGCTTGGTTTGTGAGAGCATCTAGCTGGTGGTCCTGTGTTTGATTCCCAGTTTGATGGCTTATTTTTCAGCACCTGCAACATTTGGCACAAACTAAGTAACCCACTCTTGTGTGATATAAGTCTTGTGAATTTCTGGGGTCAGATATCATTTTAACGGAGGAAGAGAAGTGGAGTTGCAGGTCTCGGAACAGAGGGCTCAGTTGGTAAGAGCTTTCAGCAAGTGTTAGAAGGCTAATAATCCATACTTCCAATCAGCGCTTTTCAGTCATGGTAGAAACAGATTCCACAACTCTCGTTAGTTTATTTTCAAAGTTTGAAAAGACTTTTCAAAAAGTCTTTTCAAATTTTGAAAATTAACTAACTCGATTTAGATAAACAGGATAATCAGCTAGTACTTGTTGTTGATCTTAAGGAGGTCATTATATACACGTTTCACTGGTAAAGTGGCACATCTGGGTTGTCAAAACAAAAAAAACAAAATACAATGTACAGTCTACCAGTATTTTTCAAAAATATGTTGTACAGATAAAACGTATTGATATTGCTTAGCACAGATTTCATGTATTACTGAAGCTCTAATAATTTTGGGTCGACAAGTAGCCCGTCACCCCTGTGTAATTTAATTCAGACTCTGTGTTTGTAAACATGTGCCAATTTACCATGGTACTTGTAGATCTATACATGTAAACGTTCAAATAAAAACTCAGTAAATTCTGTTTGATCTTGTATTTTATTCCTTATGTTTCATAATAAATAGACATTAGCAATATTATTATCAGGATGGATATACAAACATAATCACATGAATAATATCACATTTGATTGATCACTTTTATTGTGACTGCAATATACAGACCAAAATATTAGCTATTGTACATGTTGTAAAGAGTTGTACAGTTAAAAAACAAATAAATTGTACTTGTGTATCCCAGTTATTTTGACATACACATATATATATATGTATAGTGGGGCCTCGCCTTTAGACCACCTCACTGAGGAGACCACCTCATATTTAAGACTACAAATAATTCAGTCTCTTGAAAATTTCCTAATACACATGTAAGTAAAACCACATCCTCACTGAAAGAGACCAACTCACTAACCTGAAGACTTTTAGTCAGTCAGTCAGACTAATCAGTCAGTTAGGTGGTTAATCAGTCAGTTAGGTGGTTAATCAGTCAGTTAGGTGGTTAATCAGTCAGTTAGGTGGTCTTATTAGCAAGGTTCCATGATATAAAAAACCATTTAGCAGTCAAGCTGCATTCTGATTTTTGTAAAACAACCTGAACAGGAAATCTAGAATTGGGTCAAGTAACCTAACTGGAAAAACAGTATTCAATAAAAAAAAATGTTTTGCATCTTTGAGAATTTACTTATCTCCATATGCCGGACAAGACACCTTTTGGCAAACTTTTCCATTATGACGTCATAATTAAATGGCTCATCAAACATTTGTTTGATTATGACGTCACAATCAAATGATGTCAAAAAGCACATGGAGAGTCATGTGTCAGACGTTTGGCGACAGGTCAATTCATGGCAGTTCATTTGTTTATAATAAGGCCTTTCCAAGTTTTTTCTATGTTAAGCACCTGTGTGCACTTTGGTTTAGGACATCTTATTTGTAAAAAAAAAAAATACACTCATTATTGATTATCTTGGAATGTTTGTTCCTTATAGCACAGGAAATGAAAGTGTCTTACTTTTCCAGTTGGTTTGATGTAGACTTAGTGTTCAGATAAAATACAGCTGTGACGTACTCTGATTAGAAGGATTCTTTACTCAACTCCAATATCTGATGCCATTTACATGTATTTTTATTAAATGATCTCAATTGTAATTGAATTGTTTTCTGTTTTTCATCAGGATGTGTCTGTTTTCTGAATAGGTAGTTAGGTTTTCGAATTCAAGGTGGACACACAACACAGAAAAAAACTTGGAAAATTGGCCTAATACAATCTTTTGAAATACATAATGTCACCCATGACATAATTTTTAGTTATTTATCAATTCACCTAACTAAATTTTATAGTTTTAAAACAAATACCAGTAAATAGATATTTGAGACAAAAACTTCATCATTACATGTATGTACAAGAAATATTTGAAAAAGAAATGGCTGTTACTAAATACATTTGTACATGTACATACCGATTACTACCTATGGTGAGGAAAGGTTTATGAGAATAAAATATTTTGATTATATTTGTGTATAAAATGATGATGGCATGCATCATAATTCTACTTCTCACCATATAAAAATCTGATTAATCAAAATACTGTATAAGAATTAGGTATACAGGTAGGTATATATATATATCTATATATATATATATATATATATATATATATATAAGGGTTAAGAGCTTTAAAAGATAATGCTGTGATAAAAAACACATAAATGATAAAAATGTACATGTTTGTAAAATAAAAATACATTGTTAGTGGATCCAAATTGGTTAAAGAATGTGATGGAGGACACACATGATTTTCAAATTTTGATTTAACTGACTGACTATATATTAATGCAGAGCATGTATGCATAATATTATTACACATATTTTAAAGTCTACAGAAAAACATGATTGGTTCTACAGAAGATGTCTGCATATCGGTAATCCTAATTTTACAAACTTTCATCAATGCCCTTCAAAGTGCTTCTATGTGAAAATGATTAGTAAGAAACACATTTACAATATTTGAATACAGGCATGTATATATATATATATATAGTCAACTCTTGTTATAATCCCCAGGTTGGGATCCAGTAAAATTACCATTATATCAAATGTGCTGCTA
This sequence comes from Atrina japonica, assembly GCA_030159075.1. Classification (NCBI taxonomy): domain Eukaryota; kingdom Metazoa; phylum Mollusca; class Bivalvia; order Pterioida; family Pinnidae; genus Atrina; species Atrina japonica. The sequence continues at coordinate 244,931 of BROG01000091.1, read as the reverse complement.
TATCAAATTTCCAAGTTTGGCACCAAAATAATATTACATCCTTTGTTGTTAAACCCTAATAAATGTTAAACCTCAATTCAATATGATTGCATGAATAAAATAGAATGACTACAACAAATAAAACTGATTTTAGTTTTATTTTCATTCTATCAATTTGATAGATTATGACAATAATTTTTCATTTTGTGATGCTTTGCTGTTATAACAAGTTTAATTTTACAGGTCAAATGCATGTTTGTTGCTGAAAATCAGTGCCGGTGCTGAAAAGTAAATATGGTGTTATATATCAACCAAATTAACATGGATGTAAATTTGTTCCCTTGAAATTTCTGCTGTTAACCAAAAAACCTGATATATAAAGTGCCGTTATTACAAGAGTTGACTATGTATGTATGTATGTGTGAATATACATGTATATATATATAAGGGAAATTAACTCAATATTACATGTAATGTTAGTATGATCAAATAGTAGGCATACATGAAAAGTGTGATTTGATACATGTACACGTAGGGCAAAGTTTACATATACAGTCTTTAGCATGTTTAATATTTCATCATTTATTGCAATATTTACTTCTTCCCTGAACATAAATGCAAGTAATAAGTTTTCATCATCTAAGACAAAAATCCTCAACTACATGTATAAGGTTCTGACTAAGAATATGATTAAAATTTATCTGTAATCTATATAAAACATAATGGGAATCATTAACACAGGACTGCTATATACAAAATTATATAAATACTGCAAACAATAAACCAATGACTTTGCATAATTGCTGGATATGGATCTGATTCAGTTTGTTTAAAATTAAATAATGAACAGCTCATGTTACAAATTGTATCAAAATCACATCTTTTAAAAATTACACATATATTTATATCAAGTTTGTATACTGAAACAAAATAAATCTACTTCTCATTTCTGGGTAATTAAACATTTCCAAAAAATAATAATAAATGAAATCACCATGTGTACAGATTTTCTCCTGATCTGAGTCAATCAGATGTTTGCATCCACTGGTCAAGCCTTCCATCAAGTGGCTCTAGCAAGACAGCATCAAGTAATCAGCATCAACAAAGAGCTTGGAAGATGAGTACACAAGGTGACTCTTCAGGTGATGTTCACAACATTTTCATTTTACAAGTTGTTTTACAAAGATATCTTTAGTAGAACTTGACAACAGATAATAACGTTGTTCATCTACTTATGGTTTTTACAAACTTTTCGTTTTATAAAAATATCTTTCGGATTAAACCTTAAAATGGTTTTAAATATAGATGACATGTATCTATTTATTTAAAACTGATAGATATATCTCTTCTTGTGTTAGATAAGTTTTTTGGCCATATACATATATATGGTAGGACAGTCCATATGATAAACATATACTATACACATGAAAATTGTCAAGGTTGAATGCCATAGGTTTTGTTGAAAAGAATGTTTCACAATATCATATAGAAATAATTGTATGGCTCACAAATTTGCAAAAACAAAGTCCGAATAGCAGATATTTAGATGAAATTACAAATAAATCAAGAAACAAAATAAATATGGAAAAGATTGCGGATATGTAACAAATAAATTCAGCACAACATCAATATTGTTTATTCCTATTTGAGAAAAATCTTAATTAATTAGCAGAAAGATTAATTTAAAACAAACTTATAAAATGTAAAATGTCACTTATCACCTGGAAGTATACATGTGGCTAAGTTTCTGTTGTAGGTGGTTTGTTCTGCCCTGAAATATAAAATCACAATTTTTCATCATATACATGTACATCTCCCTGACAAATGTTAGCTTGATACATGTATTTATTAATTTTACAAGTTCATAGAACAATGAATACATTGCGCATACATTTTCACCTTCTCAGTTTCAAAACCTCTAGTATACATTGTATGTCTCTGGGGAATGTCTGCACATTAGAAAGCGGACATTCCTATTTATACTTCTTATACAGATAACATCTCAGATTCCATGTTTATATTTTTTGCTACATCACTCAACATCTACATTTGGTACTTCTAGTGAAATTTAGGTGTTAGGCTGAAAGTATATTTAACTAGGCTATAAATATATTTAACACAGTTACAAATCCACTTTAATCATGTTAATATGTTTACAAATTTTGAATTATCTCTCTTTGCTTATCTCATTGTAAATGTACAGTATACAGTGGCATGCAGGTGGCATGAAAGAAAAAGATTTCTAGTACTGGCTCACCCTTAAATGAATATTTCATTGCTAGATTAATCATTATTTATGCCTGAAAAGGAAGGAAAATTCAGAAAACATTTAAACTGAATGCTAAGGGTAGGGGTGTATGTTCACAAGGTACATTTTAGAATTTTGCATGGGACATTAACTTTATCATAAGAGTCTCAGATATTATCAGAATTGTTTTTAATTTCACAAGTGCTAAATAGTTTTTTTATAACCTCCAAACATTGAATTGGGATATATTTTTCATTTCCAAAGTATTTCATTAGCTACATACATGTAAAGTGAAATTCCTATTTATCTACAATAAATTTAGTTTCAGCTAAAACACAGCCATCACATCAATTCATGTGTGGGTCTAGAAATCTTTTGAATTTTAAAAGCTCCGAATTCCAGATACTAAAATCAAGCTAGATCACTGATTTAATTCCATGTTAAAAGGATCCTAAACAGTGTTTCACCTTTAATGCTTTATCTTAAAGAAATAACCAAATTAAAATGGGGTTGCAATCCCCTCTAGATCCAGTAATGCACATACATGTAATATTCAAAATATACTAGGTTTCCAGCTCTGTGAATAAATTGTAATTCCCCATACATGTATTTGAAATATCCCATATGATTGGTTCTTTTATGGGTATTTATATTCTTATTGTGTTTTGGTAGGACTGTTTTTAGTTACCAGTTCATCAATAAATAATCGAACCCTGCAGCGGCATTGTTATCATTAATTAAGGACTAGTGCCTGTTTCACGTGTACGTGCACACGTAATAGTTATTACGTGCATACATAGTAGCTGAGCTAATCATGTGGGGTGTATCAAATATCCATATATTTCTAGTGTATGCACACATACTAGTTATTAAGTGCACATGTACTAGTAGCATGTGCGTACATACTATAGTACATGTGCACATACTACCACAGTAGTTATTACATGTGCAGGTACTTGTACATTGTTGTATGTGTGCAAGTAACAGCTAGTACATGTTTGTGCGCACAAAGCTAATTAGCTAGTAGGCTACGTGCACATGCACTAGAAATTTTTTTTTTCATGTCACCTCCATGCCACTGTAACATGTATATCACGGTGTATGACGCTTACCTGGCAAATTACCAGGGTATACTGAAATCTGAAGCGGTATTTTTGAGACAGAGTCCATATATTTATAACACATTATAATTATGAACTAAACAAGTTATCATTTATTGAATGAACAATATTGAATATATGCATGTTTCTATGTTGTAAATCTGCAGCTTTAAATGACCTGCAAGTCTACCAAAACATTGATGAGGTTTGAACTTGGAAATGTGATTGTGTCTGAAACGTAAGTCATTATGACTTTGCTTTGATACATTATGATCCAGATTTTGACCAAATCAGCTAATGACCTTGAAACTTTATCAAAATAATCTATGTGTCAGACTTTGCAACTTTCAAATGCATATCTGTACAAAAAGTTTCAGTCCCGAGTACAGTTGACCTTTGACTCTTGTTTCAATGACCTTGAAACTTGGCCAAAATATTCTCCACATTAACTCATCAACCTTTGAAAAACAATGAACTCTTCTGGAAATCAATGATTTAGACCAGTCCAAATGTAACATTAAGGGTGAATGTGCTAAAATTGTAGTGGCACGAACTTGAATTATGATCATTTGCCAAAATCATCAAAATGTTCCAAAACTTACAAGAAATATTTTGCAAAATAGAAATATATATAATGTATATACATGTACATATTTTAAATAAATTCATACCATTGGCTGGGACAAAAGTTATGGAATTACTGAATATTCAGTATCTGTTCTGTCCCTTTTTAGGTCCATCACCAATAAATTCATGACCCAGTCCATTTCCACATTTACCACAAGAAATCTGAAAAAATAAAAATTGTTCAGTTATATTATCGATCTTGTTTAAAAGCTTGTATACCAACTGCCAATCAGTGTATATCTGGCACCACACACTACTTACTACATGTAATTGAAGCCAAAGACATTTATATTGTAATGTCCACATAACCTGGTGGGGTGGAGTCTTGTGAACCCTTTTTTTGGCCTGGGCAACTTTAAATTTAGGTTATAAAGCGTAACATTAAAAATCGCACTGAATAGAGTAATCGTTCCTACATGTCAACATACATTGTACATAAGAAATCAGTGTCTATGTGGCTCATCTAGTGGGGAATAAAACGCTTGTCAAAACAGAAATGTCAGTAGAATTGTCCGTATGATAATCAAAAGATTACTCCACCCTGCCATCTTATGTGAATCGCACAATAGTCTCCCTAACCTTCTTTTTTTTACTTTGTCTGTGGGAAATGTGAATTCTCCTTTGAAACTGAAAAAATGATAAGTATTACATGTAAGACTCATTGAAAGTTTCAGAGGATGGCAGGTATGGTTACCTGTAAGTGGATGACAAATTAATCTAAGAATCCATTATAAATGTACATGTATACAGTGCATCAGTACTGGGTCAGTGGAAATCAGATTACTGGTAACAGCACTGAATCAATATATATATATATATATATATATATATATATATATATATATATATATATCTATATATAGAATATATGATAGCAAGAATAATGTGGTATTTGACAGAAGGGGCCGCAAATTTGTATTTATCTGTAAAGGTCCTCACTCCAGCAACAGAATTCATGAAATTGTAAATTACTGGTATTTGACCAACAATTTTACTACTGTGCTATATAAAAATTAACTTTTCCCCATCTTTTTTTTTATTTTTTTTTACATAAGTATCCATCCCTTTTTACTGATTTTTTTAGCAACCTGGGCAATAATGGGTCGAATACGGTAATATTTTTTCTGTCACAAATACTAATGCATCTCCAATTAAGATACACTAATGTGAAAGCTATAACATCTAAGATGCTTTGTGTTCCTAATATAATGTATAAACTATATACTTTTTTACGTCAAACTGACTATTAATTTTTGGTTTACATGTATCTATATTGTTTTAAGATGATGTAGTTAATCAAATAAACACCAAAAATATATCGGAACATGTAAGTTTGTGTTTATATGAAAATAAATATTTTACCTTACTTCATGTATGCATACCTGACAAATCAGATAGAGAACCTTTAAGTAACACGGATTTTCCTAGGCCATTTTTAGTTACAAGACCCATCCCAAAGCAAAAATGGCTTATGTATTTTTTGAGAAAATACACATGTATCTATATTGTTTGGAATTTCAAAATTAATCAATAAAACATTTTCAAACAAATACATGTATGTAAATGTAAGCTTTTCTGTTTTGCTGAAAAAAATGTTTTTATTTTCCCAATTCATCGGATGCCTGGACCTGATTTAATCAGATAGCAGAATCCTTTCAGTACAGTAGATCAAAGTCTATAAAATTTTTGCTTTACATTGTAGGCCCTACATGCACAGCAAAAATGGCTTATGTATTTTTTGAGAAAATACACATGTATACAAAAATTCCCAATTTGGAATTTCAAAATAAAGAATAAAGTATTTTCAAACAAATACATGTATGTCAAATTAAGCTTTTCTGAAATGTTGTTTATTCTGATTTCTGAAAACCACTTTTTTAATAATCTATTAAATAAACCTCTTTTGAGAGACCACCTGTCTATTAAGACCATATTCTGAAAACCACTTTTTTAATAAACTTTTCCATAAAACTTCTTTTGAGAGAGCACCTGTCTTCATGCTCTTGACAGACCACATTCATGTCTCTCAAAATAGGTTGCAATTTATCCAGACAATACAACATCTAACTATAAAGTTAGTAGTTAAAATGTTACTTATCAGCTGTCACTACATGTACAAATATGTATGATCCTCAGAGACATTTTATACTGATCATACAAGTCAAGGTGAGAACAAAAAATTGAAAAATCACTTGTCCTTCACCTTGTCACAAATTTTTTAAACTTTTATGGAACCATTAAGAATAACTATTTCTCTGATTTGGGACTTATAATTAATTAAAATGACAGTAAAGGATCATGTTCATGGAAAGTTTTAGAGGCTAAAAAGAAAGATGTTATGAGTGTATAGATCTAGAAGAAAAATTACTTGTCATTGGGGATGAGTACCCAATCCTAACTACTCATCAGGCCCAAGCCATTTTTACTCATCCTGTGACTATCAACAACTAACAGAAATTTATTTTGAGCAAACTGTAAAATGCTTCCTCTTAATTCTGTACACAAATTACACATGCTGCAACAACTTGCAATGTATCATCCAACCTACTGTTCAGATTCGTCTATTACGCAGTTTAGAAATTAGAAAACTCATTTGGAAGGAATCAAGTTGTATGATTATAGAACCACACTGAACACAAATATATTTTATGATTCTAGTGACTTTTGTGACTCAGGAGCATACATGTAATGGTAAATGGTGAGTACACTGGTCTGCATTGTTGCTGATGTACATACAGGGGTAACAGAGCTCCAGATAACATTATCAGGTAAAGGGTATTTCACTTCAAGAAATAAAATTTTAAGGGTAAATCAAAATTCTTAAAGGGTATTTTTAAATATATTAAGGGTGTTTAACATAATTAAATATAAATTGTCACGATTACAATTTGTAACTTCAATTTCCAATAAGTAATTTCATCCCCTTTCTAAATTCCCAAGCTGTTTTTCAAATTTCTTAAGGGTTCATACCTTCTTACTCCCCTTATCTGGAGCTCTGAGGTTAATAGACCCTTTTTGGACAGGGTCCTGTACCTCAAAGTGCAATTTATACATGTACTCCTTTTTATTGTTTAATACCAAATGTGAATGACACGGTGAACATAACTGGGAAATTTTTGCTCAATATTGGAAAAAACTAGCAGATTTTGCATTAGAAATTGGTCCTTTTAATTACAGGACCCACATGTTGATGATATTAATCTCTGACATGTAACATATATATATATATAGTCAAAGAACACAAAGTTCTGTAAACATTCAGACTTTCTTTGTAAATCAAAAGTAAACTACAGTAAAACCTGCTTTAGCGACCACCTGGTCACAAAAACTGCTTTTTGTTGTCCCAAATACAATGTAGTACCATTAATTTGTGTACAAATCAACCTCTATATAAAGACCACCTTGCTATAAAGACCATTTTTCTTGTGTCCATAAGGAAGTTGTTATCTTTGCAGTGTTTAAGGAAACAATTACATAAATTCTGTCAATAGCTAGTACATACATGTAGGACTACATGCATATGCCATTGAAACATTTGTCACATGTACCTAAAACACACGTAAGTGATTCATTTTATTCAACACAACAAAAGACGGAAAATGTACATGTAATTGTAATAAATTTCATGTTATGTTGATCAAGCATGATGCAACTATAAAACAACAACAGGAAATTGTGTGTATCAATTTTGTCGTTATCTACTGTGACTCATATGCATTCTGTAAGATCTGACAAAAATCACACTTCAAATGCTACTTGCAACATTTTACATTAATACAATGAATGTTTAGCCAAAACTCTGCTTAATTGGACAATAATAACTTGATATAATTAATTTAACCAATCTAATTAAAAACTAATCTCCCAGTGGCTGTTTTCTGATGTAAAAAAATCTCTGATGATTGGAAATTAGGCAACCTGGATAATAGACTGTCTGTCATATATACACAACCTTTCTTACATACATGTACAAATGTATATACAGTGAAACCTATATATTGGGGCCACTAAAGGGACCAGAAAATATTGACCTTTATGTGCAAGTGACCCTTATACACAGGTTCACTTTAGTTGAAGTATGCAACTTTTTAAACAGATAATCCTTATATAGAGGTGGCCGCTATAGTAGGTTTAACTGTATATACAATTGATATACTGTATATATTACAAGATGTAAGTACATGTACAAAATATACATAATTTATATCTGATCAATAGGCACAAAAGTAGTTCTCTGTTTACATAAATAATGAAACTGATTTTAAATTCATAAGCTGGATCTTTGCCTCTAGTAATGCCCTGGTGACTCCTCTAAAGCCTACCTTTATAGCTGTAGGACTTTCTTCTCTCCGTGATACAGAATCTTCTTGTATCAGTTTGTTAAATGCTGGCCATGGTGATGAGTGTTCATATTTACTTTGACTTCCAAAAAGTTTGTGGCCACACTGGGAACATGCATATATTCCTGTAGTAAACAAAAAATATATAAAATATGTACAGTCATACTTGCATTAAAGGCTGCCTCTGTATAAAGGGCACCTGCCTATACTGCTATATAAAGCCATGCAATTAAAACATAACCTTTGTTAACATTTTTTTAAATGAAATAAAGGTCACCTGTCTATAACAGCCACTTTTGAATGTTCCCTTGAGTGGCCTTTATAGACAAGTTTGACTGTATATAGTCCAGAGTTTTCTGTTATGCATAATTTACGTGTCCCTTAAACATAAAATCTTTTCAGGATGCAAAAAAAGAGAATAACACTGACTCCCTAAAGACATGTTTTAACTCTGTATAGGCCTATTTGAATTTCAGACTGAAAATAGGTGTCATTATTTTCATATTATCCAGAATTTCATTTGACTTTCAAGTTTGAATTGTCGTAGTTTTCAAGAAATAATAACCCTTTTATTTACAGTAGTTGAAATTACAAAAACTTCAGCAATTTTCCTTCTGTATCTTACTATAAAAAGACCCATTAACTTGAGATCAGAAAAGTCGAAAAACCGCTGATGTCGATGTTAAAACATGGTCCCAATGTTAAGTTTCAATGAGAAATCGACCAGTTATCTCGAAGTTAATTTTTCATACATCATCATTAATCATTGTGATTATATGAATGGTGCTGAACAAATATGTTTTCTGTATCGTTTTTTTAGTACAAAGAATGAATAAAAAAATCGTCACAAAATTTTTCTCTCTGATCTTAATTTTATATGGCTAGTCAGAAACAATCCATTTTTCAATTCATGTAGCGATTGTGGAGAGGAAGATTTTTAAAGAGGGATACCTTATGGGACCTATTTTGCCCCACCAAGATCCACCCCTGGGGCGATCTGGCTGAAAACTATAAACTTGGTAGAGAACCTTTAGTACTTTATTCCTATAAAGTTCCATCAAAATTTCTTCAGTGTTTTTGAAACAAAAGCTGATAGTGTGAAAAATGCAACTCTCCCTCTATTAAAAAATTCATAAAAAATTCATAAAATTAAATTTTGACAAAATTCTTGCACAAAAACATTTCTTTGCCTAATTACAAGTAAAATACATTAAATGAATGCACCAAAGTGAATACAAGGGGACCGGGTGATAATAGGGGAAATCATGCAAAAAACGAATGTAAATAACAAAGTCTGAAAAGACCTCAAAAACTCGTCAAAAATTAATATTCAGATTTCTATGAAAAATACAAATTTGAATCATACATTCATGTAGATCACTCAAAAACAATATGTTTTTCAATTCATGCAGCAGTTCTGGAGAAGAAGATTTTTAAAGAGGGGTACCTTTTGGGACCTATTGTGCCCCATCCTGGATCTACCCCTGGGCCAATCTGACTGAAAACTACAAACTTGGTAAAGGACCTTGAGCACTTGCCTTCTGTCAGGTTCGTCAAAATCCCTTCAGTGGTTTCAGAGAAGAAGTCCAAAATATGAAAAGTTTACGGCCGGACGCCGGACGGGGAGTGATCACAATAGCTCAACTGAGCCTTCAGCTCAGGTGAGCTAAAAAGGAGACAGAAACATCAAAATAGAAAAATACATTTGTACTTTCTTCGCTGCAGCTGTAACTATTAAAACAGCTGTGCACTGGTACGAGACCTATGCTTGGACGAAAATCGAGGTTTTTACCAAATATCTTCAACTGATAAAATCGCTTTGAAATTTTGTATCACAATAGGTTACCTACAGATGCAATATAATTTGTTAAGTTTTGGTGGAAAATACGAAACAAAAAGTGAATTTAGCCCATTTAATAAAAAACCCAACCTGAATGCCGTAATCGTGATGCATGATGACCCATTGTCATACAGTAGTAGTATTTACATTGAGCTGATGACGTCACTACCCTCCCGGCTTGTGTTGCACAGTACGATAGAAAGATGAGCAATTACAATGTTGTAGTTGAATCATTAATCGTGATTTTTGTAACATGTTTCAATTCATGTTTCATATCTTAAAGTATGACGATGTATTAAAATTATCTAGAAAAATCTTGTTCATTTACGTGCAAAGTAAAGTGTCCCACAATAGGCACTGTCAGAGAAAAGGTCCTGCACCAGTAGTTTGTTTGCTTTCATTGCATTGCCATACATGTAGTTCATATAATTAGATCTATTTAATCTACTTTAAATTTTAAACAGTGGAACATTTTGTACATGTTAAAAACTACATGTACATGTAAAACTGCTGATAAATGCCTTCATCCTCTACATAGGTATTACCTATGTCTTATTATTTATAATAATTAATATATCAATAATGATAAGATGTTTTCAAATACTTGTATTATTGAAATAAGCTTGAAACACATACAGTATTATGTGTATATTCTGTAGCGGATGCATTTATGTAAAACATGACAGTGAAAACATCATTAATTTACTATCTCACAAAAGAAACCAATGTCATTGTTGTGTACAAATGTACTTTTTGACGTCCAAAATTACATAAGTTGTGACCACGAGTACTTCCCCTTTTTATTTACAATTTCTACAGTTTCAGCCAGATCACAATGGATATTGTCATTTAGGCCTAATGATTAACATTCCAAAAGATAAATATAGTTACCCTTTTCAAAATGATCCCTATAATGTTCTCCTGAAAACCACCCACAAAAAGACATCGTATTCGTCGTCTGCAGTCAATTATTAATACCTTCCCAAATAAGTAGACCCTGTCGGGAATGAGCACTATTCATTTAGACTCCTAACCCGATCAAATTATAATCGACTGAATCACGATAGAATCTGCGTCTAATGTCTTATTATGATATTTGTATCTATACGAAGAAATATAAATGAGAGATCTAGCAAAATATGAAACAAATATTATCCAGCGTGAAATGACCAACAAAAAAATAAAATATATACGGGATCGGTATACAGAAATACAAAAGGGAAATCCCCTGATATACCCAGTATCTATTTTAACACATTCATGAGGTGCCTATTCGATTATAATCCTTAAATAATCATATATAAACTATACAAAGAGGTTGATATATCCACCCTGCAATTTAAGACAACTGAGGAAAATGAAGTTACAGATTTAGATTCCACAGCACAAACTGCAATGTTACTTTAACAGGTCTATCTCAAACTCAAAAGCTCAGCAAATTATCATTTTGCAACAGCAGACAGTTAATTGTAAGTGTCAATCCTTTGACTGTCACAGAAGCCTGGCTCCTGTGGATTGTGTTGGTCTTGGTCTTATAGGCGTTAGACTCACGTTTTTCTGTTTTAATCGTAAATGGTGCCACTGTCAAAGACGAGCACCTGTTATGTCCAATGTACTTATGTAGTTCTTTGTAAATATAAAAGGGATTCTAAGGAGCATGAAGTACATAAAATCACAATTTGATACAGAGTACGCATCTAAATATCTATCTCTAAATGTTTCCAAGTGTACACATGGAGCAAATACTACCACAATTTCCTTGTATTTACATGTAGGCTTATATCCATGGCCCTATACACATGCCATCATGTCCTATTACATGCATATGTATAATCCATTCTGTCGTGTCCATGTCGGATCTTGTAGTACATAAAGTAATGGGCAACATGGAGTGGTACACTGTACATCAAAGGAGTCATGTCAAATGGTCACCCACCCAGTTGCTGACCACACTTGAAGTTGCTTAACTTAAGTGCATGAATATAAACACTAAACATCCAGCAACAAAAGCTAGCTAATGGACTAGACAGCTAAAGTGCCTATAACTGATACTCTGTCACAATGTTTACATTTTAAAGATACATTTGCAGGAACAAATTGTTACTGTTAAATGAACTTTGTTTATAAAATTTGTCTTATTTTGGTAATATTGCATTTAAACTTTTTTTTCAGATACCAAGTGGTCATATGGCGAAAAATACCATGAAATCCAAAGGTAATGCAATGTATTGGCAGTTGTTAAAGCAGTCATTCAATAACTGAAAACTGAATTTAAATAAAGCAATCTTGTCATGAATTTTTCATCCTTGTTACAAGATGATTCTAAGAAAGAAATTGTATTGATTTAGGAGTCTTGTAGAAGGATTCATTGAAAGGAAGATGATGTAATAGGTACTAGTTGTAACATTATTGGACCATGTACATGTAACTCATTGGTTAGCAGATGTGCAGCTGGCAACCTAAATAGAAGACTGGAGGTCAAGACCCCCTGTCTGGCTATTTCATTTTCTTGAGCAATCAGTGTTTTCTTTAATACCACCCCACACCTATATGATTCATCAAACTCTACTTGAAGCAAACCTGCTTTCTGCATTCTAACTGTTTTTCACTCACAAATAGACAATGCACTTAAATTATCTGCTATTTCAAATACTATGGAGAAATTCTTTAAAACGTCAAAGTCAAAAAAGTGACAAAATTTTGCAGTGTGAGTACTGACTCTAAGGTTAACTTTCAGATTGCCACACGGAAAAGTTAAATACTGAATTCTTTGATTGACAAATTGAGTTAACAGGTGCTTGATCTTCACGAAATTAACACCTTTATAGTCATGGAGGTATCAAGGTTTTGTTTGTGAAGTCAAGGGTGAAAAAATTACAAAATGGATACAGATCTTAGAGCTGGTATAAAGAACATCAAGCATCTATCAGAAGTCTGACACAATCAGTTTAGGAGAAATCTACTTTTACTCAGTGTATGACTATGTATTAATCAAGATGAAATGTTGAAGTTCAGAGCATACATGTAGTGTCCACATCACTCAATCACAGGCACCGCTTCTGCTGCTGTGAACATGTAAATTAATTATAAATTTGAATGAACATGTTTTATAAACAGTATTGATGAATCTTTTGTTCATGTAAAATCATACATATGAATTATATAAATGTACATATACATGTACAGTGTATATAAGATTACTAGCTTGTTACAGAATACAGACAGACTGATCACTGTATTCCAAGAGTCTATATTGCTGCAAATCTTTCCCCACTAAATGCAAAATAATGTTATTGAATACAGTACATGTAAATGCCATATATAAAATTGTTAAAAATTGAATCATTTGATAAGATGGACCTTATAGGTCAAAACTGTGTTTAGAAATACATGTAACAGTGAGTTTGTGACAAATTCAGCTTATTTCAATATTTTGTTTTTACCTTACAGATACAGACAGTCCCAACATTAATCACATGGAGTGCATTGATTGTCTGATCACAGAAACCAAATCTGTTTACTGGCGTGTAGCCTTACTTGATATGATAAAACCTCACTTCCAACATGAACCTATCAAAACCATTCTCGCATATTTGATATCAACTGTAAGTACTGCCACATATCTTTTCTCAAAATACATGTACATGAATGTGTGTTTCCAGATCTCCAGTCTTTATTACATGAATAAAACAAATAATTTTCACCAGTAAAGGGAAAGTATTAGACATGTTACTGTGTGGTACTCAAATGCATATAGAAGCCCAACCACAAAGTTCATCGTCATGAAGCAATCGTAACGGTTTGTCAAATTTAGAAAATTATTTTGAGAATCCTGAGGTGTCACTTACTCCAGGTTTAAATGGTCAGATAGTGTTTTTGACCAGAATGCTCATACAACTACAATTTTTTTTGTATAATTATTCAGATATTGATCATTGCCAAAATTCTTGCTGAAGTTGAATCTACTACATATACAAGACTACATGCAGTGCCAAAAATATAGTACTCAAATTTACAAGTACTTGAGCAGTATTTATGTCTAAATCATACTTCAGGCAAAAATGTTAAAAATCTATTTACTTAATATTTGCTTACTCAAATATTGTAATTGAAGTTCACTGTATTATTTAAAGATGCTCCATCAAGGAGATACAAGCAATAGTAAGATACACACAGCATATACACCAAACACACCCAGTAGCCAGAAAAATAGCCATTTACAATTATTTTAAGTCTATCTCCAGAAAAGTTGGTCAGTGGCTAAACCCTGGTCATGAAGCACCAAACACACCCAGTAGTCAGATGAATAGCCAATTATAATTATTTTTAGCTTATCTTGAAACAAAATTATTCAGTGGCTAAATTGGCTAATGGCAGGATGAGCACTGAAAAACAATGCATTGAAAGATATCATTTTATGATAAATATTACTAAAAATTCTATTAAAGCATGCCTTTAATGTTTTCTAGAACTTCACATGTGGATTCAATATGGAGTTATTTCCCTTTAAGTGTTTATATGAACACGTAAATAACAAGCAAGAAATTAACGTGTATTGACACATATTCAGTCTTTGAATCTTCAGTTTTATAACTTTAAAACAGTTAAATAAATGTACCTGTAACCTATTTCAGTGAACATGACCTTGAAGTAAGGATAAAACCATTGTCAACTACAACTCTGACCTTGACAATTAGTTTTATATGTACCAACGTATAAAGTATTGTTGAAAAACTGTGATCACAAAATTTTAAAAAATCCAGTCATGAAGTACCATATTCAAATACATGTAAATCTGTTGAATGTAATATTTGTTTTCAGTCCACCAGTCCAGTGGAAAAATTACTTTTTTAAATGGGGTTCCAAAGGAGATGAAAAAAATTTTACGTTTGAGTCAACGATGTATGTAAAATTTTCAATTACATCAGACCATGTAATATACATATATGTATAATGGGCTTTTTTGTTTGTTTAACATATATTTTAACCATTGATTTTTCTTTAATCTACTTTTTTTTTTCAATAATTCAAATCAGGGTACAGGGGTATGGGCAAAGTTTAAAATGGGGGTCTAGTTGGTCATCCCTTAATTACTTCACTGCACCTGTCTTGAATGATCCCATTCATATGAATGGTTGGATAGTCTAGTATGCTATCAGAGGTTTACCGGTAATTGTATACACCAATTTCTATTCATCAAAAATGAAAAACTTTATTAGTCACCAACACTACATAAAAAATACACATCATGTACGGTATGTTGGATACATTCTCTCTCTGCTTTGTTTTTCAGATAAGAAGTGCCATTGCAGCTTGTCACAATGGTCCTGGATCATATGTAGATATAGACTTAATTAGTGTCCCAAATAATTTTGATTTGAATAACTGGCGAAGGATATTAATAGGAATTAACTTAGAACTTTGTGAACCAGACACAAATAAAGACATAAAACTGATTGGGGTTTCTATAACACAGTCTACAGTTTTACAGGCCTTGGAGGGATTGTATACATTGCTGCAAAGCTTATATGGTGGGTACTATATATACTATTTCTATAAACTATATACTATTTCTGTATTTTCATATCCATTTTCATCAACATAGAGAAGTGAAGTGAAAAAATGAATTGTGTTTGACCATACTCTAAAAAAAAATTGACAACCCTTATCAGTATATCGTTTCCCAATCTAATTAAATCTCAAATCACTCCTGTTTTTTGATATGTCGCGTATAGGATCTAACGCAATCCGTTATGGGATCATGTGCAAATGACTTCATAGGTATGTCATTTTAGACCAATGAAAAAGCGACTTTCAAAATCTTGTAAGCAATCTAATGGCAAAGAGATGTAAACATTTTTAACATTATAAAAACACTAAGCACAAAATCCAGAAGTATAGAATTATTTTCATAATGTTGGATATATTCAAATCACCAAATATATTCCGATGGACTTTTGCAGACTGACGGTTTCCTTTTATAAGATAAATTACGTCTCTTTGCCATTCAATTTTGTAAGTCGCATTTTCATTGGTCGAACATTATACACCTAGGAGAGGTTACCCGCACGTGACCCCATAGCGAATTGCGTTAGATCCTCTACGCGACATATCAGAATACGGGAGTGGCGAGAGATCGGTTTTTAATTAGATCATTTCCTAATTTAGTTTTTGTGGACAAACTTTTCTGCAATCGATTAACACACTAATTTATTTAATCTAAAAGTGAACAGTGCTCTATTTTAATTTATGGATATTTTGGTAACACAAAAGTGTATTTGTGTTTGTGTGGGTTCGTGTTCTGATTGTGACTTTCAATTTTATTTATTTCTGATACTATTAACATCCATACTACCTTGAAGCAATGTGAGTATACATAAGGAATGACTACTATACAACTGTTTTTTACTATTTTCAGTTATGCATTGGGATGTTCTTCAAATGGTGATATACATGGAATACAAAAAGGCATCTGTTCTCTATGAAACGGTGAGTTATTAATGTTTACATATTACAAATCAACTGTATGAGAGAGATTTTTTAGTTAACCCTTTCACCCCTACGGACCATAATGGACTAGCCTCCAACTATAGAAAATAACATGCCATTTTTATACTTAGGGGTGAAATGGTTAAGAACTGGTACTGGTACTTCACATCTTCATATACATGTACTTTTTTTCACAATAACTGCAGTCCTATGCCTGTAGCCTACAAACTTGCTTGAGTAAGAATATTTTCAAGTCTTTTATTATTATGCCCCCAGCCTGAATGTCCATTGGGGGCATCTAGTGTTTGGATCGTTTGTCTGTCTGTCTGTCAGTAATTCCGTCCCGCTTCTCGAGTTTGGATTGTGATACAGTAACCAAACTTAGACTGTAAGTTCATCTAATGGTTGCTCACACTCCACTGACATCATATGCCCCTGGGGGTGGGGTGGGATCAAAATGTAGAACATTGCAAAAAAATTTTGGGACCAGGGGCATTTGTGTTTCACAAACATATATTGTTTTTTAATTCTGTATTTTTTCCTGACACCAAATTGTTTTAGCAGACTAAGTTATAAATATTCTCAGAACATTTCTTAAGTACATTTATGGCACTGAATCCTGAAATAATTGATGACAACATTATTTATAGTAACAGGTCTTCAACATTATTACAGGAACATTTCATCTTTTCCACATTTTCTGGTGAATAATCAATTTCATTTATTTTCAAAAGGTGTTGAACTATTGTTAAATGGTCAATTCATTTATGCTGAACCTAATTCAATATGACTGAATAATTTCCCAGAATAAATAATGGTGACAGTCAGTTTGTAATGGAGAAGAAAACCTGGTTACAGTGTATCCGGGGAGAGACCACCAACCCCCCAGAATATAAACTGACAAACTTTCTCACAAAATCAGCTTAGGTTCAAAAGAGATTCAAACCTGCAGGCTACTGACCAGAGGCGAGAGACTTCATGGTTTAAAGCGTGATGCTCTAACCTCTCTGCCACCGAGGTCCTTGAAATTTGTGAATGAACTTGCTAATAATAATTTAGCCATATAACTGAAAAATTGTTGAGTGTAGAGTAAAACATCATTCAAACGAACACAAATTTATGGGAGAGATAATATCATGCAAGATAGAAGTGATTTACAGTGTACAATTGAATCTTTCTTGAAAGACCAATTCTGAAATCCACCTGGTAAATAAAAACTCTTTTGAGAGACCACATTTCAATGGTCTCTCGAGACATCTTCCACTGTATTGGTAAAAAAAAAAAACAGTACTGTACATTGCTAAATGTTTTGATATCGGCATTAAATGTGGAGCTTTAAACTTGAATTCAATATTGTATCATAGATATGTCATTTACCCATTTGTTTGTTATCTGTTTATGATGAATTCACTTATGGCTTCTTCTTTTTGATTTTGATATTAGCTAACAGACTGTGTTAAAGGATACTCCATTCCAACATGTTACTCTGATACTATTCTGGAATTATATGGTGCTAAAACTCAGGTGATGGGGTCCTTAGGATTTAAACGGAACACACAGTCGCAGATCACGTGGTCCCATCCAGAAGGAGATATTCAACCAGTGCTACACACTCTGCATGCCCTATACAGAATTCCTGTGGGAGTTCAAGCCACGGGAAATTGATCCCAATGACCCCACTGGTTTTATTATTTAAAGTATGTGTATATAAAGTGTTAGAATTGAGTGAAAGTATCATATTCTATATCTGAGGTATATCTGATTTTCTATTGAATATTTGTGTATTTTCCACTGCCTGTATTATCCTGTTTAAACCATTTATCTCTAGTCTAGACAGCTTCCTATTGTACCTAGACAGAAAGTAACATTTTATTGTTCTAGTTTGATAAAAACATTGATGATCTTAGTACACACCAGAGATTAATATCATCAACATGCAGACCTTATAGGCCCCTTTCCCCATGCAAAATCTGCTATTTTTTCCCAATTTTGTTCACCATGTCATTCATATTTGGTATTTAACAATAAAAAGAAAAATTTACTCAATTTTATTTAGTACATATATCAGGGATTTTCCACCCTATCATATGGGGCCAAATAAGGCCCCATTTCCAATGCAAAATTTATGCATTTTTTCCCCAGTTTGCAGTTAAAATTTCCCAATCGAAATCAAATGACAATGAATTTGAAGAGATTCTTGACTTTTAACATACATTAGTATATTTCTGGATATTCCAATTTCAATAAAATGTTGCTAAAATTCCCAATTCAAAAGGCCCAGGCCCCATTCCCAAAAGAGTGGAAAATCCCTGATATCTATATGAACTGCATTTAGGAATCTTCAGATGAAAACCATGATGTCAGTTAATAAAAGAAGCTAAACAAATCACAAGTTTTGTGTCTTTATTCCTATGAGTTAAATGACTATAGTTACTTTTTTCCCAATTTGGCCCACTGTGACATAAAATTCCCAATTGGAAGGGTACAGGACCCTGTCCCAAAAAGGGTCTATTAACCCCTGCTTATGAAACAGATTCAGATATTGACAAAACTTAGGTACTTTTTATGTAATGAAAATCCTATAGAATAGGGGATATTGTCAGAAAAGAAAAAAATAAAGTAGATTTGACAACAATGACAAAATTAGGGTGTATTAAACTAAGCAGGAGTTCCAGTGGTGATTTTTTTGTTGAGTTTTTGATAACTTATTTATACAGTCAAACTTGCATTTAAGGCTACCCCTGCATAAAGGGCACCTTCTTATAATGGCCATTCAAACATAACCTTTCCTATTTTTTTTTTATAAGGAATAAACCTCTTTATAGAGACCACTTGTCTGAATGTTTTTGCCTGTTCCCTTGAGTGGCCTTTATAGACAATTTTTGACTGTACAAGAATATGGTGCATTATATACGATACCACTATGTTAATATATTTTACATGGATTTCTATCACCATGTGTTCTTGTGTTGGGCACCTTTTAAGCACCAGGAGAAAAGATACAAAATGTATATGTATAATGGGAGATATTTTGAATTACAGTAAAACCTGCTATAGCGGCACCTCTATATAAGGATTACCTGTCTATAAAGGCCAGTATTTTCAAGTCCCTTGACTGCATACTTCAACTAAATTGAACCTGTGTATAAGGGTCACCTGCACATAAAGGTCAATATTTTCTGGTCCCTTGGGTGACCCCTATATACAGGTTTCACTGTATTATGAAATTTGAGGGAAGTGTATTTATTGTACAGTTTGAAAATAACCTGTTATCACCATTTTTGTGTTGACATTTACATTTTTACTATGACTGATTGTAGAATTTGTAACTGTGAAGCGTTAGATAGGATGTGATTGGTCTTGTGTTAATTATCAAGTTTATCATGAATAGACAAGCAACATAATGCAAATACAAGTAATTTTGTGGAAACTATAGAAATGATAAGCAGTTTTCAGATTTTGATACTTAAAGATATTATAAATGTTACACATGTGTTAACAGTTATACATTGTGACAAATCCTAATTAATTTCTAAAACCAAAATTGAATGGATCACCAGCATGTGTGTGTGTGTGTGGTCTGTGTGAAGTATTTTTCATCATGCTAAAGCAAGCTTATAGTAAAGATGTATTTCTTAATAAAGGGATTAGCTGTGTTTACAAAAAAAAATTATTTTGATTTTTTTCTACTTCTACTTCTTGTATTTGATGTACAATAATAATTGATAGCTATATACAGGCATAAAAAATCTTACATTCATATTTAGTTTGTGAAAATAAGGTCAGGTCCAGTGTAATATTTTGTTATTTTATAACGCTCTATGTAGTATAAAATAGGGGAATTGTTTTTTTTTAGAAAAACGCAGCTAATGCCCCTTTAATCAATTTCTTATTTCATTTTTAGCTCACCTTAACCAAGGGTTTTCTGATCACCGGTTGTCTGTTGTCTGTCTTTAACTTTTCACGTTTTAATATTTTCTCCAAAACGCTGAAGGGATTATCACCAAACTTTACAGGAAGAGAGTACACAGTCTTCTTTACTAAGTTTGTGTTTTCTAGCCAAGCCAGATCAGTTCAGGGTGGATCCAGGGGTCATTTTTTACACTGCCAGCTAGTTCTTCAAAACTGCATGAAACATTACTGAAAGCAAATACTCGAATCCTCTACCAATGGGAAAGTCTGTATTTTTTTGCCAGATCAGCTCAGGGGTAAATCCATTGTAAACATTCTCCAAAACTTCTGGAGGAATTGAAAAACAAATTGTATCTGTGAAATCTACATGGATGTATGATCCAAAGTCGTGTTTTTCATAGAAATCTGAAAATTAATTTTTCACACATTTTTATGACATTTCAGACTTTGTCACTTTACTGGTAATTCATTTTAACTCATCTCAACTTCCATTAAGTATGATGATAATTTGAAAATTGAGATTCCCATTGTAAAATCAGATATTTGAAAGATACCAACACAGTTTAGGTTAGCGATGTGTGGCCTATGAGTATCTTGTGAATTTATAAAACACCTGATGTTTTGTGAATTTTGTAATTTATATTTGTACAACAATATTTATTTTGTCATCACTGTTGCATGATGGCTTACTTAGATATGATTTTGATTTTAGTAAAAAAAATAAATTAACATTTGTTTTATTTTTTTTGTTACACAGTGTGTTGATTGTGTCTTATAGTAAAATTGAAAAAGTACCAATCAATAATCAAAATTATAACACTATATAACACGACGAATTAGATGTGCAAATGGTCTCAACATGAAGAACAATTACGAATCCCAAACGGGATAAGACCAGGTGTCCGGAAGGAGTCAGCGTCTTCTGCTGGCATGCACACCCATCGCAAATGTTCCATGGAAACCTTTCTAGTTCGATGAACGGATCAAATTCGGTAAAAAGGTCAAGTTTGGTGATGAGGTCAAGTTCGGTTAAAATAGATAAATATTATAAACATTATAAGTTACAGCGTTGCTAAACAGGACTAAACAAATGCATAAGACGACTGATCTGTCAATTAGACGTCATCAGTTGAGCTCAAATCTAAAATAGATATAGAATGTTCAGAATCAGAAACTGAAATATCAGATACTGGGTTTACTGGTATGTCCTGGGGACTCAAAATGGTCCACTGGCAGTGGCAATGACCTAGTTACGGTATAGCGTTGCAAAAATGATCTCGTGCTCAATGAAAAATGGTCACGATGATCGTTTCTGTCAGTTGGACTTCAGCATTTGAGCTTGAATTTAAGATGGGGTTTATAACCTTTAATATGATGACACTACAAAGGTATATTTCAACTTTTATATGTAAAAAATCAAAGACACCAAAGCACAAACGTCTAGGATATAGATACAAATCTGACTAAAGTGGACAAACACGGACCTATGGAAACGAAGAGGTGGGATCGGGTGCCATGGAGGAGTAAGCATCCCCTGTCGACCGGTCACCCGCCTAAGACACCAAAACTAAACTGTAAATCCTCCACAAACAACATTACGTTCTCAAAGAAGTCCACTGGATGAATCTACTTTCTTGAATTGGTATAGAGTAGTGAGGACATTTGAGATAACTCTTGCTGCAATAGTTAAATATAAAAATACAATATCTCGTGGAGTTCATTATTTTCTTTAAATCCTTTGAAAAGAGAGTTATAACATAATCATATCTAAATACAATGTATCAGGCTGGACATATTGTTCAGTAATGTCTATCAGCCCCTTGATGAGAGTGTTCTAAAATAATTTGATCTAAATTGGAATATATCAGGCTGGACATATTCAATAATGTCCATTAGCTCCTTGATGAGTGTTCTGAAATAATTTTAATCTAAAATACAATATATTATAAGGGACATGGGGGTCCAATTTTGTCTGTGGGGCCCCATTTGAAAAGAGTTGCAAAATGTTCTACCGCTATTTCAGATAGCTGATGGAGTCCAGAGGTCCAATGTTGTCTGTGAAGTCCGATTTGAGAGGCGCTGCAATAATAATATTCCCGTATTTCACATAGTTCATGATGTCCAGTGGTCAAATGTCTGCCAGGGCCCATTTGAGAAGAGTTGCAAGAATGTACTACCGGTATTTCACATAGCTAGCGGATAGAGTCCATTTGAGAGGCGTTGCAATGTGATATTTCACAAAGCTTATGTGGTCAAGGGTTCCAGTGTTGTCTGTAAGGTCCTATTTCAGAAGAATTGTAATAATGTACTATCGGTATTTCGCCTAGCTCATAAGGTCCAGGGGTTTAATGTTGTCCGCGAGGTCCCATTTTGAGAATCGTTGAAATAATGTACTATCGGTATTTCCAGTACTTAATGGGGTCCAATTTGTCCGCCAGGTCCCATTTCGGATGCGTTGCAATAGTGTACTATTTCACATAGTTCATGGGGTCAAATATTGTCTATTTTAGTTGGGTCCAGTAAACTTTATTTATTACATATATAGACATACTATTTGGTGTAGAGGAAAAGGGTGCAATATTGTTTATTTGACCAAAGTTTGAAATAGTCTAATTAAATAACTACATGTATTAAGTAATTTGATCTAAAGAGATTCAAGTTTTCACACATTTTTTTTTAGATCAAATGATACTTCAATTATCAAGTTTGTTCAACAACTGAAGCATGGTCGTTGTTAAAATAACAATTTTCATTAGGCTAATACATGCAAAAAAGATATCTCTTATCATTTCATATCTGTCAGTTAATTTGCGATAGACATGTAATCTGAAATATTGATTTTACTCGTATCAGAGAGTATTGATCCGGGCCACTGGCTTTAGTTCAAACATGGAACAGAATTCCAATGTAAGCCCATTTATGATAGAAAAAAAAACAATCAAAAATAACTAAATAAAATGTCGACGAATGAATCTAATGATCTGTGTTTAGCTTGAGGTTTCACACGACATTGAAATGGAAAACGTATGCATCAGTCCATACACAAATTATTACACGAGTAATTGTTAAATCCAAAATAACCAAACAAACGTATTCGTCAGAAAATTGATGTCTGTATATCTATATCTATATTTGTATGGTATATTTGTATATTACTGTCTACTGTATGTGTATTTAAATTAGCGCACTCAAATTTATCGCTCTAATGAGGTATAGACTTATTAGCGCAATCTTAAATTCGCGCAAGTAATTTCATTAGCTTTGTCGTATATTATTGAATTAGCGCAATGACTTGAGTACGAAAGTAAGTACACGTACAGTATCTGGAGTGTATTGTCCGATTCACATAAGATGGCGGGGCGAGGTAACCTTTTGATTATCATACGGATGATTCAACTCACTTTTCGGTTATGACAAGCTGCACGGGAAAAACGTTTTATTCCTCACTGGATACTCTCTTATATATTGTGACAAATAGGAACGATTAGAAGTCAGTGAAGTTTTGTTTTAATGTTATGCTTTATTACCTAAAATTTAAACTCGTCCAGGTCAAGGAAGGGTTCACAAGACTCCCCCACCCCACCCCTGCCAGGTAATATGAATTTTATTATACCAGTGAAAAAAAAAAGATTCAGATAATGTTGTAATGGGATTAGATTATCTGTATCTATAGTTCATATCATTGTTATCTTTTCACATGTTAAACTGAAAAAAGGGTCTGAGGGAATTATCAAAGAGTAATAGGTTAATATCTCCACCCTTCTTTTACTGTGTCTCGTTTCTTTAAAATGTTTTATATCTGGATTTAACTGCATACTCATTGCAGGCGTGACCGATGTTTACTCCTTTTCTGTACCTGATCCCCACCTTTGTATTGTCAAGATCGTCCATATATATCCAATGTTATCATTTTAGTCAGATAACTTTAACCTTGCTACAGTACTTTTGTCCGACAACGAGATATGTATGACGATGCCTCAGGCTTTACGATATGAGAGTTTTCCACCACTTGTTAAAGTGAGAAATAGACAAAATGGAGAAAATTGTAAGGACCCATTTTTATAAACGGACATATAGTGAATTAAACATTGAACTGTTGACTTTTTTTCATTTTATCCATTTACAATATTTTCTAGCACCAGACTCGAGATACAATCAATGATTATAACAGTCAAATGAGGAAAATCTCCTTGTCATATGGCAAGATGCTAAAACATAAAGACTTAAAATTGCCGTAGAGTCGTGTCTTTTATTTATATTGTTGTTTCTTGTGTATTTGTCATGGGTTATATAAATAACAAGTAAGTTATTAGGAAACAAAAATTCATTAAATTCAGTGTATAATTCCTCTTTATAAACTAAGTAATATAGGTATGGCAATTCGAAGCAATGCATAAATATTCAAGGATACTTCAAGATGGTCCCGTTTGCTGTTTTAACATGACCTCTATACTGGAGTAATGTCCATTTTAAACTTAAAGCATAACAGATATGTATCCTGTTTAGGTATATCCCACAATATTCTCTTTCTAAAAATTTATTTCTCAAATCTATATTTGATTTTATTATGCGTACAAATGTATATTGTTTGCTCATTAAATTGATCACATTTGACTTGAGAATTTCAGCATAATATTGATTTTTTTGGTTTATTACATTTTACAGACAAACAATTTATAACGATATTTACTATAGTAGATCTAATCTAGCACTATTGTAACGCGTGGCGTTGATCACGATTGATGTAGACAAGATGATACCAACATAACATATGACTTCTATAAAATTGCATATATTTATCAGCTGGGATATAATCTTGATTGTCGTCAAAGACTGCTTTGTACAACAAATAAATTTTAATGAAAATACACGAACAAAATACATAGTATTGCAAGAGAATTTTCGTTCTATGGTTTTGGAGTAACAACTTTTAGTATTTTAGTATTTTTTATCGTATTTCTTTTTTATTTCATATGCAAGAAATAGTCTATTCTGCTGATTTATACGTTTTCAGTCTTATTATTTCCCCAAGACTTACTTCAAAATGTACTTTTAACATTCATGGAACACCTTTGAAGAAAATGTCAGTATCTTTCCACGATGAATTTTTCCCAAATCCACGTGTCAAGAGTTTTCCTAAGTTTCCTATATACATCTCAAGGATATGGTAACTACAAAGAAAGTTCGGTCGTTGGTTCATTAAGGTATCAGTGAGTCAATCGTGCTTATCAGTAGTTGTTGTACATGGTGAAAGTATTATATAAAGGGAAATCCGTATTAGGAAACCAAGGGGAAAGTTCGGCAGTCATGCGATACAAGAAAGACGAGACAAAGATTTGGGAGCGTTTGCATAAATGTCATTTATATCATGGCCGAGATTCATGCTTCGACTTCACGAACTCATCCAGTTCATTATACTTTATACATATATAAGTTCATCTAAGATTCATCTTGTTGGGTCGAAGTAGAATCAATAAAAATGATTATATTACATGTATCTAGAACACCAAGCACCATAAATATATTCAAGAACACAACCCGCTTCTTTTTACTATGATCTCGAACACATATATACTACTATTAACGGCTAACCGGCCATCGTTCAGTTATTTCTGAATACCACAAACAATATGTTAGATATTTTGGTTTTTCGTATAGTGTAGAATATTGTATTCAAATGTTTCCATAAAAAGGAGAATGTTTGCTGATAAGAGTATGATATATTTCTATACAATCAATTCAAATTGATTTAGCCATTATAACAAATTGTTTTACAAACACTACGCCGCTTGAACGCTTAACCATGATTCATCAGCAGGTCATAACTCTAATATGAAATATTGCTGAATGTTGGCCATTATCTGAATCCATCTATTTCATTTGTTGAAAGCATCACATCAAATCTGGTTAAAATCTGAGAAAAGAAACTGTCTGAATGTAGCAAACAGATAGGCAGGCGGACAAAAAATGTATAAGTCGCAGATACCTAAGAACAAAATGTATAAATGTCCATGATCTCCAGAAAACAGTATAAAAATCTGGAGAATATTGGACAAACGCGGACCTCTGGAAATTCAGAGGTGGGATCAGGTGCCATGGTGGAGTAAGCATCTCCTGTTGAACGATCAAATCCGCCAATATAATGGTATAATGCGCACAATACGGTAATACCGAATGTTATAACAGTCCTTCTAGCTAGAATACGACATGTTAAACGCACACTGTATTACTTTTTAGTTTAGTTTATACTGTTAAAATGAACTTAGGAGAATTAAACATTATGACAACTATGATAGCTATATATCCCATAATATTAAATTATATATAATCTGAAATGTTATACTTAGAATGTATTCTCTGACATTTTCTATCGACTTTACCTTGAAAGTGTGTGTGCAGTATTCCCTGTTGACTGAAACCTGAAAGTGTATTCTCTAATATTTTCTGTTGTCTTTGCAATTACAGGCTTTTTTACGATTTTTTCCTATCAGACCATTAAAGTGTATTCTTTTATATTTTGTTGACTAAATCATTAAAATGTCGTCCAATGTGTATTCACTAATGTCTTCAGTCGACTTAATGTTTTTTATTTTATTCACTGGTCTTTCATTAGTGTATTAGATATCTGTCGACTTACAAATAAAGTGTATTCATTCATATTTTCTGCCGACTTGACCACTCAACTTAAAGCAATGATATATTCTGTCGACTTTAACATCTAGCATGGTGACAAAAACCTTTCCTTTTTTCCGTCATTTTATTCTTTGTTTTATATAAAACCAACATTTTTTGAATGTTCATAGAATCATAAAATCTAAACAGAATTTCACAAAATTTTACAGAATTATAGTTAAATAAATTCATATTTATAAAATGCATACATTAATATTTAGTTCTTAGCCATAGAGAATTTTTTAATTTCCTTACTTGTTCTTTAAGTCTATTTATTTAAGTCCTCTCTGTTCATGTAAAATAATTTTGCCTCTCATAAAATCAATGTGTATTTAAAATATGCAGAGTAGTTATTTATATTTTAGAATAGATTCAAAATCTGAATTTAATTTGCCACAGAAAGAAATGTTTTTATTTAGTTTCCATTTAAATTTTTGGATACTATGGACATTTAAAAATTGTTGGTTTTATATAAAACAACGAAGAGAATGATGGAAAAGGGGAAGATTTTTGTCATGCTGATATATATTCATTAATGTTTTCTGTCAACTTTACCCCTAATAATTTCACTAACATTTTACCCAAATGACACTACTGCAACGGTAATTATATAATAATCATTGATATTCACGAAAAAAACCATTTAAGTTTGTTCATACTTGTATCTCATATGTATTACATGATTATACATATTTACTGGAACAGTATATAATATCAATTCATTGTATTAGGCAGATAAGAGATCAAGGGAAGAACATGTATATCATCAATGATATATATACACCTTTAAGTTAACACAAGCTTTATATCGCTGATATTATCGATATCAAAATCTATTGTCGAGTAAACGGAAGGTTAAGTAGGAAACCCAAGGAAACGGCAAATACATTTATCTTGCGGTACATGTGAAATGGACATTTGGTGAATCAGTTGTAATATCAGGTGATTCATATGAAAGAGATATAATGTTTGACTAGCTAGCTGGCCTTTTTAGCAATATAGCCACTCTCATTTAGAATGATCAGCTTCATATAACTTCATACATCATAAATGAATGAATAAACCAATAAACCAAATAAAAGTTATTACTTCTAAGTCAGGAGGTCATGTTACAACTTTTTCAAAGTTGGTACAAAGTAAAGTACAAAATATTATTAACAATACCAAAGTTTTACAAACGTTTTACAAAAGTGTCGAAAACAAATGCTCAAGACGATCGTTTTTGTCGATAAGACTTCATCAGTTGAGCTTGAATTTAATAAGAATATATTTCCGGAAGAAAATGTGGTATCATACAAGGCTAAATTATTAATCTAAATGTGTTGCAAAATCTGTTGAAGAGTACCCACCGTGAAAATGAATATTTTAGCTTTTGAGACGTTGGGAATTTAAATGGTGATATCTGAGCGACATTTTATCTTAGTATAAAATAATCGGCCGGTACCGTAATAGCGGGTACAAAGTTTATGTACACCCTTGGGGGCTCAGACTGTCCAAAAGCAGTGGCGACGACTAGGTGGTTATAAATATTATGAAAAATACCAAAGTTAGAGTTTTACAAAAGAGTCGAAACAAATGCTCAAGACGATCGTTTCTGTCAATAAGACTTCAACAGCTCGAATTTGATAAGAATATATTTCTGAAAGAAAATGTGGTATCATACAATTCTAAATTATAAATCTAAATGTGTTGCAAAATCCGTCGAAGAGTCACCAATGTTAAAAAAAACCAATATCTTAGCTTTTGGGAGGTTTAGAATTTAAATGGCGGTACCTGAGCGAAATATTACATATGTATCTACATCTGAAATGTTATGTCAAGATTTGTTCAATGACGTCACTTTTGCGGAAATTCTTATCATTCTGTCGTCCAATTTTGACAGAAACGATATCGTCTTGAGCATTATAACTTTGGTAGTATGTTTATAATATTTATAACCACTAGGTCGTTGCCACTGCTGGTGGACCGTTTGAGTCCCCGAGGGTATACATAAACCTAGTACCTGGTATTTCGGTTCCAGCTGTTCATCTTATACTAAAGTAATATTTGCCACTATTAACATCATTTAAATTCAAAAAATTTTCTAAAGCTAAGATAATCATTTTTACAGTGGATTTCCGCTATACTTTTGGAGATATTATTTGGCCTTGTATAATACCACTTTCTCTTTAGACAATACACATAACTTTTAAATTGGAGCTCAACTGATGAAGTCTAATTGACAGAAACGATATCGTCTTGAGCATTATAACTTTGGTAGTATGTTTATAATAATTATATCTCAGTACAAGAAAGATGCATATTGATTGATTGGAATTTATTTGATGATTCATAAAAAGAAATATTCAACTACTTTGCCATTTCATAGATGCAAATTGGGTAATATGTGTACTCCATAATAGTATTGTGAAATTTACGATTTTTTGTATTCCGACTTTTCTTATTTAGGATTCTACATGTATATTTACGTAGATCTACAGTGTCAGTAAATAAATGTTTCTTATTATATAAATGTATTCGTGGGCATACATTTTGCTGACTTACTGTTAATCTACATTGGAATACTAGAGATAGAGAATAGATATAGATGTCCGGTTAACTGACGATATAAGGGAATGCAACGGTGATTCGGGTGTACCTTGATGGATGCAAAACCGAAAATGCTACATAAATTTAAAAATGTATAAATATAAAATATCCCGCGTACTTTGTTTACATTGTTGACTATGACGTTATGGTTTCTACAGAGCAGACAAGTGGAAATCTGCATAATGAATATGCGTATCACAGAGTGTTGGTTGATGTAATATTGAGTCACCGGGACTGTTATTTATAACATGCAATCCTTGAATCGTAATGTGGTGTATTTTATTTGTTTCTTTTGTTTTGTTTTGTTTTTGTTGTTGTTTACCGTCCCACTCAAGAATCTTTCACTCATATGGAGACTTCACCAAATGCCGGTGAAGAGCTCCAAATTTTGGCCTATGCTCGGCACTTACGGTCACTGAGCAGTGAGGGTTCTTTAACGTGCCGACACCTACTGTGATACGGGACCTCGTTCTTAACTGTCTCATCCGAAGGACAGGAAACCAACCTGCCGCCGGCTGGACTTGAACTCACGACCTCACGATCAAGAGTCGAGCGCAATACCGACTGAGCCAGGTCGGCTTTATTTTATTTATATGCAAAACCAGTTAGTCCACCGTAGTAATATTTCAAGAGTTACATAAGGATTCTTTATCGTATTTCATGGTTATTTTATGGACAAATGTATAACGTTATGAATGCCATGAAACAGTGTCGATATTATGAAATGTTTATTTATGTAATGTTCATATGTTTTCTGTTAAATCGACATAAACTACATTACGTAAAGAAAGCCATACTTATGTACAATAATATTAGCAGTTAAGGAGGAACCTTCTATAAAGACTATAATCTCCTTTGATCAAAGAGTTTTTGTTATATAATGTTCTGAAATCATAGTCAAATAATGTTTTCAAACCCTGTTTATATACATGTACTGGGTATAGAATGTATCAATAGATACACTACAGTTTATGTAATAAACATACACAATCATGTACATCTAAAATCTTGTCTTTAGTATAAAAAATATCATTAGATGAAATACAGATTGTGTAAAACTATGTATTTTACACTATTATTTACACTACAGGAAAATGCGGTAATTCTGTACTTCCTCATCCGACTGCATTTTCAAACATCTTTATCGTCTGCTGCTGAGTAGGAATTACAACATTTTTCCTGTAAATAATAACCAACGATGAAAAATAAATTTATGTTAGTAGTTAAGATAGTCATATAACATTAAATGTTAGTAGTTCTATATGAGTTGCTTAAAGGCAAAGAGCTTTCAAAAGCTATGCATATGCATACATGTATATTTTATAACCATATTGTAAACAAATGTTGGTGTCTGACGAACGATATATGATACACACCGTTCGTGACAAAAGCGCATTTGATAGCAATAATTATGTCAATGAAACATCTGTACAGTTATCGAAATTTTGTGGGGATGCACAATTAGTTCCCATAGAAATCCTTCCTTACGTGTAGGAGTATCCTTCCATTATATAATTATAATGTCCTGTTCCATTTATTTTGTATTCCCTGGCACGTACCAAAGTGTTCAAGATTGTGTACTTCGTAAAAGGATCAATTACAAAAAGAAAATTTTCCAAGCGTGTTGAAAATTTAGGAATTTTTTTTTAGTTTCAGTGCTTATAACTTACACTTAGAACATTTATATTATTTATAAACATTTCTCTTATTTGGCAGAAAATACTTAATGCAAAACCAGTTAGTCCACCGTAGTAATATTTCAAGAGTTACATAAGGATTCATTACCGTATTTCATGGTTATTTATAAGGACAAAAGTATAACGTTATGAATGCCATGGAACAGTGTCGATATTATGCCTAGCACATTATGAAATTTGTATTTATGTAATGTTCATATGTTTTCTGTTAAATCGACATGCACTACATTACGTAAAGAGAGGCATACTTATGTACAATAATATTAGCAGCTAAGGGGGAACCTTCTATAAAGACTATTATCTCCTTTGATCAAAGAGTTTTTGTTATATAATGTTCTGAAATTATAGCCAAATGATGTTTTCAAACACTGTTTTAAGAGCCAAGTCTGTTATCGAAATGTTTCCACAACCAGCATGGAATTCTGCTGACTTTATTTGGGGCATGTTATGAAGAAACATCTACGGCATCCACTGTTTAGTTGGTCGGAATACGCCAGATTTTCTTCTCATACAATTTTATCCACGAGCTAGATAATTGAAAAAAAAATTATTCTTAAAGGGTTCAGCTGCAGAGCAAAATTGTGTACATCCATATTCATACTGAGTACTGGAAATATTGATATCCCCTGAGCATATAGCTACCTGCAATCATGGGAAATCGTTATATAACCTAATTTTAAAAAAAAGTACGTTTCATAATCATTGTATTATTGGAAACCCCTCAGTTATCATTTTTTTATTTGAATTAAACCTATACACCAAAATGTACACTTTCATATGAAAATACATTCAGTTATTTAGTCAGTTTAGTGTTTGGTTTGACATATATTATAAACATAATACCAAAGTTATAATGCTCAAATTATCTGAAATTAGATATTAATATTCATTTACTTTGTGGTGTCAAAACTTATAAGACAGTTTTGATCCAATGAATAAAATCACAAAATCACTACTGACATAACCATAGAACGAAGAACATTATCTTGTATAATATTTGTTAATTTAGAAATTCATGTTTAGAAAGTAAAACAAAACTAGGCCCATTTAATATTATCTATACTCTAACTATATATCAGGGTGACAAAAGAGAGGAAACATTAGAACTTTGTCTATACATTTTTCAAACCATTCATGGAGAGACATTTCTTATATTCAACTTATACCAGAACACTAGAAACTTTCATTGTGTATCTGTTCATAATATTAAGATTTTGCAATTTTAACAGAAAATTAGACCATACTCAATACTGTCCTTTTCTGTAGCCCCCACCCCCCCTCCCCCCTCCGGTATCGATTCCGTTCCAACGGGCCTGCTATTCTTTAATGTGAAACTACACACATTGCTTGTAAACCGGTAGCAAGGTTGTAGTCGGCTTTCCGGATCGGCGCGTGATTTTGACTCTTGCAATATGCATTTAGTAACTTTGACCACCGGAAGCGTTAGTGACATCAATACACAATACCACGAGGGACACGCAATAGGATTTGTCATTCATATCCAGTAGGATGTGTCATTCTCATCCTTTCCCGTTATCTATCTCGTGATATAGTTCACTAATTAGGATTTTACTTTCAATAAAATTCACACTGAATCTGAAATTTTCACCCGAGTGTCTCACATATTAAACTCGTTATGAAAAGAAACTTTGATTTTTCTATGAAATAAAATGTTTAATTTTAACAGCGATATATAAAGCTATTAGCTTTATATATCGCTGATTTTAATAATAAAACTTTGTTAAGAAAAAATTGCTTATTCATTATTAAAGAATTTGAGAAATTTCTTCAACAACGAGACGAAATACCGGTATATCTTAAATACCAACGTACTAAAAGCCCATTGACCGCCCATTTACGCTCAGTTTGAATGTCAATTTTGAAAATGTACTCAGGATCATGCTTATGTAAAAATGTTTGTGAGTAATACGAATGTTAAAGTAGTAAACACCTTTCAGTAGGGATCCCACTGTAATTCTCATACTCACAAACCAATATATGGAGATGAATTTTATGGGAACATAATATTTTATATTTGTATGATGTATAGTACATTATCAGTTAAAACGAAACCGACATCCTAACTAAGCGTAAATGGATGGTAATGTGGCTTTAACGGTAAGGACAACCATAGATTGCTGGAAATTTTTAGAAGTGGGATAAGGTTTTGGGATGGAGAAGTTAGTATCCACAGCCGCCGACGGTCGTGCCCGCCATGAGGCAGTCAATCCCATGTCAAAATAGGGGTATAGTGGCTTATCATAATAGAGTCGAGACCGCTCAAGTGACTCCTTGTATATAAAGACTCCCTGTCTTATGTGACTGCATCTTATGTGGCCCAACAGTATTCCCTATATATTAACTGATCTGTATTAAGTGACTGCCTGTCTTATGTGACCAAAATCTTCAAGTCCCTTTGACAGTCACTTAAGACAGTCTCTACTGTATGTACAAAATGTATATTAAACTATCCAAATTACTGTTCTTTAAAGAGAGTAGTGCCTGTGTGTTGTAATATAAAATTCACAGACACCAAAGTATTAATTTTCAGGATGTCCGGGAACAAATCTGGTGAACATTGGACAAACACGCACCTCTGGAAATTAGAGGTGGGATCAGGTGTCGGGAAGGAGTAAGCATCTCCTGTTGACCGGTAACGCCCTCCGCGAGTCCACAGTCAAATTCAAATGAAATGTGTCCGGTAAAAAGCAACTTAACATTTAAGGCTAGGTTGGGTATTTATATACGGGATGCCAAACCATATAATCATATGCAATGAGTTTTCCCATAATCTTTAAATGAACTTTTGCTCTCCAAGATATAGATTAGAGAGTACGCAGAGAATAATCCCATAATATATACAAAAGTGATTAAAAGATTTTTTTCTGTAGACATTTAAAATAATGTTTTACAGCTGTGACGTACATGCACATTGTATACAAGTGAAATGAAATAGTGCGAACATAAGAAATTAAAGTATACTAAAGCCTCATTAATGATATTCTTAAATCGGTGAAAAATTTCTCCAGAAATATTTAAATGATTTACATAAGTGCTTGAATATATAAAAAAATATCACAGAACAGAACTTTATTTACATTCGAAATCTTACAGACATGTCGAGGTATACAATACATGAATGTATATTGCAAAACACATGTGTTAACAAGATGGTGTTAACAAGATGTTCAAAGATCACTTACAATACATACATATATATAATTATATATATATATATAGATATATATATATATATATATATATATATATATATATATTATATATATATATATAGATATAGATAGATAGGTAGATAGATAGATAGATAGATAGATAGATAGATAGATAGATAGATAGATATAGATAGATAGATAGATAGATAGAGATAGATAGATAGATAGATAGATAGATAGAGAGATAGATAGATAGATAGATAGATAGATAGATAGATAGATAGATAGATAGATAGATGTGCCAAAACATTGTTCATCTCCTTCATTTTCAGATCTAGGAATACGTATTCTTGTTTAATTTATGAGTCATGAGTCTTCACTCTACATATTTTATGTAAATATCACATACGTCAATACGCGTTATACATGCCTTGTATTACACTGCTTATGTTTATACAAGATTTTAATGTATGAATTAATGACATTATAATGCAGTCAACATTTTACATTTACCTGAAAGGTAGTCGTATCAGGGTGACCTTAACAAACATCTGACTATAATCTATTTTCTAAAAGTGAATATCAAATATAAACAAGGATGAAACGTTTGGTCAAGTAAAATTTTGTATTAGTTTTTTAAGCAACAATCAAACGCTTTCTCCTTTTGAATATGCAATCTTTAATTATCATAAATTATCATTCAACATTGAAACTAATAAATACCGTAGCAGTTTTAAAAACTAAATAGTGAGTATACACCCTTCCCTTGCAATTGTATGAAATGATCGAAAGCTGAGCATACACTAACGTAATAGATCAACCGAGAAAATGAGCAACAGATGAGTATCATATTAATTGGAAGTGAGGTATGATTTATCAATGTTCCATCTCTGGTCATTGAAATACATGTACGATATTCTAAACGTAAAGAAATTTATCATCATTTAAGTTTGGGGATCCATCACAAGAGATTCGTGAATCATTGTTCAAATATTTCAATAGGAAATATCATACAGGTCTCCAATCTTAATTTTTTATCAATCAGTCAGGCTACTTGACGGCGTTGGGTCAAATGAAATACACCGTGTTTCATTTCAGTTCACCATTTTACAACTATCGAATAAGCAAAATCAGTATCCTCCAAAACCAATTTACAATGTATATTAATTTTTGTTTTCCGTTTTTGACAAAACTGTGAATTATTATATTAAATTTCAATATTTTAACTCAGCAAAAGATGTTGTGACAAGAAAACGTTGTATGTTAGAACTACAATGTAAATAGGGAGATGTTGCGTTGTCTAGATATACTGTATTACATTTGATTGAGTGCCCACTTCTACAAATATATATTTGTATTATTATATATTTTGTATTATTGTTTTACCAATGTCTAATATATATTTTAATACAACTTGATATTACGTAGCATTTTCATCGATTCAGATGATTTTTGTAGCCTAAATTCTTAATATAAACACGGATATATAGATACATGCAAGTTGCAAGAATTGCCTGTCATTTCTGATTCTGATTTATATAATCATAATGATGATTTGCAGATATCTCTCTCTCTCTCTCTCTCTCTCTCTCTCTCTCTCTCTCTCTCTCTCTCTCTCTCTCTCTCTCTCTCTCTCTCTCTCTCTCTCTCTCTCTCTCTCTCTCTCTCTCTCTCTCTCTCTCTCTCTCTCTCTCTCTCTCTCTCTCTCTCTCTCTCTCTCTCTCTCTCTCTCTCTCTCTCTCTCTCTCTCTCTCTCTCTCTCTCTCTCTCTCTCTCTCTCTCTCTCTCTCTCTCTCTCTCTCTCTCTCTCTCTCTCTCTCTCTCTGTACTCCAATACCGCCATCAGTATCAGATGGAGAATTTGGAAGTGATTTCACCAAAAACGTTGACAATAATTCTGAAATGGACTATGGGTTCCACTTCTTCAGGTGCAACATTTCAGATGTGCAGTCAAATGAAACCGTTTATAGATATAGTTTCTGTATTATCTTTTCAATGTGATATGCCGGCGTGAATGTGGCGTAACAAACGACGTGATCTTAGTGATGCATGCACATTTTAAACAAGTCTGATACAGTTATATCTAGTTTTTTTTCCCCAGTAAACTTAGAAGACTGTCGTTTGCCTAGATTCATTCCAATTAGTTTGTGGGAAATGTTCTTATAATTAGTCGCGATCAAGTCGCTTTTCATCATACAATACTGTGTGATCATTTTGTGAAGATCAATCATACGAGAAAGAAATACAACATTATTATCTATATTATGTTATTTATGTTTTAAGACATTCTCATTTGACTGGCAATCAGGACGGATCCAGAAATTTGGATAATGGTTCAGTCTGGTAAGTAAAGTTTCGAATGTATGTCTGCAACAGTTTCGTATTTTAAAAAAAAATTCTGTTTATTACACAAGTCAAATAAGAAATATTGTCGGATCGATATTTACGAACGTAGTTGAAATGATGATAACAAATATTAAACATTCGCTGATATCATACTAATTTCATGTAAATATTTTTGAAACGTTAATGGAATAAATGCTATGTTCAAACTTTGGAGAAAGTTTTATTGTCCCATATCTAGATCACGAATCAGGTTCATATGGAAGTCCATAGTTACCATGTAAGAAGTATTTTGTAAAAAAAAAGTATGTTATTAACTGACGCCCACCAATCATTGAATCCCTGGTCGCCAGATAATTTGTTAGTCGTTAGCTAGATAATTATCTAGAGCGCATTGCATAAGAGTAACCGATTAAACGTCGCTGTTGCGTGTGTGTACGTCTTTAAAATATTCTATTTTTGTACACTTTACACACCTAATTACTTTTAATTCCTGAAAAATCTCGTTTTTTTCATATCTGGCACTATGTGTCGACCTTACCACACAATAAGCTATATTAAAAATGAAAATCTATTCATTTTTCCAATGTGGCACTTATAGGCTTCCGTTGAGTTCAACACGTTCCACCTACGGTACCTGATCTCGCAGGAAGCCTCAACCACGCGCTGATCACTCGCCAACTATTGGTCATGTTAAAAGAAACAAATACCTGTGTCAACAATTTCGCAGTCGTTAAAGTTCGCTAGAGATATGTTTTATCTCTATATTCTGAGTAGAGTCACTGTTCGTCTATGGTTTCTGAAATATATCAGATCATTTAACGCCATCTTTGATAGATAACTTTGAAGGACAAACTTATTGGAAAATTTTAAAGTTTCACCCGTCTTAGAAAAAAATAAAAACTAAGTACATGTATAGAATTGTATCGGCCTATTAACAAATGGAAGTTCTTTGTGATTTTAAAAAGAAATTAAAAATTATATCGAGCGTTTGTATTTAAAAAAAAAAAAGTGTTTGTCAATGGCAATAAATAACTTTTACAAGATTGTTTATGCATGTACATGTATATTCAAAATCCATCCCTTTTGAATTTCTCATTTTTGCGTATATAAAGAAGTGAAGATTGAGAACTGTTGAAGTTTCTTTTTACATGGCATTAAATCAGTTGCGTGCTTTAGAAAGGATGGTTTTAGTGTCTGGAATCCGGGAAAAAAGGGTTTCACAGAGCTTTTAAAAGTCAAACATTTTCTTGCCCACCATGCATTGCTCTTGGAAGATTTGTCTTTGCAAAACGATCACCTAATGCATATTTTGGCTGAACGAAAAAAAAGAGCAAAAAGGTCATACGTACCCCTGCAGAAGCATGTCATATAACATGGCATTTCTTATAAACTGTACAATACGCAGGAGTAGACTTATTCCATACCGGAAGGTGAAAAGACGATAATTAGCGGGTTGTCGCTGCGAAAGACTATAAGTAGACTATATCCATACCGGAAGGCGAAAAGACGATAATTAGCAGGTTGTCGCTGCAAAAAGACGATAATTGACGGGGCGAAAAGACGATAATAAGCCCTGCGAGAAGACGATAATTAGCGGGTTGTCGCTGCGAAAAGACGATAAATTGCGGGGCGAAAAGACGATAATTAGCGGGGCGAATTATTTTATAATTATCGTCGTTTCGCCCCGCTAATTATCGTCAATTCGCAGCGACATAATGAAAAGACCAAACTATCCGAAATAACGAAAACATGAAGCTGCTATTTAGCTGGGCAAAATAATTCGCCCCGCTAATTATCGTCTTTTCGCAGCGACAATCCGCTATTATCGTCTTTTCACAGCCACCACCCGCTAATTATCGTCTTTTCGCCCCGCTATTTATCGTCTTTTCCCCTCTGCTAATCGTCTTTTCGCAGCGACTACCCGCTTATTATCTTCTTTTCGCATTCCGGTATGGATAGTCTACTCATGCGTATTGTACAATTTATAAGAAATGTCGTGTGATATGACATGCTGATTCTGAAATACGTATTATACTTTTGCTTTGACACAATTTTTATAGGTTTTTCAGTCAGCCACAATATACATTAGATATGATGAGCGTTCTGCAATTAATTATAATCTGTATAATACGCATACCGGAAAGCGGAAAGACGATAATTGGTGGGTTGTCGCTGCGAACAGACGATAATTATTTGCCCCGCTAAACAGCTAATTTATGTTTTCGTTATTTCGCGTTGGATCGTTTCGCCTTTTCGTTATGTCGCTGCGAAAAGACGAAAATTAGCGAGGCGAAAAGACGATGATTATTGAATGGCAGAAATAGGCCACCATACGTTTATGATCAGATTTCAATTTCATTCCCAAACTTTGTAGATATTGGGTTAACAGTAATGTAAAGCCAACCAAATTTGAAAGAACATTGATCATTGGTTCATGAGGAGAAGACTTTTAAAGATGTACATATACAAAATTTTGACCATTTTAGCCCCTTTCGGAGCCCCTATAAGTCATGGCCCCTTTTTCACAAACCTGATGCCCCTTCCCGGAATCAAGCTCCCTGCCACATTTGGTTGAAATCTGCCCAGTGATTCTTGAGAAAAGTTTTTAAATGTTAAAGTTAACAGGTGGACATCGGTAGAAGACGGACATTGAGCCAAAGCAATAACTTACTTGACCGGAGGTGAGCTAAAAACGAAAATAATGTTATGAGTAGGCCGTATGGTACGGCCTACAATTCTATCTGAAGGACATTTATAGATCTAGTTTAATTCCGAGTAAAAACATTTAATTCTGAGTAGCAATGACCAGTGTATTCTTTTTACTGTGATAAAAAAATAATGTTCGCTCCATTTCAAACAGCAGTTAAAATAATTAATTACG
The DNA here is from genome assembly GCA_030159075.1 of Atrina japonica. Lineage (NCBI taxonomy): Eukaryota > Metazoa > Mollusca > Bivalvia > Pterioida > Pinnidae > Atrina > Atrina japonica. Next base: position 205,038 of record BROG01000091.1, on the reverse strand, counting down.
AGAAGGATGTACCAACCACAAATCTGTTCCCCCCTTTTCTTTTCTTATCTCTGTAAGTGCAACATAAAGCAGTGCTGAATAAGGCTTTAAAATGTGACATTATACAAACAACCAAAATGTAGGTCATGGCTAAATGTTCAGTATAGACTTATCCGATGAATGACACCGTCGGTTTTGTTGTTTGTTGTTTTTGATATTTTTATCTACCTGTTTGAGTCAGTTATTTGAATGTTTACTTTTAACCTTGGATTTAAAAGTTTTGACCAATGCATTTTTATTCACTTGGTCTTCTTTTATGTAAAATATTTTATTATGGAATTAAAATACAAGTTATATCAAATACATGAAGATAAAAAAAAACACGAATGGCAAAAGAAGAATGCCTGGTACTAAAGGAAAAACACCGGCTTTGTTTACAACATGGGTGCAGACATTTTGGACGGAGGGTAAAATGAGCCCAGCGAGCTGATTGGTCATTAAATGAAAAAATTAGTTTTGCCATTAATAAGTGAAATAAAGGTGATAAAAAAGATACATGAATATTGGTAGTACTTTGGAAATTATAGGGTTGACGGTTGAAAATTGAAAGGGAGGGGCCATATGAGAATAGATATTTTCCTTTGGTGCGGAATACTACGAGTTGTAAACAAGTGAAAATTTGAAGTAAAAATGCAACGGCAACCTATACTTTTGATTGCAAATTTTGTTATCAAAAATATTGATCTTCCACCACAGGGTACTTATTTGACCCAGATATAATAAACATGGGAGTGACAGTGACCTGAAGTTTTGTAAATTAGCATTGAGGCCTATGGGAAAATATTTGGTGGTGTCTGTCCTATAGGTAATTTAAAAGAAAACAAATAGAATTTTATAATGAAAATATATTTTAATCTCTTCTCTTGATGTAAAATTGGGAATTTTAAAAACCATATTACAGAAATTAATCATTGAACATTTAAATTACAAACTATGAAAATCAAATTAGGTGACGCGGTACAAATACAATTATGCTGTCAGTATCACTGTCAAGTTATAAACCAATGATTATTTTCAGATTCAGACCGGTCAGTTTACCAGTCGGGGCATGTTTTGTTGGCAGTAAGTAGGATATACACCCAATCTTCCCAGGTCAAGGTTTTCCGATCCACGCCGTTCCTGGGTCGGAAATCCTTGACTTGGGAAGATGTATACGCCCAGATTTTACTTTTTGTAAATCTACGCGGAAACACATTTTGATAAGGTCATGTATGTTTGTTTAAAAATACATGTTCTGCGTCATATTATCGTAATATTGGCCTATATGTATACGTGGTATGCGCTGGATCCATTATATAGGCCTATTATCACAGGGATTCTGGTATTGCGTCATAGACTAGATACGTGCGTAAATCAAGTAGTTTTATTTGTCTCGAACATTAGGAGTTGACCAGGCTTGACCATATTGTAAGAGTGCCAAGATAGACTGGTTGATTATGCATAAAGGTCGACCATGACCTAGAACAGACTGTCCAAAAGGTCAGACATTTTCGCCAGTATATATCCTACTTCAAGTTCAAGTTCAGTAGCTTTGATTGCCACAAACTACACGCCAGAATACACAAATGAAAACGCATGCACAAATGAGAGCCAACTTTTACAGGTACAATGACTCCATGGTCACAGAATCATGGTGGGATCAAGTTAGATAAGGTAAACTGCCATGTAATACAAACAACTTGAAATAAACAACAGAAGGAAATCAACGTATCTTAGTCATAATGAATGAACTGCGTAAACTTTGCTCACAATAGAGTTACGACAGTTTCGAACTTCTGCAACCGAAGTGAAATGAATATTTGGCTAATGTATCATCCATTTGAATAATGAGATATCAAAGATTGTTTAAGTAGACCTGTGTTTATATATCTATACTCAAATTGTAAGTATCGTACTCAACGTAGTTATTCATTTTTACAGGGAAATCATAACTGTAATCCATTTTTACGGGAATGATGAAAAATAATAATGTGTTCCCTAATGAAATAACTTTGTCTACTGCATATAGCATTGGCGGATCTCGTGGGATTTCCTTTGAATTTGGTTCAAAACTAGAGAGTAAGAGATACAGCGTGGAATTAAATCAGTGATGTGGTGATTGAAAGAGACTACATAGGTTCAAGTTTTGATATTTTCGGGAGGCCACAAAATGGCATTTCATAGCTTTCAAAATCAAATATGCCCTGATGCTCTCGCATACCCTTGCCTCTCAGTTTAGCATGTACTTTGCAAAATTCTGTTGCGAAGGATGTACACTGTACAATACGTCTATAATATATTATTACCTATGGTGGCTGATTTTGTGCCATGTCGACTTTTCGCTAATTAGCGATTTTTCGCTTGGCGAGTCGAAAAATCGCTAATTAGTGAGCTTTCGGAGCGAAAAGTCGAAAACTCAAGATGGCACAAATCAGCCACCATAATTACCTCAACCTCCACCCTAAAAAAAATCTCTGGACCTATCCACAAATTGCATTCGCGCTCGCATGTGTGTAGTGGCAGATTCGAGTGGGCGAACACAGTAAATATCTCTTTATACAAAATGCACAATTTTGTTTCCAGTAAATAATAACGTTATTGATTGTGCCGTGTGGAGGATAAGGGGGGGAAGTTGTAAATCGTCTTTAGATTAATTCTGGACGCCCCCTCTCTCTCCAAAGAAAATAAAAAGAATAAATATTATGCCTTCCCCTCATATTGACAGTTCCTGAATCCATGCCTGGTGCTCTCTCTCTCTCTCTCTCTCTCTCTCTCTCTCTCTCTCTCTCTCTCTCTCTCTCTCTCTCTCTCTCTCTCTCTCTCTGTTCTTGATAAACACGAACTTTCTTGTGGTAGTTTCGCTTTACTTTTGCTTATTCATGTGGCATCTATACGTATGGCGAAGTTACCCAGACCTAACATAACTTTGTATCAGCCCGTATCATGTTATCATGGACTGCGATGATCGATATGCTCCAAATACTAAACAGAATAAATATATACACAATGTATAAACAGAACTGGTTAAGTAGGTAACAATCAACTACCGAGACTTCTTTGCATTTTACAATTAATAAATTTGCCTAGCCTTCTGTAACAATCTCAAAATGGTGTTTTCGGTGCAAAATAATTCTTGATATTTCAATGCATTTGGACGTGTGGTGTATGTAGCACGTAGGTAAATACAAATGATGATCATTCAAAACTGAAATGAAATTCATTTCCAACAATATGTTGGTTCTTCAAAATCTTACATATGCAATTTTGTAATTTTATTTCAGAATATTTAAATAAGGTTCGCCGGAGATTTATACTATCTTTGAAAATTCTATAAACCTTACTGGAATGATACTAGATGTCACATATGAGGGCAACATAATCGTTTAGCCGTTCTGTCATGCAATCACCCCGATCGTAATGTGTTATTACGATCGGTGGGATTACATGATACAAGTGCCTGTGGGTGGGTTCATGCGTGCGCCCCTAAAGTTAGAAAAAAATGTGTAAATCCTAATTTTCTATATATAAAAAGGTGGAAAATTAATAACAAATTACCAAAAATTCTGCGTCTTATTACTCTCGGATCTAGAAAAATATTCTAGACATGCGCTACTCTAACTTAAAATCTTTAATCCACCTTCAGATTGTCACGTTAATTTGCGTCAGTGGATTCCAACCATTATTAAAAGACTTAGGTATTTAAATCCACAGCGGTTTGTTTACGCATTGAATATCGTGACCTTGTGCTTTTGGACAATCATTCTGTTTGCCAACTTGATTTGTATTTTGAACCACAGAATATAATAAAGAATGAAAGGGCGATAAATTGAAAAACAAAAAATCGTATACGTAGATAAATGTTCAGCTAAAATATATCAGTCTAAACGAAAAACAAAGTACATTTACTTTGAAGTCAATATTAATTTGAATACATTCTATGTCCATCTCGTCAAATACATGTAATAGCAAGTAAACGAAATGTTGACCTTACGCAATACAATCTGTGAAAATGTTGACCTTACGCAATACAATCTGTAAAAATGTTTACTTTACGCAATACAATCTGTGAAAAACAAGAAAACGAAATGTTGACCTTTAAAATACGCAATACATTCTGTGAAAGAACATCTCTATTCGTGACAGATGGAATTAAATTATTTCTAAATGATCGTACTCATGTAGTTATTGACAACATTGTTATCTTTTTGAAATTTTGAAATTACTAGGCGAATTTACAGTATGTCATCATGCTCAAAACTTTATTAAGTTTATCAGATATAATATCGTTATATATTTCTTGTTATTGACAACATACATGTTATGTTTGGTGATCGTGTTTTCAAGACAAGACATGGTATTCCTGTGGGAGCCCATTGTGCCCCCCTTCTAGCTTACATACGAGGGAATTTTTAATATACTGGAACTTTTCCTTCACTGCCCATTTACACCACGCTCCATCGATAGAATAATATCAATTTAATGAAATCAAAATTCATTTACTGTCAAAGTGAGCCCGGCGAAATGAGACCTATCACTAATACCCTGTCGCGCGCGTGTGTGTGTGTGTGTGAGAGAGAGAGAGAGAGAGAGAGAGAGAGAGAGAGAGAGAGAGAGAGAGTGCATGGTTTGTGTGTCTGTGTTGGAGAGAGAGAGAGAGAGAGATGGTATGCGCACGTGGTGTGTGTGTTATAACTTTGTATGCTATTCATAGAAGGCATTTTCTGTCATAGAACCGATGAAATGAAATTAAAGATATTAATCCAACAATTTCTCAGTTAAATTTTAAAATTTTTAATATATTTAGTGGGGCTAGGTTGTCATATTTTAAAATTTTTGTTATCTATACCCACCGGGTAAATTCAAAATTCACTACATGACAGTGTGTTCCCATCCGTAAAACATTAATGTACAAATGTATATTCAAAAAATGATAAACGATTAAAAATAAGTAAAAACAAAAACAAACACGTGGTTTGCGTTTGATGTAACATTGAGAAGTAAACGACACTGAGAAGTCATGCATATTTACAGCATTGAATGAGTAAATATTCGTCAAAAATGTGTAAACATTCAACTTGTTTACATTTTCGAATTCGATACTGGTTCAACTCAGATTCCATAACACGTAAACAAGATTTATTACAAATTACGTACTAATTATTGGCAAGAAATAGAGAAAATAGACAATGATGGTCCTATATATAGAAACGTCCCTGGACTAATATTTGTACAGAAACGACTGCGTAAATATATCTATGTATTATTCTTCTGTCTCGGGTGACCTGAATTGCTCACGCGGATCAATAGTCTCTTTATTTGTACCTCAAATGAACGAGATCAATATCTGACAGGTCCTCATTAAAATATTCTGTACCAAAGTGAGAAATATTACAATCAAACAGTCGTATATATCAATGTTATGTGTTTTATATAGTTATAGGCTATGTCTCCGATATTAACGATGTACGTACTACTGCCCCAGATTTTATTTTGTTTATCAATCAGTGTAATTAGGCTAGCTAGTGTCATTGTTAAAATATGAATAATTCAAAGGACTAGCATTCCAATTCAAGAGTGCTAAGGTTGCACCATGAGCAGAATAAATACAACACTATCCCCAAGGATGCCACGCGTTCAAATTTCCTAAAATGTCTTATAATAACCACAGGACCGACTAAATTGCTAATCCTACAAACCCCCCCCCCCCTTTGGAATTGCCTATAGAAAAAAAAAACCTGTGATAATAACTAGTTTGTAACTCGTTTGTTAAAACAGTTTAATAGGGAGAGAGTAAATAAGAAAGTGGACATCAGTTTTATTATATCAGGAGTTGTAGAATCCCAATCATAAGCGTGTGATAAATAATCCGATGACATTGACTCGCCTGTGAAATTGTAGAGAGCACTCGCACACAGCGCTCGGGGTGAACGTCCTATCGGTCAATGATGTTGTCGATGCTTGTTGTCAAAAGAAATAGTTTTTTTTTCAGAGGATCCGGATATTCAACTTCTTATTACTACGTATACTGTATAACAATAAGCCATATATCTAACATGTAAAAGCGATTTCTGTAACTTTCAGTTTATAAAATGTGTGTCGCTATAAACACGGTTATCGAAATTGCATGGGAAACTTGACCGAGTAACCGATTTATAAAATTGCCAGCTTATTTTCAAATTAGGCCTACGTCATACATGTATCTTAAGCACTAAGCACATTTTGCACGCGTTCATGCACGTGCCTTATGGTAAACTGACTGCTGCTTGAATCAACATCAATTTATACAACCTCTCTCTCTCTCTCTCTCTCTCTCTCTCTCTCTCTCTCTCTCTCTCTCTCTCTCACACACACACACGTGTACACATGATGTATCTGGAAGCCAGAAAACTGTTCCTTGAGGTTTAGATTCTAAATTCCCAGTACCCTGCAGGATTGCACTTTGTATGAGTTAATATCCACAAATATCCGGCCTTTTTGTTGTGCGGTAATAACCAATCACTTTGACACTAACGTCTCCATACGAGTGAAAGATTCGTGAGTGGGACGTTATACAACAATAAACAAACAAACAAACTTTGACACAATAGAGGGGGCATTTTTAGTGCATTCCCGGACGATTGTATCTTGGCATATATATATATATATATATATATATATATATATATATATATATATATATATATATATATATATATATATATATATATATATATATATATATATAATATATACATGCAAGTAAATTAAGGTGCGCTGTTCACCACATTTCACAAGTATGTCAAATTTACAGTTGTATAGAGGCTAGTAGGTCTGATTGTAGGTCAAACTTAGGACATCACGTCATTTGCATACATGTACAAGTAGTACTATAGAAAACACACGCATATATTATCCATTATATATACATGTATATATATTGCCAATGCATGTGCACAATGGTCATCGTTCACGACAGTATCTGAGTCTTCATTGGTCCTTTGCCTTTGTCAAAATTTGACAAAATCGTCGGATTGATTGATAAATTTTGTCTGAAAGTAAAGTTTGTATGTTTTTCATTCATTTTTGTACAGAGGACTTATTAGATATACATTAATGAAATAATTACCAATGTATAAATCACGTTAGCTCCATTTTTTGGGAGTGTGTGTTTGTTTTTGTTTTTTTTAAGTTTGTTTTTTTTTTCTCAGGACACATGACCGGTGTAAAATGTTGAGACCCTTTCAGTAATGGGAATTGATAAAATACGGAACGAAAATGCATTTAGCGTTACGTTTGATCCTAAAAGAGCCACTGCATTGCACTAAAGATCAAGAGTAAAACCTAAATTACATTAAAAAAATCCGCAGTCCGTACTCCGGCTATTATATTTCAATTGTTTGCAATTCAAACTTTCGAATAGACCTTTTTCGAGTTGTTCCAATCTGTCACGGTTCGTCTTGAAAGTATGTAACTCCAGAGAAAATTGCGGGCAGCATCACTTCCGGTTTAGCAATTTATTGTATATATGACCTAGATATATGGATATAATGCTGTACTAGGTGTCCGATTTGTAATTCAGCCTACAGGAAAATGAAGACATTTGGTCTTCATGAAAGAGCTCGACTGAAACAAGATATCACCGAATATTGTCAATGTAGATATATCGAAACCGGAAATGACCTTTCGGTTGAAGTCATGTGCTCTGTGTGCAAACCATTCCGACAAAACTGAACGGCATGGAATAACTAAAAAAAAAATTTCTTCTTACAGGGTTGTCGGTTGTTGCACTCCTCAACAATCTCTGTCAACGTCTACAAGGAAATGTCCCAAAACACAGGGTCATATAACCCATAGAATGTAACTAAAAAGCAAATTACACAGAGTAAGGAAACTTTTCGAAAAATATAGTCCCTATATTTATATCCATTACATCCATTTTTAAAACATATTTTCGCCTCAAATAGTATTTTTCTTCTATGCCAGCACTAAAAATATATGCAAAAAACCAAAAAACAGACCGATACCTTACAAAAGGCAAATTTATACACCACATATTTTGCCAGAAACTGACAAAAGTCGAGACGTTGACAGATTGTTGAGGAGTGCAATGACCAACAACTCTGCAAGAGATTGTTCAAGAAAGTTTATTGATACTTTGGCTAGCCTTATTCTTGTATTAAAGGCCGTTTGTGTCGACCTTGCCAAACACTTGCATGCAAGTTTGTAAAGGAAATTGTTATGCAATTTGAGGTAAATTAAGTAGGGTCGAGTTGAAAGAAACGAGTTTGTGTCATGAATTTTAGGTCAAGAGGAGTAGGTCGGTCAAATTTGTGTTTAACGGCTAAATTGCAACGGTCAGTTTTCAACAGACCATCCTTTGAGAATTGACCCCAGCAGCTGTCATTTTCAACGATACGATCCATTTCCAATGCCATTCCGGTTCTATATTCTATGTTGAAAACTGACCCGGGTCCATTTTAAACGAGAGTCCATTTTCAACGTTACACCAGTGATCTCTTCCCGGGTACATTGTAACCGGGTTCTCTCCTTTACCATTAAAAATTGGCCGCCATCACATAACTGAGAAATAGTTGAATGTGGCGTAAAAGTACATTCAAATTCGATACTTTATAGTTATATAGAGGGTGTAACCACATTTGGCTTTAAGTCTTTTGTTTGGCCATATTCCCTGGTATATCCCAAAATTACCATGTTTTGGTGAAAAGAATAATTTAAATAAAATTGAGTAAAAAACTCAAGAGATTAAGGGTAAGGCACACTTAGATGGTCCTGTCCACAAGTACCTGTGACCACTTAATTATAATACATTATATTTAGGCGAAGGCAACAGCGGTCGCCACGAATGACCATGCGAAAAAAAAACTGAGCCTAAAGATGATTGATATTACACGGTCCAGGATGTGAGCATTCGTACCAAACAAATATATATAATCACATATAAATCTAAGCCCACAGTGATATACAGTAAATATTTAATGGGTGGAGTAAACTTTCGAGGTGTGTAACACGAGTTAGGACCCACCATTGAAACTTTTAGCATTTAATCATATTTTCAACAATCAAGATAATTTCATACCCGTGTTATTAACACGACGATCGTTTACTTCCAAATCAACATCTCTGCGTTTACTGACCGACGTGTATCGCGCGATCATCAAGCTATACACGACGAGCATTGGGTATCGGGACAATGTGACTGTTCTGACTGAGAATAACATCTTAGAATATGACGGTTTTTCTACATTTAGCTGATCAGTAATATGTCTATATTATATATAAACTAATAATGTTGATGATATTCCAAATCAGTTTATCAAACATACGAAAGTTTTGGTGTCATATTTAGTTTGGATGAACTGGCGTAATCACAGCATCGTTTTACTTTCGCTAAAGTTCAACTTGCGCCGTTCCTGATAATAATATTTTTTTCGTAGATCATAGTTGATAAAGATCTTTATAAATCTATATCCGTAGATAACTTGAAATACCTGTCAATTGAACCAATGGCCATGATAGCTGTGGACGGTGACCAAAGAAAAGTGGCGCACACACAGGATTGGAATGTGATTAAGGTAAACTATATAACTATATACTGACTATGTAGTTTGCGATCCATATAAATTTATATCTCGTTTTCAGTACTTATAGGCATATATCTATTTGGTCAGTTGTGGGACTTTAATCAGCGGTGTGTAAATAGTTTTAATTTTTAAGTCGATAAATAAAAAAAATTGTTACCCGTAACACTTTAGTCAAAAACTATATCAAATGATTGGGTAGGCATACATGTAGCCTATATCGCAAAATGTATCTGTATATCTATGGCTAGGCGGAATTTCTGCCCCGATTTTAAGTGACTTTCATTTTGGTAAAATAAAAAAATTTCGGTCTAACCTATGGCATGCCAAACGTTGCAAAATTCGATCTTGGTCATTTGTGGGTATTATTATACCTTCTAAATGAACAACATTGAATATTATTTTAGGGGTATATGAAAATTATACTCCCCAATGAACAATATCAAATCATTTTGGGGTCTAATTTTCATTATACCCTCCCAATGAAAAAGATCGAATATTTCAATGTTTGACATGCCATACATGATTATAATGATGTAAGGCAGTTACATTCAATGATATATGTGCGAGGTTGACCTTGTGCATCATTGTATAAATAGTCTTGTACATTGTATGAATCTTATCCTGGAAGACATTAGGCCTAGCAGAGTAGGCTTTAGTCTGTATATACTAAAAAATAATGTACATGTTTTTGACTGAAAATGCATTGCCCATCAATGACACCATGCATTTTTATTTAATGGAAACAGAAACGGTTACTGGTTACCATCCTTGTACATAATATTTTACGGTGCGTCGTGCGGGTCCAGTTTCAGTGCGAACGTAAAGATCCAGGCCCAATCATACTTCATTGATAGGCGACATTGATCAGCGTTAACATCAGTGAGTTTGATCACAGATTACTTACTAACTACAGTATATGCCTATAAGGTGAGGGATTCTCAGAATATACCTGTAGTTCCAGCGACATGATCGGCCAAAATCAAAACTGGTCTTTAGGAACCTCTATAACAGCGGTTTATACAGAATTTCTTTTTTAAAAATACACATATTTTGTCATAGGACAATACAATATATAAAATCTCCGATACCAAAGTATAAATCTTCAGGATGTGCATAATATATAAATCTGGTGATATCGGACAAATATGGACCTCTGGAAATCCAGAGGTGGGATCAGGTGCCATGGAGGAGTAAGCATCCCCTTGTCTGTTGACAGGTCACAACCGCCGTGCAGTCAAATTTAAATGAAATAAGTGAGGAAGAGATTCTCATCACAACTGATACAGACAAATCAACAACCGTTATCGAATTTCATTTAGTGAAACACAGTAATCACAAACAAGGCTATTATACAATATGACTTTTAATTCGCTGAAAATAAAAGAAACTATAAGCTATGGAATAGAATTTACTACTTTATTCCAATCAAGAGTCAATATGATGAGATCACAGCAAAATATTGAGAAAAAAAAAAGTGGAACATTTTAAAAGATTTGAATTCGATCTGAAGATGTTATATTGAAAAAGAGTTTACAGTACACAAGTATCATTATATTTGGGCTAAATTAGGTTGTATTTTATTAATTGAAGTGTGATATAACTTATAAACTCAATCGATGAGCTTTTATATATGAATATAATGTAGGCTGTGTATACCAACCCACATTAGGAAAATAACCGACCGCCAATGTTTCTAGCTCAGTTTTATCTTTTCTTTTGTTTTTTTTAAACTGATGATAAAAAAAAAACGATAAGAGAAAATGGTGGCAAATTAATGTGTGACTAGTGAACTTATTCAGCCTCGGAAAGCTTTCAGGTCAAATGAATAAAGAAATTCGATAGACAGACAGATGGATACGGTAGATTAGGAACCATTTATTGAATACCCGCCAGTACATGCATTTTAAAAGATAATTTGATTAGAAATCTAGACATACCTATATAATGGTTATATATAATATAATATTCCCACTTTTTGATTTACCAGGGGTAAACAAAAAGTACCAAAAAGTGGGAATGTGATAATATATTATATTTAAAATAGACCTAGGTCTTTGTATTCCTACAAATGATAAGTGAACAAGGGAATTTGCGGGTGAAAATAATGTAAGATCAAGACTTTTATCGAAACAAGTAAATTCAGTTCTGAAGTTTCGGTTTTTTTAATTTAGCTCTAGATCGAGCTACTTTTAAAATTTGAAGACTAATTCATCAAAAATTCCTTCAGTTTGCACCCACACTTATTGAAAACATAAACATTAATATAGAATCTACATGAATTAATTTCTGGAACATATTTCGTCGATGTGATTCTAATATTTTTCATGTCCTCTGCATTTTTACATTTATTTCGGTAGGCTGATGGATGCAAAACGAGACATTACCATATATATAGATCTACTGATATTTGTATCATTGTTAAAGCTAGGCAATTTTGGGTTAATTAAGTCAAATCAATCAAATTTTTGTAACATTTAATCCGTTTTACATACAATACACATTCAGTTTAGCTACTAAAGCCATAACCAGCCACGGACGCTATATTCTGGTTTTAACTGGTATCTCAACCTTCAATTACTCGACCCAATAGTATTCCGCCATAGAAAAATAGTTCTCAAATAGATTGGCATTTAAAAACCTACTTTATGATTTAGAAAAAATCTTTCTGGTAAAATTATGTAACATTTTACGTAAATACTTCAAAGTGATGAAAATCTTGATAATATATTATCATATTTCAAACTATTGTTGACATTGCGTTCTTCACGCGCAATCTTTTATTCGCCCAAAATATTAGATATCTGTAAATTCTGTCTGATGACATACTTAACGGACAACTGCGAAACAGACACACTATCGAGAACTTCGTTGACGATTGAACCATTATTTTTAACAGCTTGGAAACTTTTAGCTGAAGTTCCTATAAAGAGGAGTAGCTAGTGTTTGTGATATCAATTTCGAACTGTTAACGATTGTTTTCGAACGATGTTTTGAAAAGTTTCAGGGGTGGGTGCCCCTTGATAGCTTATTGCTTTCTAAAAACATTTTTAATCAACAAAATTCTTGAAAGCTGCTTCAGCCAGGAACGAGTCGATTACACGTTAAGTCAGTGAAAATTTAAAAGAGCGATGGAATCAACAATTGTAAGTGAAATTTTTTTCTTGTGTTTTAGTTTTTTATTCTTTACTAACCTAGTGTATTGGGCATGGCGAGACCACGCAAATGAACATGTGTAAATAACAACGTAAGTCGATAAAATAGGTTGGCAAGTTGCCAGATCGTATTGTTGGCGCATTTCATTCAATCGTACAACGTTTTTGTAACGAATGTAAATTGTTGTATACACTTTTGTTACACAATGTTTGTACTTTAAATGTCACTTTCTGTTTCACTTTGTTTTATTATTATTATTATTTTTTTTTGCAGTCACCAGTTTTGAAGTCATTTTTGGCAGGGTCCGTCAGTGGTACATGTTCAACTTTACTGTTTCAACCATTAGATCTAGTCAAGACCCGCATACAGGTCCCCCTTAACACCAGGTAACTGCTTTGCATTTGATTAATACATTTGAATACAAAAGTCATTATCTTAATCTTATACATATTTGGATAAAATGTCTTGGAAGTTACTGTATTTAAATCTAAAAATGTAAATGAAATAACACCTTTTGACTCTGTCATGTCTAAATATTATTATGTTTCAAATTCTGAATTTTTATTCAAATTATCATGCTATTTAATATATATACAATCTTTTCAGGGGGCCAGTTGGGATGCTTTCGGTAGCAAATTCAGTCATTCGTCAAGATACAATAATCGGTTTGTGGAAAGGACTGGTACCCGTAAGTACTGATATATTATGCCGACTTGTGTTTTCGACAAAATATTAAATTCAACATCGACACTATCATTTGAAAGGGTCCTTAGATTATCAAAAATCCATGTTGCCGGTGTACAGACATGGGACATAAGAAATGGAACACTCATTTTTTACTATATAGATTTCATTTAAACCACATTTTATTAAAAATCAAAATATATAATGAAACTGGGTTTAATTCTTTGTTGAACAGTGGAAGTTATATCAAGATGCAATCAAAAATAGCTTTGCAATATTCTTTTGAAAAATTGGTAAACATCATTACAGGTATGAAATATATAGTAAAAAATGATGGCATTGCATTACTTTTGTCCCATGTCTGTAGAGGAGCTATTTTAAAGGAACAAATTGCGACAGATCTGTTCAGCAGATATTGTCATTTTGAACTGAACAAAGATATTGAAAATAAAAAACAAGTAAATTTGTTAATCAACAGGCCAAGGCAACATGAAATTTATATCTTTATAAGTGAACCATAAATTAATAACCATAAAATTAGCAAAGTTGTTTTCTGATAATGTCTAGAACTATGAATTCAGTGTATTCTTCATGAAATATCTTATATGAGTATCTTTTACATTTTTAGTCCATGTCCAGGTGTGTGCCAGGGATTGGGATATATTTTTCCAGCATTCATTATTTGAGATCTGTGTTTGAGTAAGTGTTTATATTTTTATGGGATTATAGATACATATAAAAAAAATCATCAGTTTGATATTTTTAACTGTAATTTGAAGGCTGTAAACTTTCTGACTAATACGAAATTATTATAGATACTGGTAGTTAGTTGATCAAATTTAAGGGTTACATTTTGGACATAGAATTGTAATTTTTCTTGGGTGAATCTAGATTTCATGTGATCTGATAACATATCTATTATCTGATATTCAATTTGCAGGTCTGATCAGAAACGTGCACTTGAGTCGATTCTGATTGGAGCAGCGGCAAGAACTATTTCTGTTGTAACTGTGATCCCATTCACAGTTCTCAAAACCAGATATGAGGTAAGTTTAATAAGTAATTTTCAAAGTGTTGTATTTTTTTTATTTACGTGACATACTGATATATAAGATATTGTGGTGGTATGTTTCTCTTTTGCAATTTGATGTGCTCTTTTCTAACTTGGGAATCACTGAGAACTAATTAATTGATTTCATTATCTAAATTTTCAGAGTGGAAACTACAACTATAACAATATCTTGAGAGCATTGGCTCAGGTCTACAATTTGGAAGGTGCCAGAGGTAATTAGAATAAATTGATAATATTTTGATATCCTTATTTTTATTTCTATGAGTATGATAATTCATTGGAAGTTGCACATTATTAATATTTAATTTATTAAAGAAAAATAATTCTTGATTTCTATTGTTCCATTCATCAAATAAGTTTCAACAAAGAATAAACTTAAAAATATAACTAAACAGTTAATGGTCAAGTTTGAGATCAACCAAATGCTTCATCACAATTCTTTTTGGTGTTGTAGGTTTATTTACTGGAATTGCACCTACCCTTGTCAGAGATGTGCCATTTTCTGGACTCTACTTAATGTTTTACACAAAACTGAAGGATGCTGTCGATGGAAGTAGGTCTACCGGCTTTCTTACTTTTTTGTTATGTTATATTTCATGTGCTAATATAAAATGATTTTTAGATTCTTTAAAATTTAAAATTAATTTTCATGGAGTTGGGGATATACTTATAAAAATTACTTTAAGATTTTTAGTTGAAATTTTCATGGGGGTAGGGTGAAAAAGTTTTTTAACATTTTCATAATCATTTTTTTAAATTCGACACATTTTTCTTTTAACACATTTTAATGTTTATAAATCTGTGTAAAAATTATGAAATTTATTGCAATTTAAAATTTTTATATAAAAACTAGTAACTCACCATGCAGGTGTATTTCTTCATATCTTAATGCATTTTATTCTTATGCACATACTGTAGCGCTTCATAATTAAACTTGTAATCAGTTTTTGCATTTGTTTATAACAGTAAGTTTGTAAACAAGATCTACTATCTCGGGGATCTTCATGGTGGGCACTTTTTGTTAGCTTGTGTTGCTTAACTTTTTAAGTTTTTGTCTGTAGACAACCACTTTAACCGGTTCTTTGGAAATGCACATGTAAATGTATTGTTTGAGGTTGCAATTTGAAAGAATATCAAAATACTCAACTTTAATCAAAGGACTCGAGGAAGACTTGGGTCTTCATTACATCTGTCTTTGCCAACAAAGAGAAAAGCAAATATGGCATTAAACGTTTTTATTCATATCACATGGTATATGGTACAAGTATTGTATATATATATCGTTTAACTGGGAAATGGTACTTTGATAACAATCTAATTTAAATTAAAGTGTCATATGTAGTCTGTTTTGACATGTACACATCCTAAAAGGAGAATGTCTACCTGTTGAATATAAAATGGTTTATTTGTTGTGGGATAGCTCAATTTTCTATGTGACCCTGTGAGGCAGAGGGCAGCACTAGCATTGCCAACAAACTTTTTGAGAAGGAGATTGAGATATATAATTGGCAAGAAATAAATAATTATAAGGAGTCACAGCTTAATTAGAAGTTCTGAAGAATATAAGGAGTCACAACTTAATTAGAAGTTCTGAAGAACTGAATTTTTTGATGGAAAAAACATAGTTACTTTTCAAAGTTGAGGTCTTTGTTTGAAAGGGACTCACATTTTATTGCTGTATATTTGAATATGCTGCATATAGACCATGGAATTCAAGACTAAGAGACCCTTAATGTCTGGAGAAGATTCTCAAATGGTATATCTTCTTCACTAAAATGTGCATTCGCTGGTTTTCATACCAGTTCTCTTGCAGCATTTTTTGGAATTAGAAAACTTGACATCTAATGACACTGATTATTTGGGGTATACTTTGACAGATAATTCTTATTGTAAGCTAGTAAAATCTGCTTATGATGTAGTGGAACTTGTTTACAAATGTTTACATGATACTCTCTTATAGCACTAACTGAACTTGTTTTGTTACAAACAGATGCATCCAGATAAAGTGCATTAAGATGTTGGAAATGCACGTGCTGAGTTATCAAAAGATAATGAATATCCATATCAACATCAGTAGGCTTTTTTGCAGACTTTCTGCAAGTGACACTCACTAATGATCCTATATTTTGTGTTGTATTTGTTCTAGATTTTCTCCCCGTGTTTACCAGTGGCCGGAAAGCTCTTGAGGTAATATTGGTTTTCCTATGTTAATGTGTTTTGATCATCCATATACACATTGTAGCATTGCTGCCAACAAGAAAAGAGGTGTTGCATGCTGAATGTACACTTTTGACCTTTTTCATTTTTAGCCTTTACTTACATCCTCTTTTTTAAACTGGGCAGGATGCTACAGTGTACACCTTTAGAATTGAAAGCCTGTAATAACAATCAAGATTTTTTTTATTTGCACACAAAAGTTATCTCTTTGAGACAAGTGTCTCAATTTTGATAGTTTTATTAAAAAAAAAAAAGATTGTTATTGCACCTTATTCAGTTCAATGCAAGGTTGTTAGGAATAATTATGATAATCTGTGTTACGGAGAAAGCTTAGCCTTGTTACATTTCTCCCTTTTAGGGATATCTGATCAAAAAGCCATGTCTGCTGTATATTTCTGCTGTGGGTTGACTGCTGGTACGATGGCATCGTTGATTACTCAACCTGCTGATGTAGTGAAAACACACATGCAGTTGTTTCCAAAAGATCACAGAAAAATATTACACACAATAGCATATATTTACAAGGTAAGTGATTTTTGGCATGGTTTGAGTTTGGTATTGAAGACAAATTTTGAAACCGTACATAAATTACACTGGTAATGCTGGAAGTTCCTAAAACATTGGATTCTAATGGATTATATTTGCAAATCCATATCTGTCATGATAATATAAAGTTATTAATATATTTTTTTTATACATACAGTGAAACTTGTGTTTATAACGACCTCTTTAAGAGGTGGTCTTTATACAGAGGTTGATTTGTAAACGAAAAGTATTATTACAGACAGCAAAATTTGGTCTTTGTGACCAACACAGGTGGTCACTAAGCATAATTTGATTTTATTTGTGTATATGTGAGTGTCTTAGTGCTAATAATTTCAAAACCGTTTTCAGCAACAAGGTCTTAATGGATTCTTCCGAGGAATTGTTCCACGCACATTACGGAGAACAATGATGGCTGCAATGGCATGGACCGTGTATGAAGAGGTATGTAGATGCATCATTTTGTACAAATGTTCCTATTTTATGTGTTGGTAACAAACAGTGTTGAAATAAGCAGTAGTACAAGTTTGCTTCAGCTAGTCCAGTTAACATGAGCCATGATTAATGAAAGTGTATAAAATGTATGTATATTGAACACAAGAATCAACCCCTTAATTTTTTTTTCTCTAAGATAATCATAGCTTTGACTCATGAGCATATAAAAAACACATCAATATATAACTTATCAAAACTTCTTTGTACCACTTATGAGCTAGTGAATTTGTCATAGGAACTTGTTCAATTTGTTCCCAACTAGTCTGATTTCCTATTGAGACAGAAAGTGCTAAGTATAACCCCTGACAAATGAGGTTACTCTTTTTCAAGATTATCCATTAGTGAACATATAACTTTTTAATTGTATTACTTTTGTTTTTTGTGCGTGATGAATGAAACGTGTATTTTATACAACAAAGATAATGTAATTTTTATTTTCTTTCACAGCTTACACGTAAATTAAGACTAAAATGAAATCCAAACAAAGGAGTATTTGGTGCAGCATAAAGTGGAGCTGTGTTGTGGATCAGCCGTGCTTTTGTGTCTTCTATAGAAGATATTTTTTACTGCCAGAGATGCACTGGTTTTCTTTTGATTACTATGCAATCTAAGACATTGTACAGCATGAAGATACTTATTTACTACCAAGTGACTTTCAGAACATTCATGTTTCATTTGATAATTTTGTGACATTAAATGCATGATACAAAGACGTTAAAAGTTGTGTAAATGTGAGAAATGTGAAAGAATTATTTTGAGTAAATGTGTGATTTTTGTGGAAATGATAATTGATGTATAAGATAAAATGTTTCTTCATTCAATCATCACATGGTAATTATTTTTATTTGTTGAAATTTTATAAAGTCAGAAAAAAAATCATCAAAATAAAAATATTAAAATTGAGATTTGTTTTAGTTTTAATGGGTTTGTCAGGTTGATGATTAATCACCAAGTTCTCGGGAATCAAGGCAGTCTTTACAGATTAGTATGATAAAGACCTACAAAATCTATATTAAGTCCCGTTCACAGTTTTCTTTGAAGTCATCCATTCAGACTATCAAATATTTTTGAACGACTTGTACAAGGAAATGCGGGAACCATGTGCTTGCAACATGTAAAAATTGATTAGGTCATATTGAATATCTGCTTTGATTGACTGAAGTCCATCAAAGTTTTGAAGAAAAATGGGATAAGTTCCTATTCCATCAGAGTTCTTTGATGAACTTTGGATCAAATATTTCTTTGACCATTCACATTATCAAAGTTTGTGTCAAAACCTTTGACCAAGAAAACTTTGAATGTGAAAATGGTTTTAATTTATACTCTTTCTTGAGTGTTTTTGTTACATGTGCTTCTAAGCATAACATCCCTTGGCTCTTGACTGCTGAACCATAGTTGGTTTTGTGATTTGCAAAAAAACCAAATGCCCTCCCCCATTGAAACCAGTTTTCAACACAATTGTAAAATGACTGCCACCAATATTATAGGCTTATAGAGTTGCACACACTACTTCTGAAAAATGTTGAAGTAAATATTGTATGTTTGATGATGCAAGTCAGTAAGCATACATTGTATGCATGAAATGGTGATGTCCAATTACTCTTGTTTGGCAATTCTGTACAACCTGATCTGTTGGCTTTGGTTGTGTTTATACAATGGATGTGATTTGTGGACACCCAAGAGAATAGTATCTTTTAGAAATGGGTTTGGGAATACATTGTTCTTTTATTGAACAGTATTGATCACGAAATGGGAGAATGGCGATTTTGGTATTCTCTTTCTGTATCACCAATTACTTAGTGTTCATTCATCCAGTGTGTAGCCAGTTAGTTTGCTACACTTCTGAAGAGAATAAGGATGGACCCTTACCATATTTCAAAATCTGAATATAATCATGTTAACTATTATAATTTTGATTTTGTCTTGAGGAACTGAAAATAAAAGTAATGACAATAAGAGGCATTTTAATATTGGTGAATATGTCAGCTTAACTCATAACTCTTCTGTAAATCAGTGACTTGGGTCAGTCTAAATGTCTTCAGGGGTGAATGGATAAGGAATCTCCATCCAAGTGGTAGGAATCTGGTTGTCCAATCACGGGGTCTCCCTTTGACTGGATTTTCAGATTTTGAAATATGTTTCCACTCAATACACATGTTTGATTATTTTTCTTTTATGCTATGAATACATGTTTATGTATGCAAAAAAAATTGACAACTTTTTATGCACTGTATTCTCATTGCAAAGAAATCGTAGAAGCTCTGCCTTAAAATTGTCATATAAAGATGTCATAAGGCATTGACATAGAAATCATTCCCTGGTAAACAAAGGAAAGATATGGGAACCATGACAGAAAAACTTGGTTCATGTTTGTCGAAGTTGTCAACAACGAAGACCTGAAATGAAACTTCACACACAGCTTCTGTACTAACGTACTAGCCTATAAGCAAGGAAATCCATGAAAATTGAACAATAAGTATAATAAACTAAAAACATTCTAGTATTAATAAACAAATTAACTCATCAACCCCTGAAAAACAATGGTTTGTTTGTTTATTGTTGTTTAATGTCCCACTCAAGAATATTTCACTCATATGGAGACGTCACTAAATGCCGGTGAAGGGCTTCAAATTTTGGCCTATGCTCGGACAGGAAACCAACCTGTCGCCGGTGGGACTTGAACTCATGACCTCACAATCCAGAGTCGAGCGCCCTACCGACTGAGCCAGGCCAGCTCTGAAAAACAATGGGATTCTTCCTATAAATCAATGACTTTGACTAGTCCAAAAGTCTTAAAGGGTGAGTGACTTAATAAATGGTATAATGTTTTTCATTTTATTTGTATTTTACTGGATGATACATAATTTTTAGCTGTTGTTTGACTGTTTATTTTTGTTACAACTATGTCAATTCCCTATCAATAAAGAACATGGATATCTTCATACATTTGCTTCAATTTAGCAAGTACATGTAAAAGTAATGGTATGAATGAAATCCATATGTCTGCTGTACTTCAGATCCAAAATGTAAATATACAAAATTGTACACCTAGGAATACAGAGTTATTGTTCTTTAAACAAGGTGATCAACATTATAACTAAGATAATGGTACCAAGTTCAGCAACTTTGAGTAGAGACCTAAATTCAAATTTCTGTATTTTTTTTTCAGACCATGTAAAAATTAAACCATATTTACCTTATACTTGATTAAACAATAGGTAAATTTAGAAACAGGTTTAATGCTGAGATAGTGAGTTATTTGAGCAATTGACCCTATACATATGTAGATGAAATGTAAAATAGTGAAACTGCTTTCTATAGTACATGTATTTTGCAGTTCCTTAACCAACTTGTTGACCTATTTGGATTTTTTATGAAATCTGTAGTCTGCACATACTGTAGAATCAGAAAATTTTGTGGGTGAAGTTTTTGAAATAAAACAAATTTATTGAAATTAGATTTTGTTGAAATAAAAAACCTTTTTGTGATGGAATCTATTTCTAGGTATAATTTATGTAAAATTTTGACATGGTTTAAATTTCGTTGATCAATGAAATAAACGAAATAAAAACCACAACAAAATATTTTGATTCATCAGTACATGTATATGGATTTTCCAAGTAAAAGAAAGATGATTGGATGTAAATTTTAACTTTAATTTATAAAGATTCTGCATATAAATTTTTGTGTACACATTTAGTGCCATATAAATAATACATTCATAAAAATAAAGATATCTCCACATGGTGATCATACTTCTGCAAATCAATTAGTAAATGGCTGGACTACCATGGTCAGTGGTGAATGAGGCATCATCATGGTTATTGTCAGCCATAAGACCAAATATACTGTATGTGTACCAACCAGTAACAAATTAAAATTTTAGTATACTTTAATTGTTATTTGTTTAAGAGTTGCTACTTGGTACCGTTACAAACGAAATACAGTGCGACCTGTCTTGTGAGACCACTCTCACGAAAGACCACCTTGCCTTTTGTGACCATATTCAAGAAACCACTCGGTTAAATTACCCTTTACATAAAACCTTTTTTTTGAGAGACTAAATTTCAGTGGCAGATGGTAGACAAGTTCCCCTATACCAGAAATTTAGAACTATGCTATGCAATGGTATGCCACACCCACTGTGACACAAATCCTGAGTTTGTGTCCTTACAATGTGATTGCCACTTTTAGGTTGTGACATACTTTTGTTTGTTTGTTTATTGTTGTTTAACGTCCCACTCAAGAATATTTCACTTATATGGAGACATACAATTTTTAGTGAACAAGTAAGCTAAATCTGTGTTTTTTATTATTAGGACTTATAAACAATTTAGGGTACTCCTGGCATCATTAAAATATGAACACCATTTAAAAATACAACTATAAATAGGCCTACATACAAAATACTTATTTTACTTTTATAAAAATATAAGAAGAAAATTAGCATCTTTCGCATGAAATATAGTGATTCAAAATGGAAATTTCTTTTCATACTCTTTTCTAGAAAATTTCAAATTTGCAAAACAGCTCTCTGATACATACAGAGTACAGTCAGTACTGAGGAATACTAATGTTATTCTACCTGGGACATTCATTTTGCAAAATCTTAATTCTCTTGCTAATCCATAAGAGTGTCATGGTTCAAGTTTCATGTACAATCAAACTTACAGTTATAAATTATTACAATTCCATTTTCTGTGACATGTAAGATTTTTAGACAAATATTAACACTATTTAACATCAGACTACTGGATAATATATTAGCCTGAGCAGAAGGATCAAACATAGGCCTATGTCTACACACAATACATAACTCTTTCAGTGTGTTATGGAAATTTATGGATGTCTTAAAATGCCACCTTATTATGTGAGAAATAAGTTCTCACACTTGTATTCGATTAGATACGGCAAATAACACATGCGATAATTATTTTAACATATAAAATTACTCTGCGAACCTCATAAAATTACATGATAAAATAACATCTTGTGTGTTAATTATTGTATCTAATCAAAGCTTGTGTGACAACCTTTATGTACACTATTTTTACACATAAATCCTGAAAATCATCATTTACAATAAAGTCTATTTACAAATATACAAAACAAAAAATGGGAAGAAATTTTGATCTGATATAATGAATCTGTAAAAGACACATTTGTCTTTTTTTTTATCAAAATTGTCTTTCTAT
Source organism: Atrina japonica (assembly GCA_030159075.1). Classification (NCBI taxonomy): domain Eukaryota; kingdom Metazoa; phylum Mollusca; class Bivalvia; order Pterioida; family Pinnidae; genus Atrina; species Atrina japonica. The sequence goes on along the minus strand of BROG01000091.1, from coordinate 182,080 downwards.
ACATATCTTAAAGTTCATATACATGTATATAATGCTAATATAAATATACACTGTGACAATGTAAACAATGAAATATAATACAAAGTGGCACTTGTGATGAGAATAATTATGTAATAAATGTGGCAACTGCTTTCCACCGACACTGTATTACAGGCCATGATATTTCCTGCCATCTGCAATGTGTGAGTGTCACATCCGTATTGTGATGCACATGAATGTCTATCACAGATCAATTAAAGTAACAGCATCTTCCATCACCGCTTACCTCCCTTTACCACAAATGGCTTTTGCTCAGTTTCATTTGCCGCTGTAAAGTGATAATAAAAATAAAATGAGTAGAAAAGTTTCTCAGTTATTTTTGAATGAAAAACATATTGGTACATAAAAAACCTGATATTACCAAGTACATGTACAGTCAAATTTATTACCGATTTGATTTTTTTGTTAGCTTGAATTGTGTTTTATGCCACACTTACAGTAGAGAGCTGTTATCACATTATCGGCATCACGATAAATCGCAGTACTGAAAACTTGATGACAATATCGTGAAAATATTCAAGCATCGCGATGTCACTGATGCCAATAGAAAAGAAAGTCTTTATACTTATTATGTTCTTGAGCTACATGTACTTAAACAAACACAAATTACATACACTGTTGTGAAAGTCTTAAAAAATATGCTACTTTTTAACGGTTGATGAAAGAACCTGGTTACAATGTATCTGGGAACTTTATTTATTTTTTTCTGTTAACTAAGAAAATATTAGTCGTTACTATTTTTAAAAACTGCACCGCCATTATGAGGTACACTACAGGGGTAGAAAAGAGTCACAGTATCTGAGACACTTTGTAATTCCTTGTATAAACTACATGTATATACCAGTATATGTAGAAAAAAATATACTTGTAGTCTAGATTATATGTTTTGGTCATTTGTATTGTTAAAAATGTCAAGGTACAGTAGAAGCTGCTTTAGCAACCACCTGTGTATAAAGGCCACCTTGTTACAAAGACCATTTTTTGCTGTTCCCAATAGTACCATTTGTTACAAATCAACCTCTAAATATAGACCACTTCCCTATTAAGACTGCTTATCCTGTGTCCCAAAGGAGGTCATTATATACAAGTTTCACTGTGGTTATGTTTAACAAGTTTTAACCAAAGCAACAAGTTTAAACAAAAATACATTTTAACCCTATACACAACAGGCTGTGCAAGAGCATTTTTGAAATATTTATACAGCATATTTCCACTTTTCCACAAAGAAAACCTGTACAGCCAGAGTGTTGATAATAAACAAGGGCATAGTGGCTAAGATCTCCTGCCAAGGGAGCTAGCTATGGTAACAGGAAAAATATAGAAAATGAGGCTCTACCAGTATATACAACAAGGTATGAAAGAACATCTTAAAAATGCTTATACAGCATGTTTCTATTAAGAAAATCTGTATTGTCTCAAAGTGTAGATATTAAACAAGGACATAGTGGCTAAGATCTCCTGCCAAGGGAACTAGCTATGGTAACAGGAAAAATATAGAAAATGAGGCTCTACCAGTATATACAACAAGGATTGAAAGAACATCTTTAAAATGCTTATACAGCATGTTTCTATTAAGAAAATCTGTATTGTCTCAAAGTGTAGATATTAAACAAGGATGTGGCTAAGATCTACTGCTATGGGAGCTGGCCATGGTAATAGAAAAATAATTAGAAATGAAAATCTGAAATAGGATAATACACCTCTAGCCATCAAGGTTAATGTTGAACTGGTTTTGAGATATGCTTTCAGAAAAAAAATTGGTAATTTTGGCTACTTTTCCCCATTGTAACGAGGAAATTACTGAAACTGAAAATTTCACAAGTGAAAAAGGCAGTGCAGTGCTAGACATCAAAGTGTATGCGCATATTAAGATTTGTGAAGTTACCTTAAACAATATTCAGCTACCCGTTAGCTCCGGAAATGCTATTATCTGGATGGACAAACAAACATAAACCTTTTGGACAAACCATATTAATGGTACAGACTTGTCCAGCAGCAGCCATAATGAATTTTAGGTGAAGAAAATAAGCTTTGATTAAGGAAATAGAATAATAATGTAAATACATGGTGTGCTATTTTTCTTACCCATTTCCATCTCTAAATGCTCTAGAAAAGCTCCTCTCCCTGCCTGTGACCTTTGGGGTGAACGACCTCTTGACTGACTAGGAGCCGAACGGTTCTCTTTTAGGTAGTTTGAAATTATTCCATATAATAATGGTCTGAAGAAATATAGGCATAAAGCATGTACAAGATATTCTGTCTATTGCCTACATCAATATTTTACACACTGTCACTTACTATCACCCACATTCAAACTTCATACCTATCAATGGTATATATAAGGAAGATGGTTTTCCGTTTGTTTTGTTTTTTTCAGCTGAATTCCATTTTTGCATTAGGTCAATTCCATTTTTTCCATGATTTGTGTGTATTATGCATTGTTTAAGTAAGAAATCATTAATAAACATCAGGACAGCAAGAACATTGAATGAAAAACAAAATACTTCTCTGATCATTTTGATAATTTATCGGAAATACTCCAACCGAGTCGGTAATCCAGGTGAACAACCCACTGAACATTAAATTATATAGTCCAATTTTTGGCAGAAACATTTGTATTTGCTTCAGATACATTCTTTTTCCCTTAGTTTACTTCACAACCACAAGTCATTCTGTATTGTTAGTTTCATAGTTTTCATTTATCAATTGTAAGCTATTATTCTGTGTGTTTTGTTTCTATGTGTAACAATATGAGGTACGGTGGGATAAAAGCGAATTTATATACGTTAATATAAAATTGGTGTGACTTGAAAAATAGTATTGATGTATATTATATATGTATTTTGGGAAAATACGGGCAGCTAACAATTACTTGATTTCCTAATTCGGTCAAGTAAATATGTTGACAAAGTTAATTTAGATATAAAATTCCAAATTCAAAATTACTCAGCATAATATTTAGTAATAATGAACTTAGCATTAGATTATAACTACTGTTTTTGGGATAACACACCTTGTCAACACCTTTACAAATTCAGACAGCAATTGAAGCTGCATGTTAGAAAGGTCAAATATCTGTCATCATCACGTTTTGGTAAACGCAGAATTGGAATGTTACATGATAATTAATATAAAGTACTGAAGTTTGTACTAAGAATGATAATGTAAAAGGTTGCCAAAGGTTGGCATTATGACAGATTGTTTGATGATGCAGGCGCCCGTATTCTTCCAATTGTAGATGCATTTAAACTCTCTAGAAACTTTAGTGTTTTGCGTTGGTCCAAAACTGACAAATGTATATAAGCACTGACGTTGTTCTGGAAACGAGAGAGACCAGCGGGAAACCGCCTAGAGCAGCCAACACCACCATACTCTCTGATTGTTGAAACATTTGTTACCATATGCTGTACTCTGCTAAGCTGAGAATAAAACAATAAATACGATCAAGACCGGGACTTTGAGTTATTGATATTTGTGGTTGGTTTACAAATATCGATTTGGTGCCTTTTGCCCTGGATAAAAGACCTGGGAACAACACAAGACTTGAAACGAAAAGGTAAGACTTTTACTTTTCTTTAGTACCTTTATTATTTTGACCACAAAATTGTGAACATTCTTTTTGACCAAACTCTAAAAACTTAAAACATAATTTAATAAAATTTAAATTAACCAAAACTCTATCTTAAACAAAAACTACAACTTTAATTTATTTAGGCAATAATATAAAAAACTTATTTGAAAACTTTTTAACAAAATTAGTTACTTAACACAAATTTAACATGTTGAAATAAAATACAAATTAAAAAACAGAATTAATAATGGCAGAAGAAAATAGTAGACTAAAATTCTCAGTAGTATGGCTAACTGCTTTAGGAGAAATTGAGGATAATTTAATTTTGTAAATAAAAATAGACCAACCGCACGTCAGATTCAGACAGACATGCAAAATGAAAACTGAAAAATAGAAATAAAACAAAAAGCATCAGGGTCAGTCAGACGTACCAAACAAAACCGAAAGTAGTAGTAACAGGTACTACAGTATATCGGGGGAGTAGTAAATAGAGAACCACCATTTTGTAGAGTAGAGTGTCTGGGATACCTGAAAAACAAAGCGCTGACAATGATGAAAAAGAGATGTTTGATAACATTATGAGACAATTCTCTAACAGGCAAGTGCAATGCCCTGCAGTACCTGTACATCAGGTAATTAAGAACTTTCGGTTCGGTAAACCGGCAGACCTTAAGGCATGGATATCAGATATAGAAAGATATGCAAATTTTAGTTGAATTAAATGTACAGAAAATGCCGGGGTATAGCATTGGTAACATGTTCAGAAGTTGCGGATAGCGGATTTCATTAGGAGGTAGTTTAATAGAACAAGAAAATAGCGAAAATGTAAGCTAGTTGGGGGACCTCAAGAAATTATTAAAAGAAAAATTTGGGGAAGTGACAAACAAAAGACAGGCATTAATTAAGTTTTAAGAAACTCTGAAAACAAGAGACGAGATGAGTCAGTACAAATGTTTTGGGGAAAGAATAATACAAGCATCTGAGGATGTTTACACGACAGAGCAGACTAAAAAACAAAAGCACAAAAGACTTAGTAGAACAACAGTTGATAGACATATTTATTGTAAAAGCGGGTGACTTTTGATTACATCAAAATGAAATTGATTACTTTAGACTGCCGCATTAGTAAGATTGCGACATCGCGAACAAAATGTTAGGATCAAACATGCTCATTGACGTTAGACGGCACACAAAATGTGTTTAGATTTTAAAAATGAAAAAAGAAGACCAGAGACATACAAACCAATGGAAAGTAGATCACTTAAGAAATAAACTATGTAAGAATTGTTTAAGAGAAAAGGTCACATTACTCAAAAATTGTCGTCCTAAAAAGGTTAGATGTAAATGCAGCTGACGAGACAGACAGTGACAGAGATAGTTGACGATGACTTACAAGTATCTGTAGGCAGACACAATAAGAAACAGGTTTAGGTTCAAAAAAAACGCTAAGAAAACTAAACAACAAACTCAACAAACGTTTAGACCACAATATCAAATACAAAGAATACCCCACCAAGTAGGTCCAAATAGACAAAATTCACAATCTGTACCAGATTGGGTATTAGGCGCAGAATGGGATAAGTTGGGGTATAGGTCACAAGATAGGTACACACCTTAAAAGAAATTGTCCAAATCGAAACATTAACCCTCGTAACTGGGTACCATTATTGGCAGTATAATCAGGGGACCACCAACCGAATCGTGGCAGGAGGGGTAGAAACAAATAATATCTGTCAATATAGACAAAATTACGATCCTGCCACCTACCAGCAGTTTACACACAATACTTATCGGAATAGTCAAAACTCTCAACTTTCGACCTCCACAATTTACATATCAGCAAAATCAGCCAGATGATCAAACATTAGCATTAACCAAGAAACCACCTCAGATGTTAGCACTTCCGGCACCCCCAATAGCGAGATAATACGTCTCAGTCAAATAAACAGTTTAGTACTCTCTGCACTCTGCACCACCTGTAGTAAGTGAACAAACTTCAGAAAACTCCACCAGCGAATAGGACAACCAATGGTCTCTCAGTATAGGTGGAACATAGGGAACAGGAAAACTAGAAGGGCTTCTAAGGGAAGCCGATAAGAAGAGTTGTAGTAGTAGAAATTAAGAAAAAGTAAGGTAGATAACCTAGTAGTAAATTAGATAGAAACTATCGATAATTCAATTAGCAGGAAATCCAAAGTTCACTGTCGTAACTATGGATACAAAAACAAAACATTAGGACTTTAGTAGATAGCAGGAGCAGAAGTACGATTAATGTACTTAGATAAAAAGTGCTTCCAAAAAAAATCTTCCAATCAAGGTTAAGGTGTGTCAAAGAAAAAACCAAATCCCTTAGGGCAAGTGAATGAGTCAATCACTTAAAGTAATAGGTGCAGTAAATATTAAATTTACGATGAATAAAAATGACCCATGAATCATTAATGTCACCGATGGTTTGAAATAGAAACTTTATTCTTGGTAGGGAACCTGGTTAAGACAAAATGGGAGTAAGATTATACTTTTGATTTAGGTTGCTTAAGAATAAGGGAGAACCTATGTCAAATTTGAAGATGACACGCACATATATCATCCATAGTAAGAGTATCACAAAACCAAACTACATTAAGACCACAGAGTAAGACAATATGTTTTGTTAGGACAAATAGAGCATTTTAACAGTAGAAATTTAAAGAAAAAAAAGAAAATTTTGAAATCTCAAGTATCAATGATGGATGTCTTTTAGATGACCCAGGACTTGTAGTTCAAGAAACAAATAGGAACAGTAACAGGAAATAGAAACATTCCAGTAATTAGTAGTTAATCAACGAAAATAAATTTTATAGGTTAAAAAAGAGGTCAAGTGTTAAGGAAAAAATTAGAGCTATTAGAAATAGATGAAGATACAAGTAGAATCAACAGTCTTTAAGTCCAGAAAAATACAGTCAGGAGATATAGACTCTCTTATAAGATATTGACGCACCTTCGGAGTATAAAAGAAGTATTTTTAGTCTGTTATACAAAGAAAAACAATATATTTTTGCAAAAACTGATGCAGAGTTAGGTCACACTAGTACAGTGAAAATGAAAATAGATACAGGGGACCATCCACCCAATCAGAAATATGCCGTATAGAACACCTCTTAACAAACACAAGTGGATTGACAATGGCAGTAGAGTAGAATGAAATGTTAGATGCAGGTATTATAGAAAAGTCAAGGTCAACATTGGGCTTTTCCATTAGTTATAGTTGGGAAGAAAGAACGGATCCAAAAGGAATGTGTGTCGACTTTAGATCTTTAAATAAAATAGTGAAACCTATATTCATTTTCCATTACCATTGATTGATGACATCTTAGCTAGGGTTGGGAAAGGCCAAACATTTCACTAAATCTTATAAGTGCGGTATTGCAAGTACAAATGGATGAAGATAGTAAAGAAAAAACAACATTTACTTGTCACAAAGGGTTATTTCAGTTTAATGTAATGCCCTTTGGGTTAAGTAATGCTCCAGCGATATCTTCCAAGACTCATGAACATAGTATTACAAGAATGTGAGGACTTTGCCCATGCTGCTTACTTAGATGACATCTTAATATTTTCAAAAGACACGACTCAGAACAGAACATCTCTCGGCATATTCAAATAGTGTTTGATAAGCATCAGGCAACATGAATTTAAAAATGAAGTTGAAGAAATGGTAGTTTTCGTTTCAGAAAGAAAGTAGAATATTTAGGTTTTTATTGTTAGTGAACGATTGGAGTTGAAACCTAATGAAAAGAAAGTGAAAGCTATATAGAACATTACCTTGTAGCCAAAGAAATGTAATGAGAAATTAGCGGGATTTATTGGGCATGTGTATTTTTTATCAAGGAGGTTCATTCCACAATTTCTCAAAGAGATCAGCAGAACCTTTGATTGAGTTTAACTAAGAAATATGCTAGAATTTAAATGGTCAAAAGAATGCCAAGTAGCCTCCCTTTGATTTTTCTCAAAGACAGTTTAACAGTAGTACCTTTGTTAGCTTACCCTGGATACAAACAAACCTTATGTGTTATACACAGATGCTCATTGATACATGTGTATGATGCTTGTCTCACACAGCTTACAAGGATACTGGGGAAGAAAAAACCTATCTATTATTTGTCTCACAAATTAAGCAAATCTCAGAAAAAATGGTCAACAATAGAAAAAGAATGTTTTTGGAATACATTTGCTCTTAAGAAATTAGACATTTATATTTACATGATGCTCAGTTTTGTAGTACGTACAGACCTATCGTCCCATTCACCTATGCAAAATAAGAAAAATACAACAATGGGCTCTCAGTATCGCAGGTTATAACTGTAAGATTGAGTATATAGAAGGTAGATTTAACTGTTGCGCTGACTTGTTGTCAAGAATACCAGACAGTCAAGAAATTGGATAATTCTGAATCAGAGTCAAGAGTCAGAACGAAATAGAAATAGATGATAGATTTTTAGAAGTAGGTGCATTAAATTCAAACAAGTTCACTGTCCCTACGCTAGTTTGTAAGATAGATCCACAGATGACTTAGTCAAGCCGTTTAATAGATCTTCAGGGGGACCGCATAGATATCACGTAACATCGAAAATGATGTGAAAAGATAGCAAAACTTAAGCAAAGGTTAGTGCCACAAAAAGGGAACAAAATAGTTTAATAGTGAATAGATGGTTTGTTATATTTTTTATCTCAACAAGATTCAGAAGATCCAAAACTTAGATTGTACATACCTGAAAAATTTAGAAAACATTGTCATTAAACAACATCATGACTTTGTAGGACATATGGCAGTAGATAAAACATATACATCGATTTAGATCCAAAATACTATTTTCAAAAAATGTATCAAAAGTTGCATGAAATATGTAGATCAATGTGTAACATGTCAAACTAGAAGCCAAAAGAGAAACACATCATCCACCTCTTACAGAAAGACATTCAAAATTAATTACGTGTTAATTTGGACATTCCACCTTATGTGATTTTTCGCATTTAAAAACGTTTTGGTCTAGTTAGAACCATAATCCAATCACCATCTGTAGCAACAAGTATTTTTATATTTATTGTTTTCTCATTCACATTAGATATTATATTCTATGGTCTAACAGAAGCTTTTAGGCAACAAGTGTATTGTCTCAAATAAAACAGGCCAGAAGCTTTGTGTACGGGATAAAACAGCTGATGATAAGTCTATATATTAGAAGAAATATTTCCAAGATAGGTTGCCCACTTCAGATATTAACTCAGATAATGGGTCAGAAAACGTGAATAAGGCTGTACAAGAGAAACACTTAAACGAGTTTAAACATAGATCATTATTACAACCATCTTATTATAGTCCCTCAAAGTAATGGCAAGGGTAGAAAGATTTCATAGAACTTTACATGATGTAATGCTAAGAAAAATATCTGATGGATGTTCAGACCTTGGGATTTATATTTGAATACAGACATTAGCAGCAATTAGTGATTTCAATCCAAGTGAATTCGACCAAGTTTTCACCCTTCTACTTACTATACCAATAGGGAATTAGTATTGCATTAGATACAAATTTCTTAAGCCTAGAAGAAAATATAATGGGGAAGAACCAATATCAAGTAGCATTACAGCAGCAACATAAACGCTTTTACGTTAGTACACAAAAATTTAGAGAAGACGCTAAGAAAAGACAAAAGAAATATGCTGATAGGGGTAGTCAAGAAATTAATTTCAAGATAGGAGATCACGTATATATTAAGAATCAAAGACAAAACCAGTAAATTAAATAATAAATAATTACAGAATTATGAAGAAAAAAGGACTCTCTAAAGTTTTATAGTTAAGAATCAGTTGACAGGAACAACAACTAGACAACAACATGCTACGACATCTTAGAGTTACAGCTAATTTAGATGAATTGGGAGATACCCCAAGACAAATTAAATAGACCGAGTACAGATTTAAAATGCAACATATGTAGTACCCTCCAGATTCAGATAATCTTAAGATGACGAAATTGATAAGAATAAAAGTCAAGATATTATAAAGAGATCTAGGAAAAATTCGAGATGACTCAGATAGTGAGGATGATATTCCTTTAGCAGAGATTAAAAAAGAATATACAGAAACACAAAGTTAGATGATAGAGAAAAGGTTAACAGAACAAGACAATCAGACAGACAAAACAAAGAAAATACAGTAAGGATACAGAAGCAAGATACAGAAATAAATGAAATTAAGAGTTCAAAAAGACTTATAGATGAAATGGACCCCTACTATTAAAGGGATATTAATTACCAACATCTTGACAAAATGAGTACGAAAACAATTTTAGATATGTTTAATAACATGTGTCACACAATGAGGAAATCTACAGTACTATAAGACGTACATTTGTTATTACAGGAAAACTAACAAGAAAAGAGACTCAACTCTCTATTATATCGGGCAGAAATAGTTAGGGAAATAATTGAGCAAATATTAGAGAACATATTAGTGAAATAGAATTAGATGAATTAATAAGTAAACTACCAGAAGAATAAAGTGCTTAAAATATAAATAAAAAAACTATTACAGAACAGCAAGTTAAAAGTAAAAGACCACTTAACCAAGCATTCTTAAGAATAATTAAAATTAATAAGACACTGCATCGTAGGAAAGAATTAGACATGTAAAACCTTCGTTTAATAAAATCAATTTATAGCAATAAGAACTACCATAAAGGAAAATTAAAGCTAGAAGATCCAAAATTATGGATAGGAAAAGACTAATTGTGAGAAGTAGGCATTCTCCGCCCCCTTCTCAAGAAAGAAGAAATATAGAACGATATATCAAAATTTTCAGACAATGACGGCTATTGTCCAAAACCGGGAAGTTGGCCAAAAGCCTTATCAGGAATTTTAGGAATTCATCCTTGGAATGGAGGATAACATCCATCTCGAAGGATGTACATTTGGAAATGTAAAAGTCTATGTTCCATTATGTGACTTATTCAGATAAGAGATCTAAACTTAAAGATTGAGAAAAGGAACAGGAAATAATCTGTAAAATTAGACCCGTAGAGAAATTTATTTGTAATAGAATGGATCCCTAAAACATAAAGATTATTATATTGGGATGGGGAAGAATACAAATGGAAAAAGCTTAAACCTTTAATTTACCAAAAAAAAGAGTAAAGGCAAGAAAAAAATGGCCAACTGTACAGGATAAAACCCACACAGTTAGATACCTTGTAGTCAAAACATATCACACTTACCCCTCATAATAGTAGTAGTATAAACAGACAGTTGATAGAAAAATCACAGTTAAACAATTAAGGAGTGCCTGGTTAGTGCAAGAATTTAACCATTTCAAGAGAAATTCAAAAAGGATACTCTTATAAAAGAGATTGATAGGACTATAAGATAAGAATCAGCAACCTCTCTTATTAAGATAGTAAAGGGAGATATCAATATTTACAAACTAACACAGAACCATCATTAGACAAATAAATTGGGTAGAAATGACAAAAAGAATGAATTAGGGGTAGAAGCACAGGAATATACAATAATTTCGATAAGGGGAATTAATAACAGAATTACATGACATGCTATCTAGATGTTACTTTCCCTTCAGACAAGTAAAACAAATTTCCTTTATTCTCTTTCCAGCGGAAGAAGAGGGAAGAAATGATACTGCCACTTATACTCATATACATTTTCGCCGTCGTCGTACATACCACGCCTACATTGCTGAACAGAGAAAATATCATATTCGAGAAAAAACATAATGAGATAACAACCTCAAAATCCAAATGGACGATAGCATTTCAGATCTGCCTGGTAACCTCCATAATAGAATTTATACGTTAAATAGACTAAACCAAACAATCTCAGACCTAGATGAACTTACCTTAGATGAAGCGAAGAAATTCACAATTAGTAAACCCCTGAATGTAAGACCAGCAAGTTTTTGACAGTTAGCTCTGAAGATAAACAAATTGACAATATTACAAGACACTTTTGAAAAGGAACTTTAATGACATTTTGACACGTCTAAACAGACTGGTAAACGAAGAAAAAGAAGTCTTATTACCTGTCGTAGGTTAAACCTTTGGCACAGTAAGTGAGGATGATCTGCTCAGTTCATCATTCAAAAGAATATCAATCCTTTAATGAAAAAATCAACAGGGTATGAAACATTTTTTTAAATGCAAGTGTTGACATTACAAACAATCGACATAAAATTTCAAGCAGAAAATCGAACAACCATAACTGACACTTTGACGACCTTGAAAATACTAGAGTTCAAAGGAAATGAAAATGTGACAGATCAAACGAACAAAAACAAAATAGCAATTGATAACATATATTCCAATTAGATAGAGCTTTAAGATCATGTTAAGAACTGGGTTATATTGACCTCAAAACAAATTACATCTTGAAATCCAACTGAACATGCTTGTCATTGGGACAACCTCGCACCAAATACAACCTTTACAGTTTCGGCAATTATACTTTTATCAATATCAATTGAATCACCCACGTTTTGCTTATTGCCTTTTGACTGAAAAAGATCCTTTGGGACCTATACCAAAACAATTGACTTGTGCTACATATATCTAAAGACGAAAACATTGTAGTTATTGGGTGTCAGTACCTTTGGTTGACACAACAAATGCCTTAGAAATTTATAAGATACATAACACTTGGGCACTTGCCACACATATGAAATAACCCTCGGTGCTCGCCAAATTTTGACTTAGAGTCAGAAGCCTTCTAGCGGTAAACAAAGAGGAAAACGACAATTTGCACTTTTAAGCTCTCAACACGGAGTTAGAAAAATGTTCAAATCCTTCAATAAGATATTGTTCTTTTGACAGTCCTATCTATACACCTGTTTCAAACAGGACAGACATGTGTGATTTTTTCTATATTTCTGGAAACACGATCCAAAAATTGAACAAAACTGTAAGACGCACACTGATCCATAATGCAATGTCTTTCATTTCCTCGAGGACAGGTTACAGAAGGAAATGTGGTTTAATCATTGCTAAAACGTTACTAAATTTCATGATCATGTCGTGTGATAAAGAATCATGATTAAGAAAAAACATCTGCCATCCTCTAGACATCCTACATTTGGAACAAAATTGTCAAAGCTTCTAACGGGATCATGACTTTAACACCTTACATTTATAAGGAAAGTAGATTTTAACTTTAGGGATCCTTTTGAAAACATTAGTTGACAAGTATAAGAAGAGACGAAGTAAGTTTGTTTTTGGAGATATAAACAAAATTTCCCACGGTATGATAAGATTAAAATTGCGCCAAGACGGTTGAAACCAGTAAAAGAAATTAATTTAGATAATTTGATAAATGAACTAAAACAGAAGGAAATGCAACCAATGCCAGAAGTTGATTTTTGGGTAATAAAACGGTCAATACTTTCTCATACCAATAGAGCCAGTAGTAAACAATCTTAATAATTATAATTATAAATTGTGTGAAAAAGAATAATAAGAAAATTGTAGAAATAGGCAGAATCTTCTGTCAAAAAGAAAAATAAAGATAATCCTATTTTAAGTGGTCAAGTAGTGAGGGAAAAGAGGAGTTCGAGTCTTCCAAATCTTTCAAGACTTCAAAGATAACCAGAACCAACCAGCCATACCAGGAGTACCAAGTAACAAACAGTCGATCATGCTATAAATACACAGTCAACAGCAGATGATAATGACATTCGCAATCTTATAACAGAAAAGATGAAACAACGGCTCCAGTCAAGAAACACAGTCCAGTATATACAAAAGAAGACATTCAAACTTTATCCAGATAGAAAACTTTGCAGTATGTACCTTAAGGATAAACACGACATAGAATATCCAGACATGAAACTTTGCAGTATGTACCTTAAGGATAAATACGACATAGACTAATACCAGTAAACTGATCAAAACCAGAATTAACATTGAAAACCGAACACTATAAGTCAAGATAAAAGAGAAACAGAAAACACGACAACAGAACGAAAGTAGTCCCAGCAAGGATAAATGAAAAACAGTCAACCAAACTACAAAAATGAATATCCAGACGACATTCCTGTGAAATAAAGGAATACAAAACACGATAACCATGAAATAAATCATGAACTTTATCAAGACCCAGAAACAGGTGTGATGTGACACCGCAAGAATTTAAACGATAACAAATAAATCGTCGATCGACAATCGAAGTGGATGAGACGCACTTGGATTCGATCCAGTAGCCCGATTACCAGTTTTAAAAGTTCACCAGTACTAAAGACACTAACATTAGACTACTGAAGACTATACAAGAACTTAAGTAATAATCACAGTGTAATGTGAATCAAAAAGATGATAACTAAAAGAAGTCGAAAACTGTTGATTATTATTTAAAGAAACAGAATTTACTGCAAAGGACGGAGGATCTTGTCCGTGAATATATTAAAGATGGAGACTTTCCATGATTTCATGAATATTCATAAGGACGGAGGACTTTCCCGTTGATGGAGGAGTTTCATGAATATGTTAAAAAGGTGTTAAAAAAGTGAATTATTAAACGTATTATGTAGGTTATAATGATCTTTAACATAATGAACTTTACTTATGGACTGTAATATAATGAACTTTATTTGTATTGAGACCAATGATTTTTGAATTGAGATTATGCATAATTTCTCTGCTTATTGAACCGGTTTATATCGCCTTTATAATATGCATGAATATATATTGAAATTATAACCCAAGTCACATATTTTGATCCAGTCACATTTTTTTATTTAATATTAATCCAGATGCACGAGTTTTTATGAATTGTTGAAAAAGGTCATAATTGATAGTGGATTATTGAGAAATCTAGTCACAAGTTAAATTTTGTTATTGACTCCAGGATATGAATTGTTTATCGATAAAATCCAGTCACAACTTATTCATTTTCATGATTTAGTATTAGAAATAATTTAGGTTGAATAGTGTGGTGTTGATAATTATGTTAATTATGTTATAAATTTCAACAAGCCACACCAATGGGGGAAATTTAATAAAAAGTTACTAATTATAATTTGGAAAGTATTTTATAAGAATGAAATTTTTTACCATTTAGTAAAAATTTCAAGGGATGAGGGGACGTTTGTAACAAATATGAGGTACGGGAGATAAATCTTTTAGGAAATTATATACGTAACATAAATTGGTGGTGTGACTTGAAATAGTATTGATGTCTATAATTATATATGTATTTGGGAAAAATACGGGCAGCTAACAATTACATCGATTTTCTATTCGGTGCAAGTAAATATGTTGACAAAGAGTCTAATTTAGAGTATAAAATGTCCAAATTCAAAAATTACTCAGCTTAATAATATTTAGTAATATGACTTAGCATTATTATAATATACTGTTTTTGGGATATCAAACAACTTGTCAACACTTTACAAATCAGCAGCATTTGAAGCTGCATGTTAAAAAGGTCAAATATCTGAGTTTTTGTAAACAGAGAATTGATGTTAATGATAATTAATATAAAGTACTGAAGTTGTACTAAGAATGAGTAATGTAAAAAGGTTGCCAAAGGTTGCATTATGACAAGATTTTCGATGATGCAGGCGCGCCCGTATTCTTCCAATTGTAGAATGCATTTTAACTCTCTAGAAACTTTAGTGTTTTGCGTTGGTCAAAACTGACAAATGTATATAAAGCACTGGAGTTTTCTGGAAACGAGAGAGACGAGCGGGGGGAAAAAACCGCCTAGAAGAGAACCACCACCATACTGATCTGTTGAAACATTTGTTACCATTGCCTGTAACTCTGCTGTGTGCATGAGAGAATAAAACTATACGATCACAGACCCCGGACTTTGAGTTATTGAATATTTGTGGGATTGGTTTTACATGCATTTGATAGTAAATTTGATAATATTGAACAAAATTACCCAAAGAATTGGGATTTTTTTTTTTTTAATTTACATAACTTCAGCTGGTAGGTTTAGCTCATGACACAAATACGGGGTCAAGCTAATTTACAGACCACAAAATAACACAGGAGTGATTGTTCGGGTTACCTGGAGGTTACGACAAATACAAATTACATACATAACCTCCTTTTTGTTCATGTTAAGTCTTCACTATTGCTATCGTAACCTGCAGGTTATGGTCATTCCTTTTAGCGTAACCTGTAGATGACGATTTCTGTTATTTTGTGGCCTGGATTATCCAAATCACCGGAACTATTCAAATACTTTTAACTTATTTGATATTAACTATATTTATATAAAAAAATATGGATGCTGAGTATTTCTTTTTTTTTTTTTTACATTTAACCAACAAGTAGTCTGTCACTCCTGTTTGATCTAATAAAAACTTGTGTTTGTAAAGATATGCCCATTTATCTTTGTATATTTATACATGTATATTTGAGAACATAACCTTTAAAATGTAACATTATCAAAATATGTACAATGTATATCGTAATTGTAGAGTCAAATAGGTATTGTCCTCAGACAGCCAAAAACAAGTGTTTCTATTGACTCATTCATTCCAGATGGTAATGGCTTGTCTCACATGAATGTCATGGTACAGTCTACATGCGTATCGGGGTATTTAACATTGGTACTTAAATCTTAATTATACATTTGAATCTGCCATACCCTATCTTGCGTGTTTGAGAAAACTGTGACAGACAGAAGTAGTTTTACAGTAAATGGCCTAACTAATTCCTTCTTGATGAGAAGATAACAGTAACTTGTATATAAGATAACTATCTCACCACGATGGTGCGTTTTCTGCAAGCTATGTTAGAGACATATAAATGTGAGGCACTTGTAGATATCAATTGAATCTTCTAAGTCCTTGTATCTTTTTTTGATGCAACTGCGAGTCATACCCAAGACAATCATGGGAAATCCAGGCTCACTGACATTTTGGGACATTCACCACAAAGCAAGACAAAGCCTGCAAATATTTTGTACTTACATGGAAGAAGTCGGTCTGTCTTCCCTGATGTTCAACTCCCTTGCAAGAAAGTCTCTGTTTAAAGGCTCTTTTGGTTGGCCAGATTCTGAAAGGATAATGACATTATGATTATGAAAATATAGCCTACATATTACTTATTGAATAATCAAGAAGTTTATAGATAATATCAGGAACTAAAAATAATAATAAAAAAAAGCTCAAGATCACTTGACATTTATTTGGACAGATAGAAAGATAGATAATAGGCTGTAGAATAAATCAATAATGTGGTCTATATCTTAACTTGAATCATCCAATTTGGATAAACATATGAAAAAAAGGAGGAATTCCTCCAAATTGAGGAATATTCTCATCCCTGCACAAACCTTCACAATTTTCTCAAGTTATTACTGGTATTGATATTGAATAGTGAAAACAACTTTGGATTCTTTCAGATTTCATTTATAGTTTGAAAAATGCAAAGTTGTCTAGTCTCTTATATATACATGTATAGTGTGTCATGGATATCTATTGTAAGTGATACAACAGTTGTATCTAGTAATCTTGATGAGGTTCATAGTGATAATCAAGTTTATAAATGTTCACACTGACTTGAAGTGTAATGTGTGTTTCATAAGGAGAAAGTTCTGGGCCACAGTACCTTTCATAATGACAGACCCCTTTAAGTTTAACTCATCAAACCCCTGAAAAACAATGGACTCTTCTGTAAATCAATGACTTAGACCAGTCAAAATGAGGCTTTAGGGGTGAATGAGTTGAATTTTCATTTTGCTTTTGTATATAAATACTATATTTGCAAGCACAGCATTTCAAATAAAACTTGAAACTCCTTTTTTATCGCACCATGTATTAAACTTACCTGCAACTAAGACAGAAGATGAATACTTATATTTGTTGAATTCTAAATATTCTCGGATCAGTTCATTAATAATCATATTTTCATTACTCAGTGGTGGTTTCTCTTCTGATTGGTCATCTAAAGCATTGAATACTTCTGCACGGATTCGGGCTTTAATTTGACCCAAGCTCCCACGGTTTTCCAATGTTTCTTTAATAACTGGAAAAGTAATATATGACAGAAATTAATTACCGTGATATCATAAAACGTGTTCGATAGCCTGGGTTCCTGGCCCAATAATCCTTCGTCGATAGACTGAGAGCGTTAGCATCAGTTAGCCAGGATCCCAGGCTATGTGTTTGAGAAACACAATGTCCTCAAGAGATAGGCCATTCAGAAAGATTTTTAAGTCCCATAACATTGACAGACATTTTTTTAAATGCTGGTCATACATGTAATATAAATAGATAGTAATATAGCTTATCCTATATTTTATTAACAAAAGAGGATATGTAAAGCATCATATCTGTTTAGACTTGAGGAAAGATTTACATGTACTTTGACAGAATATTATAAATGGACAAATAAATGAACCAAAACAATCCTCCAATCCGAAGGGAAATATCTGACACTTGTGTCTCTACATATGACATTTATTCAATGTGGATGACTCTTGCTAAGCACCTCACTTTCTTTAGAACCGGCAGATGGATTTGATATATACTTCATGTGTAGGGAAAATTTAATTATTTTTTTTCCAAACAAAATAACATGGGTATAAATAATTTATCATTATCAGTCATATCAATCATTTCATCTTTTCTATTTCTTTTGAAATATGAAAAAATTGAAAACAAATTTATTGTCAACAGTTAAGAAATTCATAGAATTGACATTATTTGCATTTTACATTAAGGAATATTATTGGAATGTACCGTGGTAAATTATTTTTTATACTTGCCTAGTGACATTTGATATTTTAAAAAAAATTAAGAACTGACACTCCATGATCATGACTGCTAGGGAAGGAAAGTTGAATATGGTATGAACTAGCGTAAAAACTCTGATAAAAAGAAATTGATTAAATGT
Source organism: Atrina japonica (assembly GCA_030159075.1). Lineage (NCBI taxonomy): Eukaryota > Metazoa > Mollusca > Bivalvia > Pterioida > Pinnidae > Atrina > Atrina japonica. The sequence goes on along the minus strand of BROG01000091.1, from coordinate 163,580 downwards.
AAATTCTGCAGTTTGAATACTGCAACAACAAATTGGGAGTCGTTTTAGGGATAAAACCAGAACTAAGACTAAGTCTGGATAAAACCAGACTATTGTACTAACACTCTAAGGCATGTAAATAATTTGTTCACAAGCCTACGTATCTGCTGGACTCCAATCCAAATAATATTAGTTTTCATATTGATAACTATATCCTTTTTCAGGCCTTGCTGTCAATTTTGGGAAAATGCCATTGGTGACACAAATGGGAATTTTAATGAGAATTTGTGTCAAATTTGGAAAAATTGAAATCTAAATCAAATGGAGGAGTAAGACTCTTTCTTAAATGAATTTCCCTTTACATTAAATTCAATTTAATTTAAAACCACAAATATATGTTTATATACAGATTTTATTATCATTATTTTACTTTTTATTATTATTATTTTTTTCATTATTTTATTATTACTATTTTGTTATTTTTCATTATGGTTATGGACTCGACACGAAATTGGGAATTTGTTTTCATCAAATTGGGGGAAATACAGGTAGGCCTATTTTGCATTGGGAATGGGGCCAAATTTAGGTTCCATGAAAACTATAGAAAAAGTCTGTTTTTTATATATCATCGTATCCATCCTGGAAAATTTAAATGATTCATTCTAAAACAAACAATGCTCCGTTATTTTTTCTCTTGATACGAGGCCCACAGAAATGTCAGAATGCCATTTTACAAGCACTGACATGCACTCGTAAAAACTATGTCTTGTTTGAAAATCTTAAAATCTTGTGAAGCGCAGAGTTTAAACCCTGCTTTGTGTTTCATTTATAGAAATATTTCACATGAGAAGTGGCATATAAAAGTGCAAAACAATCCCGATAACTGCTAAAATTTTAAAATACCATCTTTCAGTTCCAGTGCTGATGCCATTTTGAAGAGAGCGGTTGTGTGGTTCGTCACAGTTGCAAAATCAATGACGTTTACAACAAATTGTAAATTTACATACACCGAACCCGGTCTTTATTTTTAGGTTTTTGACGCACTTTGACGAATTTAATACATATCTATCTAGTGCAATTTTCTGATGATAAGGGAGTGTTAAATCAAATTAAATTGATTGTTTATCTTTATTTTAATTGATTGAAATATAAAAAATGACTATAATAGTACACCTTTTCCATTTATTTACAATATTTGCTGAAATCGATTTGTTGTAAAGGTATCCCTTTAAATAGAAATCTAAACGATGATTGTATCGGGTGACATCTAAACGGTATGCAGAATCCCGAGTGTAGCGAGCTTTTCCAGTGTATCATCTATGTAACATATATTTTTGGTTTTAATTTCTTTGAACATGTGTTCTGTAGCATTCCGAGATATTTTTTTTTTGTATTTCAGTCTGTTTTGTTTACTTGCGGAAGGTCGGCGGTCTTTACCCGGGTAACCGGGGGTCTCCCCCACCAATAAAAACTGGACCCCATCACATAACTGAAAGATTGTTGAGTATGGCGTAAAACACACACACACACACACACACACACACACACACACACACACACACACACACACACACACACACACACACACACACACACACACACACACACACACACACACACACACATCAAATCAAATTCAGTCTGTTTTAACTTTCTGAAATTCCAGGTTCCCAGTTTAATTGTTTTACAAGATACAAAGTATTAATTTTCCATGTGATTTAGTTCAGTATTATATTTTGTAGTCTTTTGCACTTGGTTCCAATATATGGACCTATATTACAGACTACATATAATTATCATATACATATCCAAATATCTGTCTTAAAACGTCAAATGTGATGCGCAGGATCGTGATCTTAATTACAGAAAGAAAAACAAAACAAAACAAAGCAAAATAGAAAAACAAAACAAAAGAAAACACAAACAACAAAAAAACAAAATACTTGGAAAAATAATGATGCTTATCAGTTTTCACCTTAGTCTGATATAAAAAGCCCAGGGAAAAATATAAAAAGATAAAAGCATAGGAAATTTGAAGAAAGTTTCATCTCTCTCCCTCTCTCTCTCTCTCTCTCTCTCATATTCTTAGTGAGGGCGAAATATTTCTTAAGAAGATGAAAAATGATAAATGATAAGTTTAATTATTTTTACAAGGTTTTTGCAGGTAAGCCATAGTGAACTAGTTTACCTCTGAAGTACCTGTGCATCAGGTGTGGACTTTGATGAGTAAAAATCCATTGATCTTTTCCTTTGACATACCGTAGTGCTCTAAGGAAGCCATTTAGTTCTGTTTTTAATTGATTTTATAGCAAATTTAAAACGTCAAATACTGTAAATTGTGAAAATTCACACATTTGATCTATTAACCCTTTAAACCCTATATACCACAAGAGACTGGTCTAAACAGTAGAAAAGAGCATACCATGTAGATACTTAGGGGTCAAAAGGTTAATTTGATATATCAATATCATGTATATTTCACGAGCGTCAGTTACCCTTGACGATAGATGCATATACAAATCTAGACTAACTTGATAAAATGTTTTCAACTTTGAAAACTGTTTTATATAACCTTTTAAACACGTTTCTTTCATGAGATTATGTTGTGAAATGGTTCCTTCAAATGTTGTAGCAGACTTTATAAATCGGACCATCTAATCATATTTTTAACTTTTTGTACTGATAAATTAATTAAGAATTATTGACTTCTTTTTACGATGATGATGATGATGATGATGATGATGATGATTTAAACTGCATTATAATACTAATAGATCTACAGTGTCATGTAAACTGTGAGTAACTCAAGGAAGGTGGTATTAAATTTTCAATTTAAAGTTCAGCAAATTAAATAACAGCGGTATCTACATATTGACATCTCTCTTTCTTACTACACAGTAACCAGTCTCTTAACACTTTAAAAAGTTTAATTTTTTATCTCTCTGCAGTGATAATGCAAGACTGTTAAGATTAACTAACGGCAGGCTGTGAGCTCTTCAGATCGGTACGTATATGTGATCCAAGCCAAACATAAAAGAGATCATAATGACGTTGATAAGTTCAAGTCCAGTGTTTCTTATTGATAAGATTTTCAAAGACGAGGTCAAAAAGTTCAGATGATGAGGATAACATAGCCAAGTACAACACAGGTTTCTTTATATATATCTTGACAAAACAATGTAACGCCTCATTATTAATTTAAACATATCAAGTATACTAGACAAAACACATTAATCTTACAGGTGACCATCATCAACCATTGACAGAAATAGAACATTTTAGTTTGAGACGGTATCTAAGTTCATCATGGTCGTGTACTTAATTGTACAAGAAGCTGCTGTTCGCTAGATGTAATTTCGAATATTACCGGTATCTAGATATCTGACGTGTTGATCTATTCTATTGTGTAGATCTTGCTGGGAATTAGCTCTAGCTGCTACTTCGCTTAATAGCGTTTTGTAGCGACTATGCACCTGAAAGAGAGGATAAACACTTTAGCAAGTTTTCTTATCCGCTTTATTTCGGGGCCAAAGCAAACTGCATATACAATATAATATAATACACAGGTATAAGATAATATAACATAATCAAAAGAATATAAGTTAACCGAAGGCTACCACCGGTAAATCAGTAATACTTTGGATAAGGGACTGCTTCTATCAAATGCGCGGGCGCCCGTCAGTGACTATATAATTGATAGTGATTTTAAATACACATTTAAATCCAATGCGCCCTACACAATCGTCATTCATGCATGTTTGAATTTTTACAAAATTACAAATATGTCATAGGACATATACCATGATTATCACCTGTATACGAATTAGAAATTCATATTTGTGTAGAACCAGAATGCGCAATGATTGGCGGTGAACCTAAGTCAGCCATATTGAGACATGGTTTGAAAACCAATCTGAATACTTCTAGAATATTTTTTTTTTTAAATCTGAAAGAAACTGAACGTGGCTATGTTTAATTTAGGTGGGAATCGGGACAATGTTACTGAATAATTTGGCACAATGTATGGGTGCTTACTGCAATATTGAATTCATTTGGGAACTAGAATGATGCAGTATGATTAACCCTTTGGACGCCAGGATGGGGCACAATTTTCTCATCCGTACGCCAGGACTTTTTCAAGGGAAATGTGCTATCAAAATTACAATTTGATTGAAGTAAAGTATTTTCATTCTTCTAATGATGATCAAAATATTTACTTTTTATTTGATAAATGAACGATTATGAAAAAATACTGTTTTGACCTACATGATTTTGGTAAAACGTAGTACATTACGTCACAAAACATGACGTAGTTGACGTCATTTTATTGTTATATTAAAATTGCTTTCATGGAACAAGCTGGTATCACATTTCAAGATGCTCGTAGTCAACACTTTTTTTTCTATTTAAACCTGTCACTGTCACAAGCTCGAGCACTGTCGGCATGTGTTCAGGAGAATTACTTCGCGTTTTACTTATCATCAGCTAATAAAGAGATTCGTGATGATATATGTGTTACAAATTACATTTTAGTTACTTTCAAAGTGAAAGACATGAACAAAATTATGGATGTACTATCATTCTTACAATATCCTCGCGGTAGTCGGGAGGTGGAAAAAGTAGACAACTTCTCAAATTTTCAAACACGAGTCGTGGTTAAAAAAAACACAATTCAACAATTTGGATTCGTTCAAACGTCAAGGCAGGAGTAAAAATATACCCCAAAACAGAGATTATTTTATTTTAAAATTATTTTCTTATCTGTTCTACTAAAGCGATCACTTTTTTTTCAAGATAAACAAACACACTCTCGTATCTCTATGGAAACACTCGAAACAGTGCAATTAATTTTTTAACTAAATACGATAGATCTAGATCATTATCAAGAAATTTTAGTAAAAAACATCGATATACAGAAAACTCAATACATACATTACCCTCAAAGGTGAGAGGTATCGGAATGGTTTTGGTTCAAAACATAAAGTACCATAATGAATGTTTTCCAATTCTCGGATAATTTACGAGATGCCCGGAAGGGGTAAGTATTAGGAATCAATTCGATAAATGCCGAGATAAACATTCAGTATCCTGAATATTCCGATGATTTATACTTTGGTATCTGATTTAATTATTTCATTTTGCTGTTATAAGTGATAGATTTCAGGATTACTACTGTCGGAATACTAGGAGGTCCAATTTCGGCATCCTATGTGACACAAAATCATCTAAACAGACAATCACTATATGGCATGCATGCGTGTTTTCTTGAGTGCGGACTAATAATTTATTTTTCCCCAAAACACACCTATCAACGGAAGTATGGAAGGGACATTTGGAAAAAAAAAATTATCTCGTGCGCACGACTTAATATTTTTTTCTCTCATTTTTTATGTCGTGCTACGGAAGTATGGAAGTGAGTTAGTTCTTTGACAATCTAAGCTGTCATCCATTCTACCATATATTCGAAAATCATGGATATTCGAAATTACTTTAAAAATTAAAATAATGTGACTATCTTACTTCTGATCTAACCGTAACAGTCCATAATTTCTCATGTTCTAACCGTAAATACAGTTTAGCATACATTATATTCTTTGTATTTGATTAAACATTATTATAGAGATTCGAACCCCGTTACAACGTACCCGTGGAGACACTATCGGCCTTCCACAAGTAAACCGACATTTTTCCCCACAAAAATCAGCCTATAGGTTCCAGTATATTGTAACCGAGTTCTATCCTTCATCACTAAAACTGACCACCACCATATGACTTGAAAAATGTCGTGTGTGGTGTATAACAAAATTTAAACAAACAAACGAATGGGGAATATATGTTAATATATGTATCATGTTTCCACTTTTTGATTTACCAGGGGTTTTACCAAAAAGTGGAAACATGATAATTATTACACTGTCTACGTGGGCAGGTTCAGGACAGTGGGGCTGACGGGGGAGTAAATGATTTTTAAATATGTCTAACGATGCATGCGTATACACGAGTGATGATCAAATTGACAGAAATTCTCTAGCTTCAAGACGCCAAGTTCCTAATTTTATTCCATAATGATGGAAATCCAAACAAATTCTCCCTTGTGTGTGCGTGTGTGTGCGTGCGTGCGTGTGTGTGTGTGATTATTTAATTTATTTTTTATTTATGTTTTTTTTTTCGAACAATGAATGCCACGGTCACCGTTGTATATTTTCTGGATCCACCAATGATTCTTGGGTCTATCCCGAGCTTATCCATTTATAATTTAATAAACGGTACTGACGTAGAAAGATAAAAAAAATACATGAGGTAAAATTGACTTAGTTTGACAGTTTCTCTCCAATTGAAAGTATTTATTTATATGTAATAGACCAATAAATTCAATAATGCAATACTATATTGATTGTTTTACACATTCGGTACTAATAAAAAGCCACCCATCGCTGAGTATTTTTCTAGAACACGTTGTGTGACAACAGGAACACTCCTGGTCTAGGAATCTAATCCACAAACTTCTGCCATTAGTGTGAGGCTGGCTCACACGGCAATGGACATTTGAGCGAATTGGCAGGACATTTGAGCGAAAAATAGGCGTTTAAACGCCAAAGTATAGGACATTTAAACGCTGAAATTTTAGGACATTTGAGCGAAAAAATAATAATTATAACGAAGTAGCTCTTTCGTTAGCCAGATATAATCTGTTACCCCTGCTCACCACGAGGAGGTGAAAGTAGGATTTCAAGGGACATTTCACTTTATAAATATAAGAAAAGAACAAAGAAAATTTGTATAGCCAATGAATTATAGTAGAATTGATTGGTAAGTAGAGATCAACTCGGGACTACACTACCTTGAATTAGCCAGAACGGTCAAATTACTCGGGTGTAATTTCAAATAAAATATGTTTATTTAAATACTTCTTTATACTTACTATTTAAAAATATTGTCTAAATTCATATAAAAAGTATCACAGGTAAATTTCGCTCAAATGTCCTATCGAAAATCCAGGTAAGGTTAATATTCTGGCGCTCAAATGTCCTATGCCAGGCTCACAATTCTCACCCTGCAATTCAATTTATGGAACTGCCAGACCGCAATTTTCAGCCTGCAATTCAAGTACTGCCATTCTGGACAAAAAACATGTAAACTTGTACACGGGCTTAACCTTGTTAGGATGGAAGTCATGCAAGAGACTCAAGTTATTCCGCATATTTTACAGAAAAGTGACTAGTTCGTTAAAGAGCACCACTTTATTGTCGACAAATAATATGGCTGATGTACGATTCCTATAGTGTATTTTTTACACATATTTTTATTACGTGAAATTACGTCAAAAATACAATGTGTATCGAGATTATGATTATGATTTATGTATTTTTTCGGGATAATAAAATTGTATTACCCATTAAACATGTTAAAATTATCCGTTTATCCGTTTTTAAAACAAAATATATAACTAGACTTTGTCAAGACAAAGACACGGGCTTTCCATTGTCATGTAAAGATAGTCATGTCGAAGATAAGTATATGTGATTAGTCTTTTGTCCTTGATCTATGTTTCACGCAAGTTAGGGAGATTAACTGACTTAAGTTTTATGTTCCTCTGTTAAGTCTGTCACCAGTTATCCCATTACATATGATTTCACGTTTTGACCAATGTGACCTTGACCTTTTACCCAATGACCTTGGAAAAGTATACACTTCTTGAGAAAGTCAAAGAGACTAACTGACAAAAGTTTCATGTGCCTGTGTTAAGTCTGTCACCAGTTATTGCGGAACATAAAATATAATTTTAATTTTGGTCCCTGTGACCCTGACCTTTGACTCTATGACCTTGAAAAAGTATACAGCTTAGAGAAAGTCTAGGACACTAATTGGGACTTTAATTGGCAGAAGCTTTGTGTTCCTCTGTTAAGTCTGTCACTAGTTATCGCGGAACATAAAATTTCACGTTTTGGTCTCTGTGACCTTGACCCTATGACATTGGAAAGGTACACTCGTCTAGAGGAAGAACAGGAGACTACCTGACAGAAGTTTCATGTTCCTGTGTTAAGTCTATCACCAGTTATCGCGGAACATAAAATTTCACTTTTTGGTCTGTGACCTTGACCTTTGACCTTATGACCTTGAAAAAGATGACAGTTTTAAAGAAATTGTAGGACACTAACTGACAGAAGTTTCATGTTCCTGTATTAAGTCTGTCACCAGTTATTGCGGAACATAAAATTCCACTTTTTGGTCTGTGACCTTGACCTTGAAAAAGTATACACTTCTAGAGAAAGTCTAGGAGACTAAGTGACAGAAGTTTCATGTTCCTTTGTAAAGTCTGTCACCAGATATTGCTTAACATATCTTTTCACGTTTTGGTCTCTGTGACCTTGACCTTTGACTCTATGACCTTGAAAAAGTATACAGTTCTAGAGAAAGTCTATGAGACAAACTGACAGAAGTTTCATGTTCCTGTGTTAAGTATGTCACCAGTTATCGCGGTACATAAAATTTCACGTTTTGGTTTCTTTGACCATGACCTTTAGCCTATGACCTTGAAAAAGTATACATATCTAGAGAAAGCCTGGGCGACTAACTAACAAAAGTTTCATCTTCCTGTGGTACGTCTGTCACCAGTTATCGCGTTACATAAAATTTCACGTTTTGACCTCTGTGACCTTGACCTTTGACCCAATAACGTCGGAAAAGTATACAGTTCTAGAGAATGTCATGTTGACTTAATGACACAAGTTTTATGTTCCTGTGTTAAGTCTCACAGTTATCATGTTACATAAAATTTCACGTTTTGATCTCTGTGATCTTGACCTTTGACCCAATGACCTTGATTAAATTTCATGCACATCTTTGGTTGGTGATCTATCATCGGTGTAAGTTTGAAGTCTGTAAGTGTTCCCGTTTTTGAGGAATCTGTGGACGCAGATCCAGGGAAGAATAAGAATAAGTTTCCGTAAAGGAATATTTGAAACTCATTATTATATACAAAATATATCTTTTCATACTATCTTTTTATATCGCTGATATAAGTGACCGTTACAGAAAATTTATTATGAAAGATTTTTTTTTTCATTTTGAATTCAAACAAAGGAAGCGGAAATTTTGATCGGAACACCTCGGGGGTTTATTATTTTCTAAACATGCATCTAAATGACTTTCTGTTTGCGGAGAATGGAACAAGATGTGTTTACCAGTATTTGTTTGGCTGGTTGAGTTCCTGTCGTATTTATGCGTTGTGACAGTACCAGCATAGGCCAAAATTTGAAGCCCTTCACCGGCATTTGGTGACGGCTCCATATGAGTGAAAGATTCTTGAGTGGGACAATAAACAATTACCCTTAGAAGACTATGACAAAGAGTCTCGAAATGAGGTACCTCCCGCTTTGTGATCTTCACGATTTGTGCTACTAGTAATAAATTGTCCTTTTCTCTCTGTGATTCCACAAGATGCATTCTATTGCGACGGGCCTGCAAATTGAGGAAAGTTTAATGAAGTAATACATATTCATATAAGAATCTAGTTCACTCAAGAACCTATTTCGAACACACCCAGAGGTCGAATTGCAGGCTAAGAATTGCAGACTTGCAGTTTCGTAAATCGAATTGCGGGCTATCTTCACACTCGTGTGGAAGGCGTAGCACGGAAAAGAACCATCACTGGATTGGCGCCTGTCTATAGCACAGGACAAAAAATTGTAGCACTTCACCTATAATTGGTGACATCTCCATATAAGTGAAAGATCCTTGGGTTAAAAAAATTAACAAGCAAAATTTAAATTTCAATTATCCAAATTACAAAACATTTTTACTTTTATTTATTTATTTTTTTTTATTTATTTAATATTTCGCTATTCATTGTTTCGTGTTACAATGAACAATGTGGAATAAATTCTCATGTGTCGTGTTCTAAATTTTGAATTACCGCCGGGTGGATGCAATTCAAAATTTTGATAATGACAACAAGTATTAATGTATAAATTATCCTAAACACCATCCCAGTGCATCAAAAATAGCAACACATGCATAAGGAAGTAACGAGGAACATCATGCATATTGCAAAAATTTATACTTGCCTGTACATGTATTTAACTATCTGTAAGAAAAAGAAATATCAAAATATTTTAAGTTAGCGAGAACAAAAATGGTAGATTAAAATATCAGTCAAAGTATAAACAGAATTAAAACTTTAAAAATTACGAAAACATATTTCAGAAAAATAATAATAATAAGAAATAAATAATTGAGAAAGGACAAGTGAATGAAATGCACAACAAAACCAACACTGTCAACCAAGATTCACGCAGAAATGTTCACAAGAATTACAGTGAAGTACCCAGTGGACGGTACAGCCATAATACCAATTCCCCGCCTAAGCAACTACTCCCGCAAGGAGCACGACTACACGGATTTCGCCCTTAGGTGGAGGTCTTCCCCATGTCATCTTGCTACTTTTTTTCCGAGCGGCAACTGTTTGAAAACTGTGTGGAGATGCGTGTCTACTTCCATTCCCTTAGAAATAAGAACTGAAAAAAGAAAGGACAAGTGAATGAAATGCACAACAAAACCACCACTGTCAACCAAGATTCACGCAGAAATGTTCACAAGAATTACAGTGAAGTACCCAGTGGACGGTACAGCCATAATACCAATTACCCGCCTAAGCAACTACTCCCGCAAGGAGCACGACTACACTGATTTAGCCCTTAGGTGGAGGTCTTCCCCATGTCATCTTGCTACTTTTTCCCGAGCGGCAACTGTTTGATACCTGTGTGGAGATGCGTGTCTACTTCCATTCCCTTAGAAATAAGAACTGAAAAAAAGAAAGGACGAGTGAATGAAATGCACAACAAAACCACCACTGTCAACCAAGATTCACGCAGAAATGTTCACAAGAATTACAGTGAAGTACCCAGTGGACGTTACAGCCATAATACCAATTCCCCGCCTAAGCAACTACTCCCGCAAGGAGCACGACTACACGGATTTCGCCCTTAGGTGGAGGTCTTCCCCATGTCATCTTGCTACTTTTTTCCGAGCGGCAACTGTTTGAAACCTGTGTGGAGATGCGTGTCTACTTCCATTCCTTAGAAATAAGAACTGAAAAAAGAAAGGACAAGTGAATGAAATACACAACAAAACCAACACTGTCAACCAAGATTCACGCACAAAAATGTTCACAAGAATTACAGAGAAGTACCCAGTGGACGGTACAGCCATAATACCAATTCCCCGCCTAAGCAACTACTCCCGCAATGAGCACGACTACACGGATTTCGCCCTTAGGTGGAGGTCTTCCCAATGTCATCTTGCTACTTTTTTTCCGAGCGGCAACTGTTTGAAACCTGTGTGGAGATGCGTGTCTACTTCCATTCCCTTAGAAATAAGAACTGAAAAAAAGAAAAGACAAGTGAATGAAATGCACAACAAAACCACCACTGTCAACCAAGATTCACGCAGAAATGTTCACAAGAATTACAGTGAAGTACCCAGTGGACGGTACAGCCATAATACCAATTCCCCGCCTAAGCAACTACTCCCACAAGGAGCACGACTACACGGATTTCGCCCTTAGGTGGAGGTCTTCCCCATGTCATCTTGCTACTTTTTCCCGAGCGGCAACTGTTTGAAACCTGTGTGGAGATGCGTGTCTTCTTCCATTCCCTTAGAAATAAGAACTGAAAAAAGAAAGGACAAGTGAATGAAATGCACAACAAAACCACCACTGTCAACCAAGATTCACGCAGAAATGTGTTCACAAGAATTACAGTGAAGTACCCAGTGGACGGTACAGCCATAATACCAATTCCCCGCCTAAGCAACTACTCCCGCAAGGAGCACGACTACACGGATTTCGCCCTTAGGTGGAGGTCTTCCCCATGTCATCTTGCTACTTTTTCCGAGCGGCAACTGTTTGTATGTGGAGATGCGCCCATTTTGATACAATAAATAATTCTATGAGAAGGAAAATAATACTCCCCTCTATGTACGCTTTAACTGCTCCAAACTGCACAATGTTTTGAGGGCCTTCTATATTGTATTAGATGTTGTTATCTAACATTCATCGTTGACACCGAAAAAAGATGATATTTTAATTCACTGAAAATATTAAAACAAGCATTACTTTGCAGTTATAAACACACACACACACACACACACACACACACAACAGAATTAATTTCAAGTTTGAAATGATTGGAAACAATTATTCATCGCTTGATTGCATTTCTACAATAGAAAAAACTGAAATAATAAAAACGATACAATAGACACATGTATCAAGATAACTGTTGTCATATATTTGAACATTTTAAAACAGAACAAATCTTGCAAAAATAAAAGATTGAAATCGATGATATGTCATCGTCAAACATGCTTATGTGCCATGTTAGTACAGTGCTGTTAGATGTTAATATGCTGCTACTAAGTTGGCAACCATCGCTTTTATAGTTTTTGTTGAGTTCACGAACTTTGATATAATTTTGAGTACATATATGAATTACTATTAACGACCCGTATAGCGCACTGCCCACGGCGAGTGTTTTACCTTCTTCTATACCTCGTGCATTATCAGGATTCGATAGGTCAAAAGTCCTAAATGTTTTAGTGTATGGTCAAGTCATTGTTTCCATCTTTGTTTCAAAACAAAGACCCTGATTTATTGAACTTATAGTTTTCCATTATTATAAAGGTCATTCTGGTTGTAGCTCCCAGCGACATCAGAGAGAAGTCACATGTCAACTAGAGTATATGAAAACAACAATGACCCGCCCTGTGTAAATTCAAGTTTATCGGGTTTAAAGGTCGTACAGTTTCCATAGTTTATGATGATATTTTAACCTCTGAGTCACTGTGTCCAACAAGAGTATTTTTTCCTATTGATATTACGGAAGAGTACTGACAATATGTCAGTCCCGTCTACGGGAGAGTATCGGTGCCACATTTCACTGGATGATATGTAAACTCGGAGTCAGACCAGTGTAACACTCGCCGAGAATTCTCAGCCTGCAATTCGATTACGGAACTGCCAGCCCGCAATTCTCAGCCTGCAATTCGATTTACGGAACTGCCAGCCCGCAATTCTCAGCCTGCAATTCGATTTACGGAGCTGCCAGCCCGCAATTGGACATCTGGGCCTGGCACCATAAAACTTAATGTTGATCTCCGATTCAAATAATGTCGGATTAAACCAAGTGTTCGAACTGAATCCACTTACGAATTAAATCAAGTACACACACACACACTAACATAACCTCATGGTTTCTCGACCATTTTATTCAAACTAACTACGCATATGTAAAACAATACACAGATCATGATGTTTATAGGGAGTGTCAAAACTCAAAACACTACATCTCTCCTTTTCTTTAGATTTAAACCTTACAAAACTAAAACTACACTAGACTTTGTCAAGACAAAGGCACGGGATTTCCAGTGTTCATGTCAAGACAGTCATGACGAAGATAAGTAATCGTGATTAGTCTTTTGTCCTTGATCTATGTTTCACGCAAGTCAGGGAGACAAACTGACATAAGTTTTATGTTCCTGTGTTAAGTCTGTCACCAGTTATCGCATTACATCAGACTTTGCGTTTTGACTTCTGTGACCTTGACTTTTAGACCCAATCACCTTGAAAGCGTGTACAGTTCTAGTGAAGGTCATGGAGACTAAATGACATAAGTTTCATGTTCCAGTTTTAAGACAAATACCAGTTATCGCATTACATAAGATTTCACATTTTGACCACTGTGACCTTGACCTTTGACTCAATGGCCTTGAAAAAATATACAGTTCTAGAGAATGCCTAGTAGACCAAGTGACAGAAATTTCATGTTCCTGTATTAAGTCTGTCGCCAGTCATCGCGGAACATAAAATTTCACTTTTTGGTATCTGTGACCTTGACCTTTGAACCTATGACCTAGAAAAAGTATACAGGTCTGGAGAAAGTCCAGGAGACTCACTGACAGAAGTTTCATGTTCCTGTGGTAAGTCTTTCTCCAGTTATCGTAGAACATATAATTTCACGTTTTGGCCTCAGTGACCTTGACCTTTGACCCAATGACCTTGACTAAGTTTCGTGCACAACATTAGTTGGTGATCTATCATCGGTGTAAGTTTGTAGTCTGTATGTCTTCCCGTTTGTGAGGAACCTATCTCAGAACATAAAATTTCATATTTTGGTCTCTGTGACCTTGACCTTTGACCCAGTGACCTTGAAAAAGTATACAGGTCTGGAGAAAGTCCAGGAGACTAAGTGACAGAAGTTTCATGTTCCTGTGTTAAGTATGCGATATTTAGACATATGAATTGCATTTGGTAACAAGAACGATGCGATACATAGACATATGAATTGCATTTGGTAACAAGAGCTATACGATATGTCCTTTGAATTCATTTTGTGACAAGAGCGATGTAATTTATATTAGACAGACGTTTGAATTTTATTTATAACGATATACTTACATTTGTAATTATTTGAATCAAGTACAACTGTAGAACATTTTTAAACACCTGTTAACACTAACACATTTTTTATCATATGATAGAGTTTGTGTTAAACTAAACCCCTGTTGACATTTACAAAATCAATACTAGAGCTATGATAGCCTACACGATCGTGTCTTTCCGACGTTATAGGTTTTGTGTAGTACAGAAAAATGTATGTTGAAATTACATGTATAAGTTTTTCCTGGATGTTTTAATGGCAGCAAGACATTTTTCAACATTCAGTCAATTTGTGTAACAGGATGTAAGATAAAAAAATGTATTTTGGTTAGATATTTCACGTGTTGAAGTACAAAACAAATTGGTATCTTTTGTTGTTGTTATAAATATATATTTTGACCAATGATTTGAACGATTTCAGTGACATTTTGAATAAATACGAATAACGCATACTAAAAGCCTAATATATTGTTGTATATGACCATATCCAAGATTCTCTCCTTCAACATTAAAACTGTCCTCCACCATATAAATATTATAAACATAATATTAAAGTTATTATGCTCAAGACAATCGTTGTTGCCGGTGGCAGGTCGGATTTCCTGTCTGTCGGATGAGACAGTAAAACCTAAGTCCCGTGTCACAGTAAATGTTGGCGCGTTAAAAAACCCTCACTGCTCAATGGCCGTAAATGCCAAGAATAGGCCAGACTTTGAAGCCCTTCACTGGCATTTGGTGACGTCTCCATATGAGTGAAAGATTCTTGAGTGGGACGTTAAACAACAATACGACGATCGTTTCTGTCAATTAGACTTCATCGGTTGACGTCTGATTTATAAATGATACATATTATCGAAAGAGGAAGTGGTATAAAACAAAGCTTAACAATTGAAGAAGTGTTGAGTGTGGGGTAAAACACCAACAAAACAAAGTCTTGGTCATAACAAATGTCATGAACACACTTATTCTAAGTTCTAAACTCCGTTCACCTGTAATGGTATGTCAGGCATCATGTGATGTATTGATACCGACTAACTTGATCCAGCCCTGTGACATATGTTTCGACTTAGCAACTCTATCGTCATTGATAGATCGTTACGGTAAACCGTATGCACACGATGGTCGAACGGTCGTCCACAAGGTAGCAATATTTTTTAGTGTCTGGCATAGTATATATGGATGAATCTGATTTTGGAGGCTACACATTGGAAATCCATTTGTCAATTTGTAAATTCATGCATTTTTCTGTTTAATAGAAAGGTGAAATTCAACCATTTAATAGAAATTTGGATTTACATATCATATATATTTATAGTATAGTATAATATTGATGTCCATAATATTGAAAGAGTAGCTACTGGTAGATATAATGAATTGTCTTTGGGTTTATGCAATTTTGGAAATCTTACACGCTAAATTTATAGACTCTCAAAATGAATTATATGAAATGTACAATAACATTCATTTATTCATTCATTCGATTTCCATTCGATATTTTATCATTCTATTATAATAGAATATTCTAATTTTTCTTAGTTTTCAAGTGTAAAGAGGAGTGACGTACATATAAGAGGAAAAAAATATATTTAGACATGAAATTTGTATCATGGGAAAATAGAACAATAGATAATACATGATACATGATAAATGTAATCTCTGAAACAGTAGTACATATAATCTACAAAGGTTAATGTTACTATAGTTTACTTGTGTAATATCTCCAGTACTGAAATTGATGAGTTGATTGAAATTGATTGCCTAAGTTGTTTCTCATCCGTCGCTCATTAACCACTAATGTGTTACTTGTAAATTCACTAAACGAATTTGACAACGTTGATTGCCAGATGTCCAAAATGGCAGTACACATAAACTGACACACGAATAAACAAAATTGACCGAAATATCATCGATTTTCAGATTTTTTTTTCTGGGTTATCTAATATTAGATTACATCTAAGAAAAGCCAAGTTAATTATGTCTCTATTCTTTAGGGGTGTGATAAGATATCATTAACAATACCAAAGTTATAGTTTTACAAAGGAGTTCAAGACAAATGCTCAAGAGGATCGTTTCTGTCAATACGACTTCATCAGTTTAGCTCGAATCTAAATTAGATATATTTCCGAAAGAAGTGGTATCATACAAGGCCAAATTTTAAATCTAAATGTGTTGTCACTTGAAATCCATGGATACACATAAACAAGAATTGTTCTTGTATACTGAAATTGTCTACTAAAATGAGTTCAGTAGTACATAGAGGGACTGACAAAATTTGAATGGCAAGGCTAGTTATAAATAACACAACGTTGTTAGGGAAAATAATTGAAATATAATGTTATCTCCTGGAAATCTATATGTATATGCGACAATGATAAACCGCAAACAAACGCAATAATTCGATAGTTCTGCCAAGTTTTCACTTTTTGATTTACCAGGGTTTAATCTTATTTCCACTTTTGGTCAAACCCCTGGTGAAATCCAAAAGTGAAAACATGATAGTTTTGTTCCTATCGCCGTACATCTTTGATGAACAACTTATCATATCATGCCTGCATACAATACACTATATTGTGTATAGATATACACACACAGAGAGAGAGAGAGAGAGAGAGAGAGAGAGAGAGAGAGAGAGAGAGAGAGAGAGAGAGAGAGAGAATTATTTCACATTGTAGTAAGCACATCCAAACCGAACGTCTAATCACCGTACACACCCACATTTAGTGCTACAGACACAATAACTTGTTTTACAAATACATGTACTGCAAGAGATTTTTTTAGTGTCTAGACGATTTTCTCAAAACACATTGGGATACTAGGATCAGCAAGATTACATTCTATAATATTGGTAAAATAATATTAATATATAAATGTTATTGTTGGGAGTTAGCCCAGTAGATCTTTGTTAATCAGCATTGTCCGGACAAAACACATTGCTGTGGACTTAAAACAGTGAAATTGTTGTTGTTGTTAAGATATAAATGATCTATTTCCAACAAACCGCAAGGGTATAATATTGGAAATTTCCAATTTTCCAATCTATGTGGTTTTGAGTTGTAAACAAATTGCAAATGTTTTCACCATATCAAATGGAAATTTTTCAAACTGTTGGCATGGTGATTGACCTTAAGTTTATACAATAATGTTCGTGAAGTTTACTCATGATACTCATTACCATTCACGTGAAAACAACAGCTCTGATCACATATCATTTTGTTGTTATTACATTTATTGTTCATGGGGTATATTTTTATTGAACGTTATTACATGGGTTTCGCACGAATGATAGCATATGCATTTCCGAACGGCTGTTAAGTTTAAGTCCGCTCTCTTACTGATGTCGACAAGATTGTTCTAATCAGCCTGTATTCCTATATTCCGTCTATTTGTACAATACATCTGTGACCGGAACTACTATCATTCACCTGTAAAATAGGATGACTTTATCCATATCCTTATCATGTAAATATGATTGATTCTATTAAGCAAACTGATGGGGAATAATACCATTTGGTGGTATTCATCCTATCATTAGAAAGGATACGTATACTTTGTACATACCACAAATCTACATCAGCTAACATAAATTATTCATTTGTCCTCGGGCATTATCTGATTATTTCGACTAATGACTTTGTTTGCTTTGTCCATATTTAGCTGTTTACAGATTTACTGGGATGTTTGTGAAATATTTGGACTATAGGAGGATTGACGTATTTTGAACCGGATGGATTTGAACCTCACCACCGCGTCAAATATATCAAAAGGTAAAAAACAATATGGTGATGATACGACAGAGTATTATATGCGTCTGGGATACATATATTTTACAATGGACTGTGTTTTGATTATTCCAATAGTTTTGGGAAATGCTTTGATCCTAATAAGCATTATACGGTTTCGGCGATTAAGAACTCGTATGAACATATTGGTGGGGAATCTAGCGTTGTCAGATTTTCTAATTGGAGTACTTTTTATGCCGTATCATATTGCTTTTTTAGCTCTTCCTCGCCTAAGAGACAGTAGGACAACGTGTCTTTTGGGTCATTCGCTTCGGTTATCTTTACTATGTGCATCTGTCTTCAACTTAACATTAATCTCACTAGAACGTTTTGTTGCAGTAATATACCCTTTAAAACACAACTTATCCTTTAAAAGTGACGTCATAGGTGGACTCGTGAGCTTGAGTTGGATGGTATCATTCACTATCGGGGCCTTACCTCTGTTGGGATGGAATACATGGGAGTTCGGAATGCCGTGTGACGTAGCCCTAGTTTTTCATTGCGGATATAGAGCCACATTTTTCTTTTGCATAGTAATTTCGATATTTTTCAACTTTATTTTGTACCTGAAAGTTGTGAAAACTGCTTGGAAACAACTTGAAAGAATTGAAATAGAAAATAATCGCGCAAACGTTCTATTCTATAAGCGTCAACCGTTTAGAAAAGATTATAAGAAGACAAAAATTAGAATAGTGATGCTGGGAGTGTTTGCAATTTGTTGGGGACCATATATTTTTTACATTTTGTTTGAAGCCTTGGTTTTAGATAGCACAGAAATAGTGAAAACAGTCGAGAGAGTACTTGCAAATCTTGGTTTAGTGTCTTCGAGTTTGAACTGGATAATTTTTGGCGCAAAAAATTCTGACTTCCGGAAAACTTTTAAATATTTGCTGACATTTGGCTACAATACGAGAGAACGTGATCTTTCATTTAACTCCTCGATTTAAGAGTTTATAAATCATGGAATGAAAACGGTACTAATTGGGAAAAAAATGATAAACGACATATCACATACAAAGGATATATATTATAATGTTACAAAAATGTTTTAACACGAAATTCAGGGTAGATAACCTTTAAAACCATTGTATTTTGCATGATGTATCTTACGAATGTTTCTCTAATGTTATTATTATTATTATTGTTTCTTTGTATATCGATTTGCTAAACTGAGATGTCCTGTCTCAAACAAAGGATTCTGTTATAAAGATGTTTTTCACATAAATGATAAATGTACAAAACTTCAAATTGTTGAATTAAAGTTTTAATTGACTTATTTTAGAAAATTTTAATATCATTGATGATGATATTAATAAGAATGAAACGGTTGGATTTATCTAAGAATTCAAAGTTAAATAGGTCAACATAATTGATGTCGCATTTACTATCATTTGTAATGGTCACGCATGATTAAATTGCAGTATGTGTCATATGCTGATCGCGTTTAACTTCTTTTCAATTTCAAAATTAATAATTAGCAAACAACATCAGTGTTTCTGTGATAAAGAAATAATATGGATATTCATGATTTTAGTTAACTTCTGTATTTGTAAAGAAAGACACAGCATATAGCATTGTATTAACCAAAAATACATGTATATATATTCTATGCTAAAGTAAATGTGAAAAAATATTTTAGTTTGTTCAGCAATTGAAATAAACTGATTATCCAATTAAAATCGGTTTGTTTCTTTTTTTCATTTTATCCAGGATAAAGCACAAACAAAAACATGGGAAATGAATTTTAGCCGGTATCATTTTGTTCTAACACTAATCAACTCACGAGATATTTACATTGAAATAAGAGAAGTGTGAATGTGAATTATACCTTTATATCAAAAGATGCATTGAAATACGAGAAGTGTGATTGTTAATTATATATTTATATTAGAAGATGCATTGAAATACGAGAAGTGTGAATGTGAATTATATCTTTATATCAAAAGATGCATTGGAATACGAGAAGTGTGATGGTGAATTATATTTTTATATTAGAAGATGCATTGAAATACAAGAATTGTGATTGTGAATTATATCTTCATATTAGAAGATGCATTGAAATACAAGAAGTGTGATAGTAAAATTATATTTTTATATAGGAAGAAGCATTGAAATAAGAGAAGTGTGATTGTGAATTATACTTTATTCGCAGGAAATGAATTGAAATAGGAGAAGTGTAATTGTCAGTGCTAAAATTAAGATTAAAATACGAGAAGACGATTTGTATATATGTAGAAAGTGAATTAAAATAAGAGAAGTATGACTGTGAATTTTATTTTCATGTGTAGACTATAGATTGAAATACGAGAAGTGTGATTGTGGATTTTATGTTTACATGTAGAATATAGAATAAAATACAAGAAGTGTGACTGTGAATTTTATTTTCATATGTAGAATATGGAATGAAATACAAGAAGTGTGACTGTGAATTTTATTTCATATGTAGAAGATGGAATGAAATGCAAGAAGTGTAACTGTGAATCTTATTTTCATATACAGAAGATTAAATGAAATACAAAAAGGTGAATCTTTTACGGAGAAAATTAATCATCAATTCGAGCAATTTGTATTTTCAATATTTTGTGATGAACAAATATGATAAACATAATAAAATATTTATATTCTGTTTATTGAGTACGGGGGGAAAGAGGGTGCGTATAATGGTTATGATTTTGAAATACAAATTATTTGATCAGTTTTTAAATTTAATGTGCTAAAACCAATTAAATATATTGAGTATATAGTCTAGAGACATTCTGTTTGATTTCATGAATTACACATGGGGCAATATTTACAGAATATTCAAAATTAATACTCATGGCAGAATCACGACGTTATCACTTAACATAGAAATTGTGAGATTGGAATATATTGCTTTTCCCTGTAAGTATATATACTTTTTGTTTGATGTGTTAATTTCCTTCATCCAAATTCTAAACAACCCAAAACTAAGATAGTGATCTTTTTTACAGTGACGGATTTGGAAATACATTTAGATTATTTTTTTTGGTCTTATATGAAACCACTTTATGTATCGGAATTCTAAATTATTTCTCCCAGTGTTAACGGATTTTTCCTTCATTTTTACGGAGAATGATTTCCTTGTCAACCGCTAGGGTATTGACAACTACAGTCGCTATGACGTCACAATACAATTTATGCCGTAGTGTGTCTGTGGCATCTAGAATGCCGTGCATAATGTATAAAAAATATCAGATACCAAAGTATAAATCAATAGAATGTCCAGGACATAGATACAAATCCGGTAAAAATGAACAAACACGGACCTCTGGAAACCAAGAGGTGGGATCAGGTACCATGGAGGAGTAAGCATCCCCTGTCGACCGGTCACACCTGCCGTGAGTCCACAGTCAAGTCCAATGAAATACGTGCGAAGTGTATCCTCGTCACAATTGGTACTGACGTCTCAACAACCGCCAACGAAAAAGCAACTCAACACTTTACTTAGTGAAACAGAGTGGTCGCAAACAAGACTATTATACTGACCGTAAATTTTGCGGAACGTTGACATTAAACGCGGTTTTCGATATCCCTGTGTCAATGCTAGATTTCATTTCCATAGGTCTCCAATCTACATGTATTTAAAACATGGGAGAAAAATAATCAACCCCTACCTTGAGGGTATGATAAAGGAATCTCAATCCTCGGGATAAGATACATCCATATATCCTTACTAAAAAACAATTTATAAATCGAACTTTCATTAGTCGAATTTCTCGGTGTGTCGAACAAAACTGGCATCCCATTGCTGTAAAAACATCGAAAATTCATACAAATAAATCGAAGTCGAAGTTTACCTGTATACAAGATGTAAATTACCCCGTGGCGATTTTCACACCCATCCGTTGAACAATGGACACGTGTTCATTGATAAACACCCAGGACAGTATAAAAATACCAACATGATTTAAGTAATTAAATGTAATAAGAAGACGCTAATTGATTATTGATTGTTTGCGACTGTGTCAGACTCAAATATGCAAATTACCGGCGGCTGTGTTGGTTGTTTACTCGTAACTTGGGTCATTATAAATTACCGATTTGTAAAAACAAAACGAAATGACCCGGTAATATAGAGCAAGCATTTTCTACTCAAACTGAAAGTGTCTTGTCAAAAAAAAAAAACATAGCATAAAATGAACGGTATCGGCAATTTGATATCAACTCACCATGCACTCTTCTACAGATTGTGATCTGTCTAGTGAAGGACCCGTTATCCAACCCGGGGGATAGCTAGTCAGTCGTATAGGCGCTTGGATTATGATTTTTCTACAGAATGTTTGGATTTATTCTCTGAATACAAAATAAATACATTGTATCTACATTAAATAGGCCGTAAATAATTTTTAGTCGATTAGATTCTAAGTCATGGTCCCAGCACCTATACGTTTACACAGTAACGTACAATAGATTTTTTTGTGTGGCATGTCGTTATGAAGGTAGTGCACTGAGTAAATTTTAGATTTCTCGATCACCATTCATGAGTCGCGATGTTTCGAACTTTTTTAGGCGGTCCCTTGAACTTCGACTCATCGAAGTTCTACTGCACTTGAATGACAAATCCGAGGCTTGCCCTCGGACTGAGATTCCTTTGTCATACCCTCAAGGTAGTGTATATGGCTATGCATTTACATTTAGATTTCTTTTTTGGCCTTGTCTTTTACCACTTTTCCTTTCGAAAACCTTATTTGTAAAACTGGAGCTCAACTGATGAAGTCTAATTGACAGAAACGATCGTCTTGGTAATTTGCTTCTATCTTCCTTTTTGTTTTTCTTTTCCTTTTTTTTTTTTTTACAAAACTATAACTTAAGGTATTGTGTTTGAAATATTTATAAAGGGGCAGAAGCTGTGATTTTTTCAAGATTTCCCTTTTCCTCTTTTACCACTTAGATTGATATACAATAACGAAAAAGGGATATACACAAGCATAAAAATTCTTAAATCCCTATATATTTTGTGAAAATTACTTGAGAAACCCAGTTTGGCACTTTTTCACTTGCAATTGATTTACCCAACCTAACTATTTGTATATGAATGCCATAATGGACCTTATTTTCACATAATATATAGCAATATAAGACTTTTTATGCTTGTGTATAGCTCTTATTTGTTTTTGTAAATCAAGTGCATGTAGTAAAAGTTGAAAAAATGGAAATAATTGTTTTTGGTAAACACAGCTATAGTAAAGTCCAAATAAGCTGGCGGTTCCGAGTCTTGTGAACCCTTTCTTGACCAGGACGAGTTTAAATTTTAGGTAATAAAGCATAACATTAAAATTACACTGACCATAGTAATCGTTCCTACTTGTCACTATACATAAGAGAGTATCCAGTGAGGAATAAAACATTTTTCCCGTGCAGCTTGTCATAACCGAAAAGTGAGTAGAATAATCCGTATGATAATCAAATTGTTCCTTCGCCCCACCATCTTATCTGAATATAACAATAATGCCTCTATGACTAATTTCCATACTTTGAGTCATAATCATTGTCATGTGATATTTGATATTTGAGACTCTGGTTTTCGCATTAAATGCACAGAATGGTGTCTTACCACTAGATCTATACTTGTAATGTCTAAACTGGCACTTTGATTTAAAAAAAAAAAATCAATGTTACTTCTAATGCTATCGATCTTAAAATAGTAAATATACATATGATCGAAAATAAAATAAAATAATGGTTTCTTGTAAAAGATTCAAACAAAATTTGATTAAAATAAATTATAAAAATAATCAATCTGTGCATGAATTATCATACAAATTATGTTTGTAAATATTGATTTTTTCCATGTACTTTGAAGATAAGCTAAGTTGCGTGACACCTAACAAGAAATAGGTATCACTGAAAACCAGGAGCCAGTTTCACTAAACGTCGTAACGTAGTCGAAACTTTAGACGTAACTCGAGTTACGAATTTATTTACGTTTTCGTAATGTCAGTTTCACAAAAGGTCGTAACATATGCTTACTCGTTAACCTATACTGAGTTACGTGTGAAATTAGTAGTAGTTTAGAGTTGTTGTAGACTTGGACATAAGTTTATACGTAGGAAGAAAGATATGACCTTTAGTGAAACTCTTTTTAGACGTAACTCTAGATTTACGTCTACACGGTAGGGCGGATATTTTTCGTATTGGATGGTAATAAAAAGATTACACAATGGGGAGGTTTAATATATTTCTCAATGCGATTTCAAAGAAATGACCACGCTCACTAATTCAAGTTTAGTAAACGCATGGATAGACTGTGAAATCTTTTTACTTTGAATAAATATCAATGTTTTTTCTAAAAAATATATCTTTGATTTCATACATTGCCAGAGACATTTAAATCAACACTAAATGATTACACCAAAAATGATAATACGCAATAAGCATAGATTTGAGAAAATAAAAGCTACAGAAATAACATCTGTAATTGTTTTGCTGTGTTGAGGTCATGCACAAAGCGACCATTTATAGGCGATAAAGGTAAACTGATGTTGCTGATAGTGGCCAGTCATATTTTAATTAATGATATATACCTGACGGCTAAGTATTTAATTCCAGTAAATGTATCAAATAGGTTGAGGGTTATTCTGACAACATTTAAAATGTGAGCATTGAGATCAGAAACACATATATGTGTACATATTCGTTTTGTGAGGAAATTGTCCGTAAAAAATATATATTGAAAATATCAAAGGATCACTCATTGTTTGCGTTTGTTTTCTGATATTGACGAAGAATAATGAACTACACCACTGGTTTGTCATCCACTCCTGGAAACAACACAGCTGGTCAGTCGTATTTGGACCTGATTCCATTTCGCTTCTTGGTTACAACATTTCTAGTTGTGGATGGAATAATAGTGGCTCCTATTATTTTTGGAAATCTCTTAATTTTGGTAAGCATCATTCGTTTTCATCGTTTGCGCACGCGAATAAACCTGCTCATAGCTAATCTAGCAGTCTCGGATTTACTGTTAGGAGCTGTATTCTTACCTTACGACATTGTTTTTCTAACACACCTCGAATATACAGAAAACAAATTATTTTGCCTCACGAGGCATGCGCTACTCAATGTACTGCTGGGGGCATCGACGATGAACTTGTTTGCTATCTCACTGGAAAGGTACATGGCTATAATTCATCCGTTGAAACACCCACAAAAATGTGAGAAGAGTGTAATGATCGGTGTAATTAGTGGATGTTGGATAGCACCGATAATTGTTGGAATATTGCCACTTCTTGGATGGAACAACTGGAAACATGGAATTCCTTGTGATATTGAATCGATCTTTCCTAAGCCATACAGGAGCCTTCTTTTTATTTATCTTGCTTCGTCGCTGATCGCTAATTTTATCATGTACGTTAAAGTTATGAAGACGGCATGGAAACAGATGAAAGCAATTGAGCTGAAGGATATCAATACCGAACAAGGGGCACGTCATTTTTCGTCGAGGAAAAGGGATCTCAAGAAAACGAAGATGATGATTCTTTTACTTGGAGCATTTGCTATATGCTGGGGTCCATTTATCATAGCTGTGTTGGTAGATATATTTTTTTTAGAGAACGAAAACGTTACCTCCATAACTGTCAGAAAATTTTTGTCCGTTTTTGGTCAGTTTAATTCTGGATTAAACTGGATTATATTTGGATTCAAAAATAAGGACTATCGACGGGCTTTCAAGTATATTGTTAAATGTGGAATTGGCGAAACAGAAGGAAGCCTTGCCGCATCTTCGGGATCGACTTGATTGTGATTAAAAGTGTCTATTTATGTATGTAGATGAGAAATAATCACAATAACTCTAAATAAAGTAGTAAAAATATAACATTACTCTTTATATACGCTTCTTACTTGGATGTTTTGCTCATTATAGACAGAGATGGGGAATAAACAACAAAGAGGTTGGCTTTGATATCGTCAACATTCAACATTTTAGTAGTAATATCCCCTTTTCGCCTATTCATGGTGTTTGTATCTAGTAGATGATCCGATATGCCAGGGCATGTTCTACATATGAACATTTTATATACAGACTGAGGCAAACTACTTACTGCCGTCACAGGACTCGCGTTTAATATCAACATTTTGCTAATTTTGCAGTCGTTGTTTTTATCTTGTTTGCAATTACAATGTTTTGCAGGATGAAATGTTGATTTATCTATTCAATAGTAGTATTCGATAGTTCCTACCGAGGATTGATGCGAAGATTTTTCCCTTATTTGTTTAATTTGACTTCATCCAATGTTTATCCGATTTGATCCATTTTGGACGATTAAAACCGTTAATAATAATTGGAAAAACAAATAGATAAGTAAGTAGATATATAAATAGATGATTCAATCGTTGCACAACAATAACCTTCCCACTTGAAAAAAAAAACATTTACATGTTTTTTTTCTTCACAAAAACATTTCTAATTATCAAAATATAAAGCTAATTGTATTCCGAGAATCGTTAAAGTGTAAAAGATACTACCTTAGCTTTTAGGGAGTTAGAAGTTAAATCACCTCTTCATGGCCCTGGTTCGATGCTTTTTTAGAATATGTCAAGAGAGGTTGGGGATATTTCCATTTTATTTTAATACTCTATTAACTTTCGGTATCTTTTCATATCTAATTCACTCGTATATTTTTCAAAATTCATTAGTACGGGTATATAAAACGCATTTCGACTTTTTCTCAAATTGTGTTGAGCCTGTCCATATTCTTTTAAATGTTTTTAAAGTGCGATTACTTTGTTCCAAAGTTAACGTTATTTGTGAAAAAAAGTAAAGAAAAATAAAAATCCTTTTTAATTTCAAAATGGGTTGTTACAATGCCACAATAATAATAATTATTATAATTGAAAGAGGACCTTTGGGTAGAAACAGTCAAACTGCGTCACCACAACAGCATGTTACTGTGTTACTTATCTTCTGCGTAATGTCGTAATGACTAACATTTAAATAGGCAATTGAAATGATAAATATAGACCTATGTAAAATGAATACACATAAATATAAATAAGTACAAAGTAAAAAAAAAATATAAACGTCGTTAAGCACATTTTCTGAATTTTGCCCCCGAGAAATCTTGGTTGATCTTTTTAATCTTGCATATGACTAAATGTCACTATCAAATAAATACCTACTAAAATCAGAGTGCGACGTCTGGAGCAAGATCAGCGTGAAAACACGTAAGGTTATCAGACACGATCAGAGTTATAAATTTCACAATCATGTATGTATCAATATGAAATAGACAAACAAAACATATGGAATGTCTATTTCACTTTGATATCTGATTTAAGCACCGGTAAACACAATGTTCGATATGAAATTGTACTCATCGTGCATATAATCTTATTTTGCTTCACAAGCATACGGCGGACATTTCCTGGTCATTTGTTGGAAATAGCCGTGCTATTTACCCCCAAAGGAGTAGTAGCATTAACGAGTTTTAAATTAATAAACACTTCCAAATGCAGTTCATGTACCACCAGCGATTTATAACGTTTCACTGTGATGATGTAGAAGTAGAGGGTTCGGGTTGCGGACGACAGTTCCTGGGTTCGATTCATTGTACGTAGTCATACATTCAGCATTAGCCCAGCGCTCGGCACAAGAAATGGATTTGCATGTATTAAATTAGATCTAAAACCCTATGTCCCATGTCACGCCCGGCATTACATTTTGGCGGGATGCCAAATAAAATTATTTCGTTTTTTTTATTTTTACTATTTGTATTTGATTTACAATAGCAAATAAGAGCTATAATAGTCGGTATCCAGTAGCCTGCTAGGACAAGTAGCCGGCTATGGTGTGATTTCGTCTTTAGTACGTCCTTTGACAATATTTGTTTCCTTCTGTTTTAGAAAAATGTTCAATAGCTTATGATTGATCTAAAATAAATCTCACAGCCATGTTCTGTATAGCCGAAATCATGCAGTAGCCGGCTACTGGTTCCAGACCAGTGCACAGGCATAAAAATTCTTATATTCCTATATATTTTGTGAAAATAAGGTCGGATCCATGTGGTATTCATATACAAATACTAGAACGTGTAGTAAGGTTGAATTAATCAATGCAAGTGAAAAAGTGATAAACCTGGGTTTCTCAAGCAATTTTCACAAAATATAGTGATTTAATCATCTTTATTACTGTGTATTTCTGTTATTGTATATCAATCTTAGACTCTAGGTAATAAAAAGGAAAAACAAAATTCTAAAAAACACACAGCCAATGCTCCTTTATTATTCATGTCAACTATTTTCTGAATCTAGGGATCATGTGCCATAGAAGAGTAAGCATCCCCTGTCGACAGGTCACACCCGACGTGAGTCCACAGTCAAATCCAAATGATATATGTGAGGAATGAATCCTCGTCACAATTAGTACAGACGTTTCAATAACCGCCAACGAAAAGGCAACTCAACATTTCACTTATTGAAACAGAGTAATCGCAAACAAGACTATTATAAAAACCGTAAAATTTGCGGAACGTTGACATCAAATGCGGTTTTCGATATCCCTGTGTCAATTATTTGTCAGTGAGTAGTTTAAATCTGTATATGAAAAATATCGAATCATTTGTGAAATACAAACTCCATATGCGGGTGACTGGGATATTACTACTTAAATGTGGAAAATTTACGATGGGAAAGCCGAAATCGTCGCGTTTGTCGCATAGCTTAGTTGGCAATTTCCCATCTGTGTCTATAGTAAGTAAAATGTCTAAGTATGAAGCGTGTGTGTTGATTCTGTTGTATCTTTAATTTCTAGTTTGCTGGGATATATCGCACTGACACATGTATGAAAATTGTCGTTATCAATTAACAAAGCGTCATCGACATATCTAAATGTCCAATTAAAGGACACTGCTAGCTCTTCTTCTTTTGATTCAGCACTTATCTCCCATCGCTCCAGTTTCAGAATACAGGAGCGATGAGAGATCGGTTTTCAATTACATTGCTGTTTATTATGAAATTGGATAAATGAGCTTCTCACTGAGGAAAAAATGAAATACCCGTATAGAATAGACCAACCCTAATCAGCAATTGGTGTTATATGGTGTGAAAAGAGTACAGTAATACCATATACAATTGCGTGTATCGGTTCAACTAATGTCCATTTCACAACGTCAGCGACGAAAACATTGCACAGCATAAACAACATCTGTCGATGCTATCCAGAATCAAAATATCATACTTCCATACAATCTCACAGCAAATTGTTAAACATTTATATTATATTCCTGTCAAGAGACATCACTTAACATCAAATTTATTTTTGTGATTTTGAAATGAACAATATACTGCTGTTTCTTTTATCCGGATACAACTTTAACCTTTAAATAGATATGTTTACAATCTTTTTCCTTGTTGCTGTTTTAAATCTCGTTTTTTTCTTTTATCTTATATGGAGATATCGCCATCTTTATATGAAATGAGTGTTCTTTTATAAATGAGTGTCTACCTTGACACAGTACCTCAAATTTTAAGTCTCAACTGAAAGAACCCGTGACTTTTAATTCGCATGCCAAGCGTTTGGTGAAGGAACACTCACTTCCAGTTTTTATAATTTTGGTATGACCCGGTACCGGAAATCGAATCCGGGACCTTCCGCTCTAGAGTCGAACGCTCTACCATAAGACAACCGGAAGCGATGGTGCCGTACGTACTCAAGCGTTTAGAACTTTGAAAGGAAAATTATATTCCTGACTAGATATTCATGAAGATACAGAATTTTTTTACAAATTGTTAAAGTGTAATCCTATATTAAAACATGACTGGTTTTGTAAAACGTGAGAGTTAACGCTTGTTGGACCTGTGTATTATATGTAGTAATTTTGTCTTTAAATCCATTAACCTTAGAATACTATATCTACATAATTTGTATCTTAATGGATAATGTGAGGTTACACGAAAATGACCCTCATTGTCGTTTCTACCACTTTACTCACCCAATACACGAACAACATGGTCCGGTCAATTTGTTCTAAATATACATGATTTAGAGCCACTGAATAACAAAATTTCTTCTACATGAATATTTGCCAACATTCTCTTACTTTCTTACGAGTGACATCAATTCATTTGTGGTGATAATAATCATTCGTCTAGATAATTTAAGAACTTTGTATTCTGGCAAAGAAAACATCCAGTTGGAATAACAAATGCTCCATATTTGAACTGCTGAACACGACATCAATTTATCTATCAATCAATCAGTCCATTTACAAATCAACTGGATGGCGTCTTTTGAATGTGGAACCGTGATATACGGTCAATTCAATAAATTATTTCGTGTGATACGTCAGTTTTCAATGATTAAATTGGATGCCGTACAAGATATATTCATTTCGTTTATTCTTATATTATACAATGATAAAAGTTTAAACTATCTTAGATACTCCTCTGAACGCAATGGTTAATGGCAGACAAGTGGTAATAAAATATTGGGTTTTTTTTGTCCACGAACATGACAAAATATTTAAAAACAAAATACATGTATAATATTTGATGTTGTTGAATAAATAAAAATAGAATTTTAAAAAAAAGACGACGTTGTAAGGCATGGGTTTCTGCAAAACAGAATTCCACCGCGAACTCAGTCCTCTATAATAATGATGCGATTTTTTGTTGTGATATCGCATCTTACTGCAATAGAATATGATAGTTACACAGGGAAGAGTAGTTAAAACGTCCATTTAAAGTTGATACAGAATAGGATTTATAGACTGGCAAGTGACCCAAAGGGTCTGTTTGTTGACCTTCTCTATAAATTCCCATAGCCACTACACGTGCAGTAATTAAATTCACAGTAACTGTTCTCCTTATCCTGAATATGCTAAAAATATGAAAATAATTGACCATGTGTCATTTTTAGAGGAAGATAATTTTCAAAAGGTGACACACAACACCAATACGGCGCTCTCTATCAAATCGTCTAGGACGACAATAGATCAAAGGAATTTAACAAACATCGACCAACTGTTACAAACCTTTTAACAACAGGTCAGACTGTAGCATTTGTCAGAGTGTACTGGTCCACTGCAGTTACTGCAGAACAGATTTATATCCCACGACTGTAACATTATTTGGAGTGTACTAACCACTACTGATATTTGGCGAAACACATTCATGTCTTTAGACTGTAAATTTTGTCCGAGTGTACTGGTCCACTACAAACATTTCACGAAACATATTCATATCAGACTGTAACATTTGTCGGCGTGTACTGGTCCACTACGAATATTTCGCGAAACACAATCAAATCTTAAAACCGTGAAATTTGTCGGAATGTACTAGACAACTACTGATACTCGGCGAAACACATTCATATCCTAATACCGCGACATTTGTCGGAGTGAACTGACCAACTACAAATATTTCACGAAAAACATGAATATATTTCATGTTTTGAATACAAGATTTTTTTTTTATAAATTAGGGGTATTGTACAAAAAAAGTATACATGCGATAGAAATAGCTTGATAATTCTATAGCATACAAATGACAAATTATATGCGATAATATGTATCCTGGGCAGTGTTACAAAAAATTAATAAAGCTTTAGTATGCAACGTTTTTTTCCAGATAATTTATAGTTTTAAATTTCATAAATGCAATGTATACTTTATCTCCAACATGCATAGATAAACGATGATGATGACGATGATGATGGTGATGATGATGATGATGATGACGACGACGACGACGATGATGATGATGATGAGGGAGTAGGGAAGACCATAACACTATCCCTAACCATAAGAGAAAAAAATCAGGAAGACAAATTAAAACCTTCCAGCGACATCTCTTTACAAACCTTCTACGCTATGTGTCAATATTTTTTGAATGTTGCAAAAGTTAGGAAATGTTTCTTCTGCAAAATAAGTTATAAACCAACATCAGAAAACACAAATAACTTCACTAGTAACAAATACATTTATTTTTGAAAGTTCGAAAGAGAACTGTAATATATAAAGGTATTAAGATGTCTGAAATTAAAATAAAATGCGGTTGTGAGTATTACAAGACGACTCTGTGTATGACTTATAAGCTTACAGAGGCAATTGAGTTTAGAAATAATAAAGTAAGAAAAAAATACATGTAAATGAGAATAATCTGGTACATGTAGGTCTTCGATGGGGTAAATTACCATTCAGGTCTTTTATACATATGGTACGGGATTATCTCTGGTCAGTAAATTTTATACCGGGACTCGGCTTCGCCTTGGTATGGCATTTGGTTATTCTTGTTACATCTACAGAGAGAGAGAGAGAGAGAGAGAGAGAGAGAGAGAGAGAGAGAGAGAGAGAGAGAGAGAGAGAGAGAGAGAGAGAGAGAGAGAGAGAGAGAGAGAGAGAGAGAGAATGTTGCATATCAACAAAATTGTAGCATATCAACGAAATTGTAATTGTAAGCAATTCATTTTAATTATAACACTTTTACTTTTATATTCAAACTGTTCCAGCATCCCTCTAATAACTGTGGCTTTAAAACTAGCAAATGTATTGAAATCAATATTTATGGATACGGGTTATTGCTAATTGTATATCAATAAATACATGCTATTAATCTATATACTTTTAATAAATTTCCCTCTAAAATATATTAAATAAACAGACAGATAGTCAGTCAACCAATTTAATTTATGTGGATTGGATGTATACAGATATAAAAAGGTAACCGCTTTAACGGGAGTTGCCATACCATTTCTTCACGAGAATGAAATCTCAGTGCATGGAGATATGACTAAATGAAGGAACATTTTTCTCCCAATTGCATTATTTGAAGACAGCAAACAGATCAATATTTAGAGAATGTGGAGAATGGGTTATGCGTTGGTTTTTATGACCCTATATATCATATCGCAAACAGCAGGTAAGAATTCCTTTTTATTTCCAAATTTTATAATATGTTTTTTTTTTTTGCTGTTAAGCTGGCACTTAATATGGTAGAAAATGAAGAGGATAGATCTATGGTTTTCATTTTAGTGTAGATTATAAATTTGTGCCTCGGGCTATAATTTGGAATATCTTTTTACAGCAACGTCAAATTGTATCCTGTTGATTGTTATGTTGGTCAATTAGAAAACATGGTACAAACCTTATAAGGTTCAATATTGGCATTTGAAATTGGAAATTATTATTTGAAACTTTTAATCATCTCCAAATGTTCTTACCCTACTTATATGTCTTCCTTTTAATTTTTTTATCCGAAACCATTATTTCAAAGATTAACTTCCTTGAAACAAGTATATAAAGACGAAACTGAGTATTGTCTGTTTTATGGCTTTTCGTTCGACCTCTATTTGAAATGAGTGGTATCTTTGGGCAAGAGTTTAAACCATGACGTCTATTCCTTCTGGTCAGTGCGTGTCAGAGCCCCAGTAGAACCCGAGGCAGATTATGGAATCTCTTCCCTCTATCGCCTTGAAGTGCCATATAGCTAATAAAAACACTTTGTGTAATGGTGTTTCATAACAATAGTATATATTACAATTACACAAGAGAGAAAAATATATTTGTACCTGTATTTTCACCATTTTGACATGATTCTTAAAAGCGATGCTATATTTGCAAAAAAATTTCAAATTATATTTTGTGTTTTATGACATAATAGCCTTATAGTAAAACAAATTAAATTATTTCGGAAATGCCTTTTAATTATTATAATTGGGTAATTAGATATATTCTTTACTCTACAACTACGGTTACACCTTTATAATGCACTCCTTTCTTTTATTTGTATATCTTTCTTCTCTGCCCATTCATAAAAGAAAAGTTTGAAATTAGTAGAATAATTTTAAAATATTATCACTAATATTAAGAAGGTCACATAGCAGTTATAAAGTTTAAAGTTGATGACCATTTTCCTTGACATAATTAATGATAACTGTATATCTCGAAAATTTTCGTTGCCGTTAAATTTTTGCCTTTTTCGCCCTTAGATGAGAGGGCGAATTTGAAATGAAAGCGAAATTTTAAAGCTAAATGATAGAGGTACGGACAAACATGCCATTCATGAGACTATGTTGATTTAGAGCGAATGTAAGACGTTTTCTGTAGTAAAAGGGGCAAAATAACCGGTGTCGTGTTTTACGAAAGGCCCGTAAACGTGGTCGTTACTTAAGATGTAACTCAAGTTACAAATTTTAAATTTACGTGTGTGTTACATCAGTTTCCCTAAAGGTCGTAACTTAAGTCGTATCTCAAGTTACAAATTTGAAATTTACGTGTGTGTTACATCAATTTCACAAAAGGTAAACAAATACATACTCGTCATCCTACATTAAGTAAAATGTGAAATTAGAAGTAGTTTGGAGCAGATTCGGACGTCAAGTTTACACGTAGGAAGAAGATACTCATTTTAGACGTTATTCTAGATTTACGTCTACACGTAAAGTTACGACCTTTAGTGAAACTGACCACAGGAGCGAAAATGTTTAGGTATACAGTATCATGTATAAATATATCAATGTAAGAAAAGTGTTCATTTATCAGCAATTCACAGAGGGCGACAACTTCCACAGAAAACCGTCTATTGTTGTAACATAATAGTGATTCATTTGACAGCTAAGCTATGATTAACGTAATATTTTTCTATCAAATCTGCCGATTACAGAAAATTGTGAATTAGGTTTCATATCCACAGGAGAATAGTGGAAGAACTTACTTTCGTAAAATGCAAACACTCAATGGAATACATCTCTACGACCGATAAACAAGTCCATCATAAACATATGCTGTTACAACGGCTAGACAATCATCTTGCACGTTATTACTCAAGAGGAAAAGTCAAGTCTATACAAGACGAGAAGTACACGTCATGTCCATCTTAATTCTTTTATTTAACAGTAAATCAACAATTTTTCGACTTTAATTCATTTCCTTCAGTATGATCTATCAACATGCCAGAAACACAACTTGCTGTTTGAAAAAAAAAATAATAATGGTCTAATGTTGATGATCTTGACATTTGATAAAACAGAACAACTTGATGTTGCAGAGCATGATCTTTAGCAGATAATGAAAACTTTCAATCGTATGTAGACCAATACGAACAGTCGTTTATTTTTATATCAATATCATTGACGAGATATAGACTGACATCCTAATTACTACAGAGAGCATGCAATCTTTCTCTCTCTTTCTCTTTGTTTTTCCTTCTTTCTCTCTCTCATTCATGAATATGTTTTATATGTTTTAACCATATCAAAAATGGAACCAACGATCAGCTGTTTCTATGTTGCGTGTTACATTACTTGTAGTATAGTTTATTACCCTTAAGTCCAATTTGGCTCATGGACATGAAATGGATTACATATACAATATATGCAAGAATATATGCACATAAATAGCATAAATGTGTTTGTCCACTTTTACCGGATTTGTACATATGTCCTGGACATTCTATTGCTTTATACTTTGGTATCTGAGATTTTTGATATACAAATAGTTTTAACCGTGACCTGAACAGAATAGAAAAAGAAAAGAAGAAAAAAGGAGGATAGTCATAAAGTTAACACCACCATACTTTTTTTGTTTAAGGATAAGTATGGAAAATTTGCAAATTTAGAAACTATAATATAACCTTGGTATAACCATAATATAACTATAAGATAATAAATCTTAAATAAAGAAAATATCCTTATGAAGATATGTTTATTTATATAAAAAATATTTAAACATTTTATCATTACAATTTCTTTTTATGATGTCATTTCTGCAGCGGTTACATTCCTTAATTTATTTTGTAAATTCTACATAAAGATTAATAGTGTAAAGCAATGAAAGGGAAATTCAAATAAAAAAAACGAAAAAGATGAAATTATTAAAAACATGAACAAACATATGTAATTCTGTCCAAACATAAAGAAAATAATGTTGAATGTCGCGAACGAACATCATTATCTGCAACATTGCAATCACTCACAAGAAATGTTAGATACATCTCATGAAAAGATAATTTAATCGTGCTATTGCAAATTTACGTAATGCTTGTCACTCATGCTTGCTCCCTCATTTTCTTAAATTAAATTGCTTTTCCTGTTAGAAGCTGCAAGTTCCTTTCGTAATCACACAAATCATTTCTATTATGAAATAGGATCGAACAAGCAATGGCATTTTATTTCACCATGTTCAATATCGATGATAAATTCCAAATGCTTTCAATGTTTTTCTAACTTTTTCTATGTAAGCAGAAAAATTCATGTACTAAGTATCATTCTGGGTAAGACATCTCGAAAAAATGTTACGTAACATGTCAAGAAAGACGAATCTATCTGTCTGTCTGTCTGTCTATCTATCTATCTATCTATCTATCTATCTGTCTATCTATCTGTCTATCTGTCTGTCTATCTGTCTGTCATGATGTTATGATATGTTTTAAGAAAATGTGCTGTGACATATCGTTACAAGGGCTGTTTATTGCAGTACATCAGTATTATGGTACTGTTCCATACGTAAGAAATGGTCAATTGTACTTTGCAATCACATGCATTGTTCAGAAATGCTTCTTTTGTGAAAAAGAAAAAAACTGTAAAATAAAACAAAATTATTCATTTTCAATAGTATACACATAATACCAAAATTCTAGTTTTGTAAAGCATAGGGGCCAAAACAAATACTCGGGGCGATCGTTTTATTCAGATAGACTTCATCATTGAAGCTCGAATTTAAAATACATGCAGAATTCCGAAACAAAAAGTGGTATCAAATTTTACAAGGGAATAATTTTTAAAAGTTTCGAATTCAAAATATTACTTTAGTATAAGGGCCGAAAAAAGTTCCTTTGTTGTTATATATACGGCTACTCAAACGGGGCAACGACCGTTTTAAAAATTATTCATATAACACCAAAATTATAGTTTTGTAAAACATAGGGGCCAAACAAATGGTCAGGGCGATCGTTTCAGTCAATTAGACTACATTTGTGGAGCTAGAATTTAAATACCGAAAAAACAAAAAAACAGAAATGATATCCGCCAAAGCCACTGTAATACGAGTTTCGCAATAAATTTATTAACCTTAGTATTCGATAATTCGAAATATATTACTGGGTTTATGTATACCATCGGGGACTCAAATAACTATCTGGTCACACACCGACAATACACAGTATCCTTTGTTATATATATTACGATGTGACGTAGTCAGATCTTCTAGTAATGAGTCTAACTCAAAATGGTGGACTGCCTAACGACTGCGATTTACATTTTTTCTAATTGAATGTAGTGAATCCTACGATCCTACGATAGGTTTTTTTTAAGAATCTATATTTGCAAAATAAAATTAACACTAAGTTTATCAGTTATAATTTATGAATAATTTTACAAAATATGAATTAAATAATAATACATACAAGATGGTTGTGTTCCTACGATATCTATTAGTGTTTCGCATATCTTTATTATTGTCGATCTGGAAAAATTCCCGCGATTCTGTCCTAACTAATTACGCAGATGGCTATCACTGAAAAGTAAGTGAAGGGAAATACTAAAAAAGTATTTCCTGAAATAGTATATTTAGACTAATGTAATCAGTGAAATATTACCTTATATTCATATGCGCCTTACTGTTGTATACAAGTGGAATCTCAGTTGGTGTTTGCCATTCTGACCCATATAGATATACACGTGTTTTAATTACGTAACGACTGCACTGTTTATTCTCAGTCAACATTCACAGATACATTTTATTTTTATAAATGTTGATAACTGCATGACATCCAAAGTAATAGATGTTTAAATACAGTTTTTTGAGTAAGAAAACAAAACATACACTATAGGCCATGTGATCAACACACGTATATCTCTGTGTATTCCAAATTGTGGAATACTCGGTCTCATTTCAGTAAGATGTTATATAATAGAGCTGTGTCATGTTGTGAAACATTAATTTACCGGTTGGTTGTAACAGCTTCATCATTCGACCTCGTTTCAGTACCTTCAGTACTTTGATTGCTTATGTACTTGTGTTAAGATCCTTTTCTTGGGGTATCTTTACCTGAAGAATAGGTAATATCGAAAGAGCTAACTATCGGTTATCTAAAAACGAAGTTGGTTAAATAAGGTTATCTTTATAGAAGAATGATTTGATAATTTCATTTGCTCGGATACTAGTTTGTTTTATTCCTGTAGACATGTTTTATGGTGATATACATTAAAATGCTCCTGGTGATTTTACGACATCAAATGACTGCTGTAAAGACTACTGGAGCGCCATATATTCTGAATGTGTGACACTCAGAAAATTGCATTTCCTGATAATTCATTTATTTGGTTCCCTCTGTTTTTTATCAATTGTTCTGAGATTTAGTTCACCTTTGTTTTCAGGTTTTAATACGATTATAACACAGTGTAACACTTGCAAATGTGGTTATGATTCATTTGTGCAAACCATGTTTTCTAGAAAAAAAAAACACGTACTAGTATGTAAAATGTTTTCTGTGAGCAAATAACTGGTATCTTTCGATAGATGAATTTCTTTTCGTTTTGTTTATACATTTTGTTTTCATTTTCGAGTTCTCCCGAGCTTTACACACGAGCGCTTTAGCGCCTAGTATATAAAGCGTTCACAAGGCACGAGTATTCAATGCGACTTCGTTTCAAGACGATATAAGGTGTTTACGTGTTTGGTTTCCCCCTCCCACCCAACCCTTTTTGAATAGAATTATTTCTTTAGTATATTTTATCGGGAAATTTATTTACTGTGTGTTTACAGTTTGTTGAGCATATTTAAAACAAAAATTATTGAAGATTGTCAACTGTAGATAACTGTTTTGTGTAACGGTATTTTGTAATCTGTAATCATTGTTAATTCTGATGCTGAATATTTTGTATGATTTTATTATATGATTACATAAAATAATATTAATTAATAATATGTTAATGAAATTTTTGCGATCTTGAAACGAACGCACCAACATATTTATTCTTTCTTGGTTATTTTTAAATTAGTTAAGAAAAGATTTATTTTCGGAGGAGTGAAACGAGGTAGAAAATAAATAGATAGATAGATAGATTAATAGATCGACAGACAGATAGATAAACAGACAGATTGATAGCAAGTTCGTCTAACTATTGGTAATATATAGAAAACTCGAACACGCCCCTTATACATAAATCGTGGCGATGAGAGAAAATTTGCTGATCTCGGTAAAGTGGTCTCCTGTTAGGATAGACTGTAAAAATAATGTTAGGAGACTGGACGTGGCTGTATATAAATGATGAGTACATTATTGGTGGAAAACAATTTCGGGAACCATGAATTCCAGTAAACATCATTCGAGAAATACAAATTCAAGTCATTATCATGACACTACCGTAGATTAAAACGTCGTAATTTTATCAGAGCACGAAACAAAAGTCGAATCTGTTGCTTCCATTACATGTACAATGGAAACGTTTACGTGCTTCTTAGACTGCATTATATTTCCTGACGAATACAACCTATTTCTATCTGAAACATGACGTTCATAATGGTAATTGTATATAATTCATTTCAGCGAAAATAAAACTACAACGTTTTGATAATGTCTCTTATTAAAAAATCAAGTATTTCACACTGACCCTTACATACAGTAGACACAATGGATAATTTGCGTGCCTCCGTAAGAAATAATTTGACTTAAATCATTGCGTCATACTTGGAGCAGATATAAGCTCAAGGTCTTTTTGGAGACATTAGCAATATTATGTAGGCGAGAAATGCATATTTCTACAGCGATGTAGAAATTTAACAGTCTCAAATTTGGTGTCAATTACGCTACTGTCATACTATAGGAAATGTAATCTCAAATCTAGGGTCAATTACGTTTCTGGGATAATATGGGAAAATTCCGTCCCGTCAGTATATATGTTAAGATAGGAAGGAAGCACGCGTAATTCAGTAAATTACATCTAAGAACGTAAGAGGTGCAATTATAATCAGAGCTTATGTCACCGTGTTTCATTTTAATTTAATGACTGCGTGGTGGACAATATAAATTAGTTTCATAAATAATTATTTGATTATGTCAGCCACTCCATATATGATAATCTATTAAATAATTATATCTTACTTTCAACTATTCCTTTAATATTTAACTAGTACATAATTTTTATCAATGAAAATCAATCCGATTATGTTTTACCAAGGGATACAGTTTTCGATAACATTATTGCAAAGTTATGTATTTAATCCTCTTTTCGTCTGTGAATAGCAATAAGTAATTGCAAAACACGACGCAGAACATGATAGTTTGCAAGAGTCACAGATTGACTGCAACTGTTTGGGGTTTTGGGTATCAGTAATTGTTAAAATGGAATGACATGGAAAATGGAATATCAATTTTAGGTGAAGTTCACGAGATCAGGACTAAGGTTCTTCAACACAATAAACTGCGTAATATGGTCCAGTGGTAGACCGTTCGACTCACACACCAAAAACATAGTGACCTTTCCTTCGCCATGTTCTTTGCAAATCTATAAGTGATAGTCAAGAGATATTCAGATGAAGCTTTAATACGAGACAGGGCAGGTGTGACACATACAAGAATAGTTACTGTATTGATCCTAGACCATAGCATGGCTATGTAGCACTTCATCTAAAGCTGGTACATCTCCATATAGCAACAACAACAAAAATAAAAGATTTGAACCGCTTGAAATGAGCTAATAAACAACCAACATGTTTATATAGTCGCAATGTGGATAATGTTTGTAAATCTGAAATTTATTTTTATATGTTGTTGTTGTTGTTGTTGTTGTATTGTTGTTTGAAATTCCACTAAAGAATATTTCACTCATATGGAAATGTCACCAAATGCAGATGAAGGTTTTCAAATTTTGGCCAATGCTCAGCACTTACGGTCATTGAGCAGTGAGGGTTCTTTAATGTGCCGACACCTACTGTGACACGGAACCTCGGTTTTTATTGTTTTATCCTCCGCTGAGGCTCGAACCCGCGACCCTTTCCTTGCAAATCGAGCCCTCCACCGCAGATGTTTAAATGTGTTTTGAAACTGTTTTTGTATGATGATACTGGTTGAATATTCATTTATTAATATGTTATTCAAACCATGCACTGTTTGAACATAGAAAGATGTCACCATGACTCCTTATTTTACGATTTTGTAAACAAATACTTAATAAAATGAGATCTTAGAGTTTGATATTTTACTACTCTATAAAATGAAATATGTTATATCAAATAGGGATTTTCATTTCATTTGATATCAGACCTTTTGAATAAAATTCACATTTATATATAGACAGTATACGAAATTACAACTAACAAATAATGATATAAGGTCATGAAAAAGCTATTAATAATCCCAGTTTGCTCATTGACAGATGCATTGTAACGATTTGTCTGGCAAAACGTCGTGTATAAATCCCAGATGATTATCATTATACCGTTATTTCTTGACCGAAATAATTAATATTCTGCTCTAGAGAAACTCATGCGATTAAAGTATGAAGGAAATTCTTTCATACCATATCTTAATCTTTATATTTATCTTTGAAATTATGAATAACTCTTTAAAAAGTGATGATGATGATGATGATGATGATGGTGACGATGACGACCACGAAATTATTTCTTAACATAACTTTGATTACATAAATAATTCTTCTAAAGATGATGGTGATGATGATGATGATGATGATGAAGATGATGATGATGATGATGATGACGACGTTTCTCTACATAAACTGAATATAAAGTATTTGGAAATTAAAGTTTAGAATGCATACAAACCCCACCTTAGAATTAAACTGAATGATGATGATGATGATGATGATGATGATGATGGTGGTGGTGATGATGATGATGATGATGATGATGATGATGATGATGATGATGATGCAAGCATTGTTTTCAAGAAGGAAATGTTATGTGTAAAGGAGGTTTTAATCACTGTAACACAAACTTATCACTGTAACGCAATAACGAATATGGACTGAGATTTTGACTTATTGAGCGGTTGTTGAGTCGTCTGTGCCAATTGTGACAATAATTTGTTCCTCACCTGTTTCCTTTGAATTTGACTGTGGATTCACGGGGGTGTGACCGGTCAGCAAAAGATGCATATTCCTCCATGGTACATGATCCCACCTCGGGATTCACCAGATTTGTATAATTTATCCTGGACATCCCGACGACTAATATTTTAGCATATAGTTAATGCGATCGTTGATAAGCTAATATTAAATATCGAATGACATTTAGAATTGTGTGTGTGTGTGTGTGTGTGTGTGTGTGTGTGTGTGAGAGAGAGAGAGAGAGAGAGAGAGAGAGAGAGAGAGAGAGAGAGAGAGAGAGAGACTCGGTACATTTCGTCCTGATGACGATAACATATGACAGTATATTTGTTAGTATGTGTGTTACGTTTTAAATTAAAAAAAAACGAAATATATAGTAAAGTAACGGTACTGATAACTACTTCTGAGTCTGAAGGAATAACGAATATATTGATTATTGTATTCATTGTAAAACCACTCGTCTTCGTTACCCCCCCCCCCCCAAAGTACGTGTTTGGGTTCCGATAATATATGCTATTGTACATCAATACTCGTAAGAGATAATCAAAGCTGAAGTAAATCTATCGTTTTGTCAATTCGGACCTTTTGTCTGGAAAGTAAACCTGACATACGTCAAATCAAATAAGATTAATAAATGTTACAATCAAATCTGATTTGTGAAAGAAAGAATACGCACCTATTGTCAATGAAAATAGGCCCTCTTCAATAACGCCATATGTTTCTTTAATTTACAGAAACTTGCCAAATTAAATGTAAAATGAAACCTTAGATTTTGATACAAATTGGCAATTATAAATGAGAAAATCTGAAACGCATTACATTGTTGGTGTTACATTGAGGGGGTTTATACAGTGTGGGTATTTGTACACTGTGGGTTTTGGAATAGTGTGTATTTTTACAGTGTGGATTTTACACATTGTGGGTTTTTGTACTGTCAGGTTCTTGTACAGTGTGGCTTTTTGTACAGTGTGGGTTTTTGAGTAGTGTGTTGTTGTACAATGTGGATTTTACAAATTGTGTGTTTTTTGTACAGTGTCAGGTTGTGTTTTTGTACAATGTTCAGTGTGGCTTTTTGTACAGTGTGGGTTTTTGAGTAGTGTGTTGTTGTACAATGTGGATTTTACACATTGTGGGTTTTTGTACTGTCAGGTTCTTGTGCAGTGTGGGTTTTTGTACAGTGTGGGTTTTTGTGTGGTGTGATTTTACAATGTGGATTTTAAACATTGTGGGTTTTTGCATTGCCAGGTTCGTGTACAGAGTAGGTTTATGTACAGTGTGGGTTTTTTGTGTAGTGTGTTTTCACAGTGTGGATTTTACACTTGTGGATTTTTGTACTGTCAAGTACATGTACAGAGTAGATGTTTGTACAGTGTCGGTTTTGTGTAGTGTGTTTTGGTTCACAGTGTGGATTTTACACATTGTGGGTTTTTGTACTGTCAAGTTCCTGTACAGAGTAGGTGTTTGAACAGTGTAGGTTTGTGTACAGTGTGGGTTTTTGTACTGTCAAGTTCTTGTACAGAGTAGGTGCTTTTGTAATTGAATATCACACTTAATGACACGAAAACGAAAATTATTGATTTGTATTCGGAATTTCCGAATTTTCCAGTTTGAGAGAAAGAGGGGGAAACATACAAATAGAGATCGACAGAGAGAAAGGGTAAGAGAGAAAGAAAGTATGCAGCATAGATGTGAATCGACCATAACATATTCACTGAAATCATACTTGATCCATTAAGGTATAGAGGAAAAGGCTGTCAAATCAGATAATTTCGAGATACAATTGCTCAATTTAGTCGCCGTGTTTCATCAATATTTTCTAACACAGTAATTTCTGTTGCAACATGATTGCATTGCTTGTGTTGAAGACATAATGATGCTATCTTTGGAGTTCTTTTAACCAGTATTTTCATCGCGCCACCATTCCTTAAAAATATCGCGTTCTTGAAGATATGTGATAATTTCACATTCGTAATGATCAACTGCACATTATGGCCATAAAGGTCATTTATGTAGTCCTACGTACGTTTTAAGTGAAGAGCATTTGTGTTGTCCTACTTACGTTTAAGTGAAGTTTATCTGTGTAGTCCTACTTACGTTTAAGTTCAGCTTATCTGTGTAGTCCTTCTTACATTTAAGAAAAGCTTATCTGTGTAGTCCTACTTGCGTTTTACGTAAAGGTAATTTGTGTTGTCCTACTTACGTTTAAGTGAAGTTTTTTTGTGTAGTCCTATTTACGTTCAGGTAAAGGTAATTTGTGTTGTCCCACTTACGTTTTAGTAAAGGTCATTTGTGTTGTCCTATTTACGTTTAGGTAAAGCTTATTTGTGTTGTCCTATTAACGTTTAAGTGAATTTATTTGTGTTGTCCTATTTACGTTTAAGTGAAGCTCATTTGTGTTGTCCTATTTACGTTTAGGTAAAGCTCATTTGTGTTGTCCCACTTACGTTTTAGTAAAGGTCATTTGTGTTGTCCTATTTACGTTTAGGTAAAGCTCATTTGTGTTGTCCCACTTACGTTTTAGTAAAGGTAATTTGTGTTGTCCTATTTACGTTAAGGTAAAGCTTATTTGTGTTGTCCCACTTACGTTTTAGTAAAGGTCATTTGTGTTGTCCTATTTACGTTTAGGTAAAGCTCATTTGTGTTGTCAAGGTCATTTGTGTTGTCCTATTTACGTTAAGGTAAAGCTCATTTGTGT
Organism: Atrina japonica; assembly: GCA_030159075.1. Classification (NCBI taxonomy): domain Eukaryota; kingdom Metazoa; phylum Mollusca; class Bivalvia; order Pterioida; family Pinnidae; genus Atrina; species Atrina japonica. The sequence continues at coordinate 118,665 of BROG01000091.1, read as the reverse complement.
TGTCCTATTTACGTTTTAGTAAAGGTCATTTGTGTTGTCCTATTTACGTTTAGGTAAAGCTCATTTGTGTTGTCCCACTTACGTTTTAGTAAAGGTCATTTGTGTTGTCATATTTACGTTTAGGTAAAGCTTATTTGTGTTGTCCTATTAACGTTTTAGTAAAGGTCATTTGTGTTGTCCTATTTACGTTTAGGTAAAGCTTATTTGTGTTGTCCCACTTACGTTTTAGTAGAGGTCATTTGTGTTGTCCTATTTACGTTTAGGTAAAGCTCATTTGTGTTGTCCCACTTATGTTTTAGTAAAGGTCATTTGAGTTGTCCTATTTACGTTTAGGTAAAGCTTATTTGTGTTGTCCCACTTACGTTTTAGTAGAGGTCATTTGTGTTGTCCTATTTACGTTTAGGTAAAGCTCATTTGTGTTGTCCCACTTACGTTTTAGTAAAGGTCATTTGTGTTGTCCTATTTACGTTTAGGTAAAGCTTATTTGTGTTGTCCTATTAACGTTTTAGTAAAGGTCATTTGTGTTGTCCTATTTACGTTTAGGTAAAGCTTATTTGTGTTGTCCCACTTACGTTTTAGTAGAGGTCATTTGTGTTGTCCTATTTACGTTTAGGTAAAGCTCATTTGTGTTGTCCCACTTACGTTTTAGTAAAGGTCATTTGTGTTGTCCTATTTACGTTTAGGTAAAGCTTATTTGTGTTGTCCTATTAACGTTTTAGTAAAGGTCATTTGTGTTGTCCTATTTACGTTTAGGTAAAGGTCATTTGTGTTCTCCTATTTACCTTTAGGTAAAGCTCATTTGTGTTGTCCCACTTACGTTTTACTAAAGCTAATTTGTGTTGTCCTACTTACGTTTAGGTAAAGCTTATTTGTGTTGTCCTATTAACGTTTTAGTAAAGGTCATTTGTGTTGACCTATTTACGTTTAAGTGAAGCTTATTTGTGTAGTCCTACTTACGTTTTATTAAAGGTCATTTGTGTTGTAAAGGTAATTTGTAGTCCTACTTACGTTTCATTACAGGTCATTCATGTCCTCCTTCTTACGTTTTCGTACACGTCATCATATTAATTAAGAATGTGTCACCGTCTCTGACATCAGCAGCTGTACAGTATTGCTTGTGTATCTACTTAACCATTCTCAGTATTTTGGTAAAGAATGCCGATAAAACGTTTAATAAAACATGTGCTGGTTCCTACTATGTACCTCTGTTTGTATGGGGCGATGATTTAAAAATCCACAAAGGTGTAGTAAAATCCTTGCAGGTGGAGTCTCGTGAACCTTTTCGTGATCTGAACGAGTTTAAATATAAAAATTTCAGATACCAAGGTAATAAAGCATAACATTAAAACTACACTGACTAGAGTATCGTTTATACTTGTCACCATACATAAGAGAGTAACCAGTGAGGGATAAAACGTTTTTCTCGTGCAGTTTGTCATAACCGAAAAGTTAGTACCATCATCCGTATGATAATTAAAAGGTTACTCCGCCCCGTCATCTTACGTGAATCGGGCAATAACTTTCACCGAGTCTCGTCACATGAAAGCCTAAATCATCACGGGAATGCGGTTGCTGTAATTCCGATCATCAAAACGATTTTGTTATTTAACTAATGACATTAGCGAACCTTCTGTATTTTTTCATATAGCGAGATTTTGAATATGCGAAAAAATGTTTCATTGCATATTGAAGGGCGGGTACATTATACATCACATGCAGAACAGTTGATGGAAGAAATTTGCCAAAATTATACATGCTTTAAAATAATCCCAACACATTTTATTGTTTTTTTGTCGTTGTAAAAAATTACTTCTACCTTATTTACATTGTAAAATATTTAATATCAACTGATGATGTTAGACCAGTATTTGGGATATAATAATGATGCATAAAAATTACTTTTGGTGGAAGGATACAGACGTTGCAATGTTGTTAAAATTGGAATGCAAAAGTTCTATAGGTAGGATTGTGATGTGTTAGCTGAAAAAAATACGACAAATGTTTTTATATAATATTTTCTGGGAAATAACTCATCTGAAGAAAAGGTACTATATTTCAGAAAATAGGTGGGACATTTATCTTTCATATACTAGAACGTAGACTAAATATAGTGTTCTCGTTTTTAGGTTATGCATAAAGTATCAATTAGTTAATTTTAGATATAATTAGCATGCTAGATCAATATCAGATATGCATAACGTATTAAATGTTAAATTCATATCAATGTTTATTATTTCAGTAGAATCAAAGACCTTTTTGTGTTCGCAGTGTTCTTCACAAACTACCAAAACATGCGAAGAAAAACCTCCAGTTGCGACTGACTGTGCTGAGAGCGCAAGTCAAAAAGCCTGTAACGTAATAAGAGTTTACGATATCAACAGTAAGTACGCTGTACCCTTCAATCGTAATTCGGCAAACTATGATAGAAAGATACATTATAAAATAATCTTAGTTTAGAAATTTGCCATTTAATTTTCCATGTGTGATGACGATATATCTTTTTTTTTGTGAAAAGTGGTTACCATATATCTCAACACACACACACACACACACACACACACACACTATATATATATATATAATATATATATATATATATATATATATATATATATATATATATATATATATATATATATATATATATAAATACACGTACATACATGCAGTGACATACGCACGTACCTACACATGCAAGAAAACAACAAATTTGTACGAAAAAATATATTGCAGACAAAAACAACGAGAGACGACTATCACATAAATAACGCCACAGTAGTTTTACATCGATTTTTTGACATAGACAAAATTGACAGCAGATTTATTTTATTGTCATTAATCTCGGTCATGGGATTTACTTTGATAATGCAGAGTATGATTATAACAAGTACTTTGCCATTTTATGACATTATGGGAAATTTGACCTATCTAGTTACTATTGGTTATATATTTTATTATTCATTTACTCATTTATTCGATATAAGCTTCGTTTATGTTTCATGACTTTAATTATGTCTAGATTTTCTCTTTTTCTTTTTTTGTTTTTATTTTTTCCATTTTAGTTCATTTTTATAGCTAAATATTGCTGTTTTCGAATGTCAATAATTTATATTATTCATATACTTCTTCATAACACATGCCAAGATAGTCCTTAAACCATGACAACATGCAACTTTTTTTCTCTTAGGTTCACAAAAGAGTTACTGCCCTTTCAACGAAGACGAAAATTGTTTAAACCCAATTCTTAAAAAAAAAAAACGAAAACCAAAGCGATACAAAAAATGTCTCCAGAGTTGTTTAATACTGTTCCTGGATTTTGTGACCCCTTTAAGAGCACACTTTCCGTGAATGCGTTTTGCCTCAGCATGATTAATATAAAAATTAATCATATTGTAATAGTGTAACTTACTAATATTTTGTAAAGATTTTATTTCTCGCTTTTATCTTTCCAAACATTCATACAAAGAGTGTGTATCAAATGTCATTTCCAGAACTTATGACTAATGATATCTAATGATGGATTTGCTTGCAGACACTAACTCTGTCCTGTACAGGCCGCTCATTGTCTTTGGAGAAAGTGTACTGCTAGAAATGCCATAAATGCTTAACATTCTGTAAGCTGCACTTCGACAGTAATATAGCATTGATAATATAAAGGAAAACAAAGCTTTACAGAAACAAACTATTATATAGATTAGCTAGATATTTGTATTCGCGAAAGTTCTAATGTATGTGTGAATTCCCGCGATTGTAAATCTTTCGCAAATTAAAGTCATGTACAGTATGTTATATGTTTTGATTTTCTATTCAGAAGATACCAGCTTTATATTTTTGGCGATATTAAAAAATTGGTATCTGATATATTACAATGTATTGTTAAATTGCTATTATGATCAATTTAACAGTGTTTTATATCCACGAGATAATTTTCACTTAAATATTTGTTAATGCTAATCAGCTATTGATAATATGCCACAATGTCCATCATAAAAGGGATATCAGAGAAACGTCTGTTTGACCTATTATTAAACACTTGCCAAAATAATCTCTAGGACTCATTTTAAGGAAGCATCTTACATAATCCGGGCCAGGAATCGAGCGTAAGAAACCATCAGGGCCCGGCAAGATAAAAATCAAGAATTTACTCAAGTCTGAGAATATTCTTAACTTACAGACTGGTAGACTGGAAGAGATGACTCTTTTTGACAATGAAGCTATATTGCTTACTATCCAAATTATGCAGTTTACGAGGCAACGCCAAGTGCCAATATATCATTCCGAGGGTCATTATTACAAACCATGGATATATTATGAAAGTACCCTTTCCTTAACACTATTATTAACCAAACTAACAATATTTGACCATAATAATTATGCTTATTTTCCAATTTGAAGCATTTTGCTGAGCCAAAAAGTTGAGTGTGAAGACATTGAATTTAGTTTTTAGTTAGCTACGCCCAATGCCTGAACAAACTTACGTCAATTCACTGTCTCTGTAATGGCGTAATAGTGAGCACATGGCAAACAGACAATATATATACAAAACAGTCATGTCATTTCAGTTAAAATATACAACATACCATCACAAGTCGTCTATATTTCCACTACCTTTTAACACAGATCATCCGTATCCAGACTCTCCTACAGCAGGATTGAATTTCAATTAAACTTTCTCGAATGCATTTTAAATTTCTTGCAAAACAATAAAAGGAAAAAATTGGGAGCAGACTTCTCAGATCCTGACCGCAATTTTAATAATCTATAATGGCCCTGTTTTTGTAATGGTAGTGTAGTAATGACCTCTAAGTCTGTAATGAACTGGTTTTGCTTTTGTTAATTAACGTACATTTTGTTGTATGATGCACTATATTGATACACACACACACACACACAGATATACATATATATATATATATATATATATATATATATATATATATATATATATATATATATATATATATATATATATATATATATATCGAAAATAAACACAGGGTAAATTAATATGACCCAATTATTTAACTACATGACCTACAAATATGAAAATCGGTCAGACGTATATCTTGGTCACTGTGCACTAAAATCGGTGCTGAAAGTTACTAAAGGAACAGGCGAAGCAGGGCTGTGACAAATGCTCGAGGGGGCATACGAGATACTGACGAGTCAATCGACTTCACTTTTGCAATATTGAGGTACAGTCAATGAATGTGCTTCAATTGCATGAAATATCGGTCAAAATCTAAATAGATGTTGGTAACTTGTTGATCAAAGATGTTACCTATATAACAATATTGGTAAACAAAAATATTCGAATGAATATCATTAAATCAGTTATATTATTTACCCTGCGTTTCTTTTTCAGTTCGGTACGTCTATGGATGACACAGTGGTTTTAATAATTATCATTCTATTTACAGAAAAGCAAGTAGAATTCAAAAGAGGCTGTTCTATGATTGGTAAAGAAAAGCCAAGTGAGGGATGTCTTCAACAACAAAATAATTTTACAGTTTGTTATATATTGTGTTTTGAACATGGATGTAATTCGTCAGCTTCTGTGTATCATCTGTGTACGTACGGAATAATGTTCATTATGGCAGCACATGTCCTCCGTAGCTATATGTTTGGGAGAGTGGTATGCTAGTTGTATAAATATCAAATGGAAATGAATATTCTATGCATGACTTTCATCGAGCATTAAACGGCTCATGTGTTTAGTCCTTTTATGCTTTAACTCATTGATCCCAGTAGTCGCATTTGGACTCAATCAGGAGTCTTTGATTTAGAATCCAAATTTTAGAATAATTTGATATGCCATATTAAATAGTTCGTTCCTGATTTATGACAGTAGACCATACGTTTTATTGATTTGGATGAGTCTAAATGTAACTATAGGGATGAATGAGTGAAGGAATGCATCTGTGTGTGTGGTTTGGGTTATCACACAAAACATGGAAATTGTATCATTTGTGCATAGCACACTTCACATAATTTACTCTTTCACCTCAGGTCATTTTATTTTTAATTTTGGCGGGCAGATAAATACTATCACATTCCGAGATCCGCCATGAATTCACCTAGACCAATGACGGATCTAGTCTATTGTTGATTGCGGTTGCCACGAACGACGCATCAGTTTATCTTGTTTATTTAAGTTATTAAAACAAAAATATGTTCTAATATTCGACAAAGATGAAAGTTGAAATATGATAATAATAATTTATCTTTTTTGTGGGTCATTGCGATGTGGCCTAAATGAAGACTGCATACAGTAGTCGGCAGCATTACATTCTATTTATTATTTATTAGTAAACAGTTTAAAATCAATTCATTTATCTTACGGATACGCTAGATAATCCCTGTTTTGATACCATGCAATTATGAACTAACAATCATTTTTTGCGAAGTCCGTGTTTTATTAAATTTCGAGAGAAAACTACATTTAGGTTTACAATAAAATGCTGATAACAGGTCTATATAAAACCACAGATACCCAAGTATAAATCTTCAGGGTGTCCAAGATACAATTTACAAATCTGTTGATATTGGACAAACACGGACCTCTAGAAATGTACAGGTGGAATCAGGTGCCACAGAAAAAGTAAGCATCCACTGTTGACTGGTCACACCCATCGTGAGTCCACAGCAAATTCAAATGAAATATATGAGGATTAAATCGGTATGAGAACACTGTCGGTACAGACGAAATAACAATGTACATGTATATGTGTTATCATGTTATTAGCATAGTCTTAGGCTTTCCATTAGATATCATAATATATTCATGTATTTTTCAAAATATATAAATTTTTTTAGCATAATGGCAGTAACGCAGTGTATAAAATATATAATTTTATCTAATATTCATGTTTCTTTCATTACCACTGGGTTTCAAGGTACGGTCTAAGGTTTCCAGTATCGTCAAACATTTGTCTATCAATGTCTGTCAAATAAAATTTGACGCACTGTATTAGAATATTTCAATAAAGAACAGTGTACTCAGTTTTGCATTATATTTACCATATCTAGTTTATTTCAAAGTTATACATATGTTTATGACACTCGAAATTAACATATATGGGTTAAACCTATTTTTCACATTTAAACCCAGATTATCTCAGTTAAACCTAGTTTTCCTTCAAATAAACCTAGTTTATCTCTCTTAAACTTAGTTTTCTCCAGGTGATCGAATCGTGATTTACATCTTTATGTTTGTATATATTGTTGTCGCTACAACGTTCTAGTGCAGTCTGCTAATACAGATAGAAACATTTATTTTCACATGATTTTTATGTTCTTACGTTTGAATTGAATAAAATTAACTTGCATTGAAGGCAGAAAACATTGCAAGGTTGAAAACATTGCTTGGTGAAACGGGTATTTGAGAGAGAGAGAGAGAGAGAGAGAGAGAGAGAGAGAGAGAGAGAGAGAGAGAGAGAGAGAGAGAGAGAGAGAGAGAGAGAGAGAGAGAGAGAGAGAGAGAGAGAGAGAGAGAGAATGTGTAATTTTAAAGACAAATGAAAGTAATCAAACTTATAAACATTATTTCATTATTTTTATTTTGGACAACAAAGGCATAAACAATTCACATGCAATATCTGTTTTTATATAAATGTATATAAACGCATATTTGATTTCTGACAAAAGGTGAAATTGATCATAACATATTACTGTGACAGTAATTGAAGTAAACAAGTCCTACGAATGCACCCGACATCTACACACTGCAGGAATGTTGGGATTCTTCTCAAGAAATGGCGTCAATACAGTATTTTCATCGGCACAACAAGTAGTTAGAAATTTCAGCAGTATCACGATAGCAACTACCCAACATGGAATGTAATATTTATAAGCTACATATCTCCTGGGGAAATGTTTTAAATGTTTACTATAAATGTTACATAAACCAGACACCTTTAAAACAAGTAATCAATACATTGACTGACTTATAAATCTTTTTATGTTCTTACGTCATGGTATGTTGATATGTTTGAATTGAATAAAATAAACTTGCATTGAAAGCAGAAAACATTGCAAGGTTGAAAACATTGCTTGGTGAAATGGGTATTTGAGAGAGAGAGAGAGAGAGAGAGAGAGAGAGAGAGAGAGAGAGAGAGAGAGAGACAGAGACAGAGAGAGAGAGAGAGAGAGAGAGAGAGATGATAAGAGTTTTACAAAGACAGAACACACTTATTTTAAGAACAATTGTCTATACTTTTTTATTTTTGATCAATATACATTATAAAATAAAATGCATCTGTAAATATATTCTAATATCCACACTATATATAAATTTATATCAATAATACAAAGGGACAGGAAATATTGACTTCTCCGTGTGATTGTAAATAATCCAACATAAATGACATAAAAGAAGAAGAAGAAGAAGAAAATAATTATCTACAAAATGCAAAATTAATATTTATCCGTATACGCCTTTTCTGGATCACGTGCGAGTCCATAGTTTAGTGTATCTCCCGCAAATCGTGCATATATCCTAGTTTGTTTTTCAAATTCTGCTTTTAGTCTTTCATCTTCATAATTAAACTTTTCACCGGCATCCGGATTTGGATATTCTTGTAGGGATTTTTCCTGTGGAAGAAATTTTGAAATCATATTTTGGCTCTCATAGAAACCAGAAGTGTATCAATTGTTCAAGGAATACAAACATCTCGTTTGGTTTCATCGTGGTTTTATATGTCGCCGAGAATGTTTCACTCGTATGATGTTACCCACAGCTTTAGGTGAAGTGCTTCAATATTTGACTTGCTATGGACTAACAATATTACTTCTTTTACGTACCATGTCTGTATTGACACACTATTTCAGTTTACAGTCTTTTTTAAAGTACATGTATTAAGTATGACTATCTGGCACCAGAGATGGAACATCTGTATGCATATCCACATTTATCAAAATTTCTATTTTTAGCATAAGAATGACGCATTTTACTTACCAAAGATGTTGCTAGGTTAGCAATTTGATTCTGGACGTCCATTTTCCAGTTCTGTATAAAATATAAAAAGTAAAAGTAACATTTATCTAACATATAGATATCTTAATTTTGAGACAGAAAGGAACACGCATAGACACGCACTTAAGCACCCAAATAATAAGGAATAAACTCTTATACGTACGTACAAGATAACATGTATTTCAACATGATGGTCGTAATGGGTATTGAGTGTTCAACAACCACTATCGAATGAGAAATTTGACAGTGTACAACATATGAAGATTTCATATACAGAGGTAAACTACTCACTGACAAATTATTGACACAGGGATATCGAAAACCGCGTTTAATGTCAACGTTCCGCAAATTTTACGGTCGGTATAATAGTATTGTTTGCGACTACTCTGTTTCACTAAGTGAAATGTTGAGTTGCCTTTTCGTTGGCGGTTGATGAGACGTCTGTACCAATTGTGACGAGGATACACTCCTCACGTATTTCATTGGACTTGACTGTGGACTCACAGCGGGTGTGACCTGTCGACAGGGGATGCTTACTCCTCCATGGCACCTGATCCCACCTCTTGGTTTCCAGAGGTCCGTGTTTGTCCATTTTTACCGGATTTGTATCTATGTCCTGGACATTCTATTGATTTATACTTTGGTATCTGAAATTTGTTATATCCATTGTGCAATAACTTATCGCTGGGTAATTTTTCACCTATATATGAAAGATTTATAAAAATTCTTTACCATCCCTGATGTTTTGGGAGACATACAAGTTTAGCATTATTAGTTTTCAGGTTTTTACTGACCGTCCACGGGAATATGTCAGGTTGATCAGGTCCATGGAAGGCGTGTCCGTGGACTTGATAACCCCGACATATTCCCGTGGACGGACAGTAACGAAACTAACTACTATTTTAATTTGTCGAGGACCATATTCTCATTTAATTAATATCTTCATTCGCCAAAATATACAGAATTGGGAATCGTATCATCCAACCGTCTATTGTTTGCTACCGACCGTCCATAGAACCATGGAAGACAGCCATGTGCTTTTTTACCCAATGGAATGACGACAATGGCCTTAAGTGCCGAGCATAGGCCAAAATTTGAAGCCCTACGCCGGCATATGGTGAAGTCTCCATATGAGTGAAATATTCTTGAGTGGGGCGTTAAACAACAATAAACAAACAAATAAACTCTTTGGTTTATGGCACGCCAAATTCACATTAATGAATTAAAGCCAGTTTTTCTCAGTTAAACCTAACTTTTTCCAGTTTAACCTAATTTTTTTCAGTAACCCACATTAACTGAAAAAGCTAGGTTTAAATGCGCCGAGATCACAAAAATGAGTTAATCCTAGTTATTCTCGAGACATTGCGATACATTGCGTCACGCACACTTAGATTATGAATAAGTTTTTACAATATGCTCTAAAGAATCACCTAAAATTATAGATGTTTATAATCAGAAACTTTTTTGAAAAATATAACCCAGAAGATTGTAATGATACGACTGTAAATTGTAAGCCCTATTGCTCATAAACAAAGACATTTAGTTCAAATGATTAAGTGGTGTCATTATAATTTTATTTAAATTTTATGAAGCAGATTTCATTCAGATGCTTCTGAAATAAATGAAGAAAAATCTGGCCGTGTTATATCGTTTAAAATGAAATCACACTGTAAGCTGGATAATTTATCATATTGCACTGCTATGTCGTCACATAATACATCTCAGATACTAAAGTATAAATCTTTAGGATGTCCAGGATATAGATACAAATCTGGTAAAGATGGACTAACACGGACCTCTGGAAACCAAGAGACAGGATCAGGTGTCATGGAGGAGTAAGCATCACCTGTTGACGGGTCACACCCGCCGTGAATCCACAGTCAAGTCCAAATGAAATACGTGAGGAACGAATTCTCGTCGCAATTGGTAAAAACGTCTCAACAACCGCCAACGTAAAGGCAAGTCAACATTTTTCCTAGTGAATCAGAGTCATCGCAAACTATTATACCAAGCTGAATTTCATTTAGCGCCAACATCTCTGTTGAAAAAGTGAGGCAAACCAGAGGGATTGATAACCTTGTTATATCTCTTTCAATGGTCAATGGTTTGTTATTTTAGAATATAATAAAACAATTATTACACTGCTTTGTGTTCGATATGAGAAGATATAGAGTAAAAACATGATTATTTCGGCTTTCTTATTGTTAACTTTATACATTTAAATAGAAATATCCATTTTCACCTGTACATAATGTTTGTTTATATATCGCAAATGATTCGATATCCCATGGCAAATCCAACATATGAACATTTTATATAAATACAAACTACATACCGGTAAGTTGGTGTCACAAGAATACTAGGAACATGGTATAATGTCAACATTTCGCAATTTTTACAGTCGGTATAATGATCTTGTTTACAAATACAATATTATACCGAATGGAATGTCGAGTTACTTGTTCACTAGCGGTTGCTGAATCGTCTTAACCGAATGAGACGAAGATTCATTTCTCACTTATTTAATTTGAATTTGACTGTGGATTCACGGCGGATGTGACCGATCTACTCCGTGACACCTGATAGCACCTTCGCCAATATTGACAAACCTAAGCCAATATAAAAAAACTAAGCCAATATTGAAAAAACGCGGCCAATATTGAAGTCGCGTGACAAAACAGAAATTCAAGTGAGAGCGGTCGCCTTTTCTTTTTCAAATTGAACACTACGCGCATCTTTTCAGCGCTGCTTTGGCCTAATTGGATTTTGTATTGGCCGAGTTAATTAATAATATGCTCATTAATCCGTGATTTTCATATTGGCCTAGTTATTGGCCCTTGGTCTGTCGTATTGACCTTCGGCTTGGCCTCAGGCCTATACGACAGACCTCGGGGCAATAACTAAGTCAATATGGATATCAATGATTAATAACCCTATATTACTAAAACCGTTTTATTTCCTATGCTGAGAGCCTGGCGTGGGATATGTCACTACCATTTTAAAAGTATTTGGTATGACCCAAAAAAGTAAATTGAAAACGGAATATTCCGCCTGCGAGTCGAACCCTAATGCATTTGTTTTATTCAAGATATATCAAATGCTGAATGACAATTTGCGTGGGGATAAAATATCAAATTTGATTTGTTGTATGGCAACATGGTGTATGACATAATCAGACTGCCTAAACAAATCAATAACTTTAATTTTATTATAAGATTTAACGTGATTACAAAGATCCATGTTGACATAAGAACATAAACAAATAACGTGATTTTCAACAGACGTACTTAAAGAAACGTTTATTTTTGTGTATTAGAAAAACATACCATTAACATGTGAAATATCGATAAATGTATTAGTATATATGTACTTATCGGATTTTGCTACGATTTATTTAACTTTAAAAGATATTTGTTGTTTCAAATACATGTACATAAAATCCATGTTTTTTTTCGGTTTTTCGTCCTCGTGTGTTATTTCCTTACAACACAGTATCACATATGCAACTATTGATTTTATAAGAATATCCACAGAATTCAATTTTTGATCTTTTAAATTTTTACATGTCGTACACAGATATTTTCTATATCATTTCGATATTGATAATATTTTCTAAAGTTATTCAATTCACATAAACAGATTGAAAAAGTGTATGGTTACATATAGATGACTTACAAGTTGGTAAAACAAAGATATCGCTTGTAGAAATATTTTGTGAACATTGTGTGATTTTATGTGTATAACTTTAGTATCGCATTCAAGTTTCCTATCTGATCATTGCATGTCCTTCTATATACGTAACAAACAATCTGCAATTCCACAAACCCCATAAAACATTGATCCAGATCTGCTGATTTGGCAAAATTGAATTAAGTAGATGAACCGTATATAACGTTTTAACACTAAGTATCGTTTGATACCATGCCAATGTGATGGAATGTTTGTCTTTATTCCATTTCATCTCTCTCTCTCTCTCTCTCTCTCTCTCTCTCTCTCTCTCTCTCTCTCTCTCTCTCTCTCTCTCTCTCTCTCTCTCTCTCTCTCTCTCTCAACCAATTTTTATTCTGAGATATATTCTTATAACCTTAGATTCAATTACAAGTAATGTCAGGGATATATTTGCTGTTAGTAAACGACGTTTGCATGTTGTGAAGCCGGTGAATGGGTGAACCTACTTGTAATGTTTATGTATGCATGACAGAAATATTGTTATTTCAATATAATGTACCTCTCTAAATATAAATTATATAATAATCACAAATATTACTACAACATTGAACATTTACTTCACAGATGCGTTATCGTGTGTGTGTGTGTGTGTGTGTGTGCATTAAGATGTCCGCTTTATGTATGTGCTGACTAAATTCCCATTATTGTAGTGCAATTTCGAATAATGTACGTAAGTCTGTATTTCCAAATACCTATGGAAGCTTTAGGTTTAAAGTATAATAACAGTTCTACGATAATGGTATTCACTGAAGTTTAAGAAGAGATTAAGACTGAATTAAGTGGTGTATTATTACCAATTAACAATTATGTAAGTACCATTGAGGTGTGCGACATGATATGGGAAAACGTAACATTGAGAATACATAAGAATATATTGTCCTAACTAATAAACTACAATGTACTTTGGATTGAAGGTGATTTCGAATGAAAAACAATCATAAATCCTAGTATAACTATTTAGTATAGAATAGTTACAATTATTCCTATCAAGATTAACAACTATACTAGCGAGGGTTTCCGGAGGCAAAACAAAATGGTTAATATCTACTTAATGTCTTATAATGCAACAAGGTTTCGAACCACCAATACGATGGTGAAATCATAGACAGTGACACACACACACACATGCATACACCAGAATATCTTATTAGCACCGATGTCTGAGGAACTTGACTTATTTCAAAGTCAATAAGAAAATTTAAAAAGAATGAATATTTTTGGTCTGAATTGCGTGATGGTGACCTAATTGATGTGGATTTGATGCAATACATACGTCACACAAGCGCAAACGTCTACCGAGTTTCAACTACATGCAAATACATACTAATTTTAAGCTAGTCTCTTTATAGATTCACCCGCACATTCTCAAACAAACTCTAGTAATTCATATGATGATATCATTATCTACCTCAAATAACTCCCTTTTCTCCATGTTCCATTCGTGTGGCAGTGTCCATTCCTCGGGATGTGTAGAATTTTTATTTAAGCCACTTATTGCTGGTAGCTCCACGTTGCTTGAAGTCTCCGAATTGTCGTTGCCTCCTTTGGTATGAGCCATGATTAATTAAATTTCCCCTTCTTAAATGTTAAAATGTCCCTTGAATAGATGAGTCTGTCGTCGAATTAGGATGGGTAATTCGAGTCTCAATTACAGATATTTCCGAAAACGAACAATCCCAGAAAAAAGTTAATGCATGTATATTTCAATGAACAGTGACAAGGGAACAACACGCTGTCTGCATCTTGTTAATTCCGCTGTACATTATTTGAAGGTGTTAAGTACTTCTAATGAAACGTAGCCCTGTTTAAAGCTAAGCCTGTGTTACATATCGGATTTATAATTCATTGTTCGGGTCTATTTACCCCAGTATATACCGTTATCTCTTCCGTTATAATCAATAATGCATGTGCAATGAAGGTGAACTAGCTAAACCTAGCAACTGCCCCATACAAATCTCCCATGCAAGCTCTGTGAAATGAAATTGACATTTCCTTATAGTTTGCAATTTATATAGTTTTTAATGCCTATCTAATCATCTGTCGCCTTCTTACAATTGGTATACTTTATCGTTAAGTCCTGAAATCAACGGTAAGGTTTACCTGTCATGATACACTTGAATTAAATACCCGTGCATGTAAGAAGTATAATTTATAAAAACTGTTTACCAATGGACTTAATGAAGGGGTGACGCAGTATAAGATCTTAATGGCAGATTACAAATATAGCGGGTACTTAAAAGGAAAACACATGCTTAAATATATATGTGTATGTTTGTTGTATTTACGACAGGTGAATATATATATATATATATATATATATATATATAATCATATATATTTATATATATATATAATATATATATTATATATTATATATATATATATTTTTTTTTTTTTTTTTTTTTTTATATATATATATTATGATTTATTTATTTATATATATTTTTTATATATATATATATATATATATATATATATATATATATATATATATATATATATATATATATATATATATATATATATATATATATATTAAATACTAGTATCCTATAGATATGTCCGGTAGTATATGTTAATCGTACATCGAAATTAATATTTTTTATCTTTAAATTTTAATTAACATGAACATCAGTAGCAGTTGTCTTTCTTGATAACGATTTGTTAACAAATATACTTCTATATAGATGCAATTGGCTATTGGTATGATATTTGATTTGGGCTAGTGTTCCAGCGTTTAGAATTTTTAACTTGTCACAGGACTTAGATGGTCACCATAATGGACACCACTGTCATTTCTCACGCTGGATGCCTGGCAAAGCAACAAACATTCATTTGGTGACAGGTCACTCAATCGGTTTCCAACCGTGATCCACCAATATAATCAATTTAGTAATATCGGGTTGTAGATATTTTTGTAGTAGAAGGTAGGTACTTGAAGTTGTATTGTGTAAGAGACCACATCATCATCATCATCATCACCATCAACATCATCATCATTATCATTATCATCATCATCATCATTGACGAAGTACATTTAGAGTAGTTGTATAAGTAGCGATGGGGGTGATGGTAGTATTGTCCGGTTCACAAAAGATAACGGGGTGAAGTAACCTTTTGATTATCATACGGATGATTCTACTAACTTTTCAGTTATGACAAGCTGCAAAGGAAAAACTTTTTATGCCTCACTGGATACTCTCTTATGTAGGGTGACAAGTTCATAAGACAAAACCCGCAAGGTTATATGGAATTTACGATAGCAGCAGCATCAGCATCAGCATCAGCAGCAGCAGCAGCAGCAGAAGTAGTAGTAGTAATAGTAGTAGTAGTAGTAATAGTAGTAGATACTTTGTGAGCAAAACAAAATCAAATTTGATATCCATTAAAAGTTTATCATTTTATCAGTTTTTTATTGTCCAATGGACCAAACGTTGATTTTCACACAGATGCCATGTATGCTTAAGGAAGACACGACGATAACAGTGTTTAATTCACACTTGTCAATACCCCGTGAGTTTTAAATATTGTAAGACCACAGTTTGACAATTTACAGTTTGGGTTGGTAATCCCTGTGTGGTTGTTTATATTGTTTTTTTCTGTCCATGCTTGCTCTTTTAAATCAATAACTCACGAAATAATCATTTAAATCATTCTACCGGTGCCCGCGCTTCTACCATTGCTAAAATCGTAGCACATATAAAGTAAACAAATATTTTAACGGTTTTAAATTACCTAGCATAAAAAGTATACATTATCCAAATTGCGCTTATCAATTTGATACCACAGGACACAATCAAAACAAAACGTTTTTAGAAAGAATACATTTCAAAATGTACAATTTAAATTGCTTTTATTAAAAACATCGAGACAATAAAAACGATTTTTGTCAAAACCTGAACGCGCAAAATTAACGCAGGTTCATGTTTGAGTTTAATCATGATTATCGATTTCGTTAAAATGTTTTTGAAACTTCTTCAGTACAAAGTAAAGAGTTTATTTTCCTTATTGCCCAGTCACATTTTCAGCAGACTTTTTTGGTACATTTTCGTCTAGCGTAACAATATATTAGGCTTATTCTAGCTCTGTGACCAATTCAAAATATCATGATATTACAATTACAGTGTATAGTCAGTTATCAGCTTGACCGATTCCTTTGAGGTACAATTCCCACAACTTACCAAAAGATGACAAGATTAGATTCACATAATAACAATATGTCAGTTCCAATCTTTTTTATCCAAGAACTTAGAGATAATGGAAGGATCTCTGAGATAAATTTAAAGTTGATACTATACAATATTTAGTAGGACCAATATTTTGTTTCGGTAAGTATATGTTAAATATTTATCTCTATTGAAAATTTACGAAAAAAAATATATTGTCTATGAATGATATGTATTCAATATTGTGTTAAATTTGTTTATTGTTAATATTAGAATGACTAACCGTCAGATAGCAAGGTAAACACACGTTTAGTCAGATACTGTTTCTAAGTTCATTACCCTAGGCCTTTACAAGTAACCCAGATAAGTTGTCTAAGATATCACTTCGTTATAATAGTTCTTATTTTTCATATCGTAAAACAATGAATATTTATGATATATGATATATTAAATATCATATCAGCTTATCTCCGTTTTGCAGAGAAAATATATTAATCTTTGAATAAGGTCTTATATCGTGGAATATTCTAACTAAAATGTAATTTCTTCTGTTGCTAATGCACTGACAGTGATATCAATAATCTTGCAGGACAGAATATTAACCTTTAGGACTGATGCACTAAAATTATTCTTCAATTTCACTTTAAAATAAATAAATAAATAAATAATTAAATAAATAAGTATATATATATATATATATATATATATATATATATATATATATATATATATATATATATATATATATATATATATATATATATATATATATATATATATATATATATATATATATATATATATATATATATATATATATATATAGTATAAGTATTGAATCGAATTTTTCATAAAAGTGTATTTCTGTTTTAATGATAGATAGCAACTCTGGCAGACGTAGATGAAGTTGTGTAATATTATCAGACTTGAGCAGTGTGGTCAAGTTTTATGTAAGTGGTTTCACACCCCAGGACTTCAGGTTTTCATATCTTTTGTCAGAGTCCCGATATTCAAATCTTTAACTTATACATATTCCAAATTTTATCCTAACTACATTTTGAATAAAGAAAACGGTAATGAGCATTTCATTGAAATTTATAATGCACCGAACAATTGACAAACGTTTTTGGATTCTTTTGTGTAATTTTAATTGTGATCATATTTACAATTTCACCAGTTATACGTATATGTACAAAACAACAAAACTATATATCCACAGGTGTCGGATCTATACTAATAGATACTGATCATGAGACATGTTATTTAAAGCACTAAGATTACTAATGACACGGGAAAAACCTACTAAAATGACTAGAATATTTTGTTATTAGCTATTATACTGCTTCACATATTATATGATAACTTGTTTTTAATATTATGTTGAATTTCAAAATTACATTCTTGTATCGAAATACTTTGACAAACGTTGACAATAAATCTTGTTATTGAATGTGGCGTTTAGAGTGAAAATAAATATCGCAAATAACACAGAACAGTTAATACATTATGCCACAGTAATAAGGGTAAATCCGCGATGTAACTGTTGTTATTAAATCATACAGATTCAGAGAAATGAATTATATTGAAGCGCTTAGATTTCCCAATTCACCGACATCACAAAATGCAAACGTAGTTCACATTACCTGTAACTGAACCCAAGGTATATATACATATGTCATATTTCTGAGAATAAAAAATGATTCCTCGATTCAGAGAGAGAGAGAGAGATTTAATAAATAGCTTGAATTTACTACAGTAACGTGAAGAACGGGAAGGAACCATTTCTTATTTTTTACAATCTACATGAAATATACATAACGATGCGCATATAATTATACACTGTTAAAGATAAATGAGCCGACAAAATGATATTTATCAATGCATTATGATTACGACAGATCAATCACACCCTAGACAATAGCAGTTCATGGCAAAGGTCAATGTTTGTACTAGCATGTAATCCGCTATCCAGTCATCATTAACCATTAGACGAAATAAAGGTTGGTGTACCCCATGATATATAATAGGAAATTGTCCAATGTTTAACTGCAACAGGCGCCAGCCGCTCTGTTTGAAAATAAGAATATCAATACAGTGAAAGCTCTGATTCAAACAAGTATAAAAATTGTTTTGGTTAATGGTATATCATTGTCATTAATACTACTATTGAGATATGAATTGTCTGTTATATTCCAAAAGTCAATATATATATACACTTTATCTCATTTATGGGTGAATTTTAGCAAAACGGGACAAATTCTTTTTCATATAAAAATATACTGGTGCGACAATGAGACGACAGTCTTTCCGTATGTGTTCTACTTTTTTTCCCTCACATATCTGTGATTGGAGTTTTATCTTAAATCACAATCAGTCGTTATTGCTCATTCGTGGAACATTTGTGTAGCGAGCAGACGACTCACAAATCGAATCCTATTTGGATTAAATCTAATGTGACAAAGCGACTGCACCTCACTAAATTAAAATTAACATTTGGCGTTGGTAATTTTTATGACGCTTGTGACCAAAACCCCATGTCAGAGAGGCAAAACCCATTTATCACTGCACTGGGACTAGAATTGTTCTCAGATTTTTACAATTTACCTCTTCAACTGGTAACCAACTCATGTCTTGAAATGAAAAACAAATATTCAGGGCAACTAAGGATACTGAAACGTGCAACTTTCCTACGTTAAGTTGGGCAATCTGTGCTCATTTCATCTTGGAACTATCATGGGTACCCGTTGAAATAATTAAAATCACATTTGCTAGGTAAGAGGTAGGTAAAATGTTCATTTTATCACCTTAAGATCTCAGAATCATAATTTGATCTGGCTAGTATGAAGATATTCGAAACAATGCAGTGGTTGTTCCTTTTGAGAATGCAATTTGTTCATCCTCTAGACTAACATAATCTTCTAGCTCCTATATTTGGATTTATAAAACTGACGTCAAATAATTGACAAACAGAATAAAGTCATTGGATTTTTTTTTTTTTCTTCTGTCTTTCTTTTTTTTTTTTTTTTTTTTTTTTTTTATCATTTTCTTACTTTAAAATTACTATGTAGGGCTTGCGTTTGTTAACAGCACTTTCAGAACCAAAATATTCTTGCATACTCATGTTCAGGAAGAAGTTTTTATGCTCGTTAAGCTTTTAGTGGAACCATAAAAGCAAAATACTTTCTGTAATGTATGGCTGAATCTCTGTATGGTATACAGATATAAGATAAAAGTGATTTTATGACACCGAACCCTCATGTAATGACATATGTAAGACTTCACAGACCGCCATTATGGAAATTACAAAATAATATACGTGGGTTAACACTTTGTTTTCCCTGAATAATCAAGTAATCAATAGCATGCAAATGGACAAACTTCAAAACATCAATTCAGACCATTTAAACCCTTTAAAAAAGTCAGAAGCCCTAAACAAACATCTGAGTTTCTTTGTAGCGAGCATAAAACGATTTGTCACAAAGACATATGGACCCAGTTTTTGCAGTAGTGTATGTCCTTAATTTGACACCATGTCAATCGAGATTTTGTTCTTAATACTACAATTAAGCTAAAGAGCATTTATAATTAATGATGGGTACAGGAGAACAATTAAATTACTCGATGCGTTGTGTGTGATTCCCAGCGTAATATAGAGTCAAAATTAGAGATCGCAATGGCGATATAAATTAGATATTTAAGTTTGTGTTTTATATACACATCAATTAACCTTTTATTACAATTATATTAAGTCCAGATTTCAAACACATTGATATAGTAGATATATCGTAATATGTGTCATAGGAGCTCAGGTTTTCACAAGCTTTTTATTTTGGCTTTTACCAAACAGGTTAGTTTTCCTGCTAGCAGTATCTGTGTTTATATGTTTTATAATACATGTATTTATGTTTTTATAAATTTTAAAATGCAATGTAAATTAATATTTTAATTTTTCAATTTTAAGTAACAATTTACATCTAAGACTTCAATGTTATGCTAATGTAATTAACTCATACAAAATCTCTTTTTAGGTGGTTATTACTCAGAGTATCGTTTTCAAATAGGATAAATTGCGATTTAAAGCACACAAAGGCAATTGGTTTCAGTAAGTGCCATACATTTAAGAATAATAATGAAGACGATCAGAATTTTAAACTGAATGTGAGCACTCTTCTCAGTTTACACTGGAAATAAATTAACGTCTAAATAAAAAAAAATCACTTCATAAATATTAAATACGAAACATTTAAAATGCATCCCAAAACTGGAAACTCTGCCAGAAGGCTGAAAACGAAAAAGAAACACGTCATGAAGGACATCGAGGAATGGATGGTGAAAGATCTCACTCTGGATCTGAATTCCGGTAATACACGAATGTCAGGTAAAATGGATGCAACAGTTACAGAAGTCAGGATGCTGAAGGCACGTTTAATTGACCTAGGTGTAGAACGATATAAGTTTCTATCGCACCATACACATCAAAAACGAACTTTTTCTGAGACGTGGAAGAAAAAGATGGTTGCCGTGAAAAACCGCCGGAATTATTCAGCACTGTTAAATCAGATTAGGCGTCCAATTACTACGTCACCTTTCCCTTCCACTGTTGACAAAAGTGAAACAAATATGAGACCGGAACAAACTGAAACTGATCTTAACAAACCTTATGACAATCGCGGATCTCATATGAACTATCGACAAAATTTAGGGAGACCCCGAACGGTACAATTTTCACAGGCTAGTAAATCAAGGAATAACAGAGGCAGGGATTCCAGAACAACTACTTTAAGCGAACCAATACGGTCTAATGTATTGTACATGAGAGGAAATCAAACACCTTCCTCTGCAAGACCAAAATCACGTGAAACAGACGAAGATTCTAGATCTTGGATTTCTAGGAAAACCAAGTTTAGTAAATATGGAGGAAAGGTTCCTACTGTCACAAAGGATTCTCGTTATGCAATGTTAGAAAATGCATTGTCGGTAAATTATGAAAAGAAATTAACGAATGATGTGCAGGAAATCATTGACAAAATAGATCTATTGCATAAACCACCAAAAAATGCCAAAGAGGCCAAGCCCAAGTGGGAACAAAAGTTGCAAACATTTATGAAGGAAACTGGGCTTTCTTGGTGAAATATTAACATACGATTCATGTTATTCATGAGTGATAATTGTACTTGGAAACTATTTGATGTTCTAGTGCCATTTTCCATTGTGTTCTGTTGATGTTTACGGTAGTTCGTCCAATACGGCTATATCGAGATCACATTTGTAGCACTTTCAGCCATGTGATCACATCTTTGACAGTTTGCCGGTACACGAATGTGAGGAGTTTCAATAAACAAAAGAATTTCAAAGGCGTTCAAAGGTCTTTTCATAGATGCATTAAACTCGAAGAGGAAACTTCTTAGCTACATCTCATTCGTAACTATTGAAATGTTACGTTGTTATGATGCTTACCACGTTGAAAGGTGCCTAGAATTTGTATATATCACGTGATCAAAATAATATAAATGTACCTTCAATATGGAGAGTTCCTACATCCCGGAATCGACGTATTACAATGATTACCTTTGGAGAAGAAATTTTCATTGATATGATGCATACAAAAGAAGGAGTAAAATGATAAGGACGTTTTTCTATTTCAAGACCTTGTTGTTTATTTATTTATTTTTTAAGCAAATGTTATTATATAAAAAAGTGTCATGATTTGGTAAAAAAATATATTGAAATGTACGTTTTCTTGTTCTTGTTAAACATTGCCATCTAGAAAATTAACAAATGTGTTCCAACCTTTTTTCTAAAATAAACCATTCATTCTAAATCACATTTTTGTTAATACCTAACTCGTCATTATTTGATGTTATGCATACAAACGTGTATTTTGATTACAGATAGTAATCTGCAACAATAGAGTTCTGTAGTTAGACACAAGCCTAGCACCGCATTATGGTCAATGTGTTACATTATTCACGCCATATATTGTTGTACATTTGTAATTATGTCTTATAAGTATTTTACGGCTTCTAAAAATAAATGAACTTGAACATTACCAAACGCTATTGACTTAAGATTAATTAAAATTTTCATTATTCTCGATTATAAACTTATTTCAATAAATTCCGATCAAAATATATTTCAAACATCTAGTCCCAAATTGAAAGAATAACGTATTAAAATGTTAAAATGCACATATCACTATATGTGTTTTACAACACTGATGTATTAATTTACTATTTGACAGATTATGTTAATTTCGTCTAATTGCATTTAATTACTACGAGCGATATGTTTTAATACGAAAAATGCTCATTATAGACAAATATGTTTTTGAAAGTGTTTAGATTGCAAAATATTTTGCGATAAAATTATGGTGATATATATTTTAATACTATTTAATTTACGCAACAATGTTTTGATTGATAATCTGCATATGTTATTACATATCCGTTTCGTACACCTTATTTATTTTAGCTCAACTATTTTTGTTTTTAATTTGGTTGCACGAGATTTGATTCCTAGGTATGAGTATCACATCTTTTCTACAAGCGGGTATCCATTTAGACGCATATTATAAATATACAGACACTATATTCAAGATGATTTGTATGTTTGCCGAAGCTACCATACACTGTCTTGCAAATTGAATATATTTCAAATCTCAATTGAAATGCATTTCTAATTCCT
Organism: Atrina japonica; assembly: GCA_030159075.1. Classification (NCBI taxonomy): domain Eukaryota; kingdom Metazoa; phylum Mollusca; class Bivalvia; order Pterioida; family Pinnidae; genus Atrina; species Atrina japonica. The sequence goes on along the minus strand of BROG01000091.1, from coordinate 95,112 downwards.
TTTAGTACCTAGAAGTTATTGAACTGAATTCACAGATAATTATGTTTTTATAATATGAATATTTTAAGCCTTACTCAAAACTGCATAATTAAACAAAGTATCATCTTGTAGGGTATCAAATAGCGCTATAAATTAAATTCAATATTTTTTACGAAGTAGGATAATTTCTTTTCAAACATACTTTAAAACCATTTTTAATTTTCGCAACATTCCGATGTTTTGTGCAAAATCAATACTGTAAGATGATACCGCAGACAAATCGACTTCATGGTGAATTTATTTTAAAAAAATGGAATCTTCTTAATTGCGAATTAAAGACAGTGTTTTGTATGTCGAGAGTATTGACAGTGTGTGTGTGTGTGTGTGTGTGTGTGTGTGTGTGTGTGTGTGTTAATGTGTACATGTGTGTATGTGTTAGTGCATATGTGTATTTTATGCGTGTATATACATATATATATATATATATATATATATATATATATATATATATATATATATATACATATATATATATATATGTGTGTGTGTGTATCATTGTGTGTGCATGTGTGTATGTGTTAATGCGTGCATGTGTGTATGTTATGCGTGTAGTACATATGTGTATGTATATGTATATATATCTGTGTGTTAATGTGTTAATGCGTGCATGTGTGTATCTGTTAATTCGTGAATATGTGTATGTTATGCGTATATGTACATATGTATTTATATATATATATATATATATATATATATATATATATATATATATATTTATATATATATCTGTGTGTGTGCATGCGTGTATGTGTTAATGTCTGTGTCTGTCTGTGTCTCTGTGTGTTATCTCCTTCACACTGCTTTGTACATAACAATAATATAATATGAACCGTAAAATGAATTAGTGATATGATAAAACCATAGAATTATCATTACTCAGGTATATCATTCATTTATATTAAAACTTTAGTATCTGTCATTTTTATATCGATTAATACCATTGATCAGTGATTCAACTTAAGATAAAATTGTTAATAAAAAAAATGTTTAAAATATTTTGATACTCAAATGATAATTTAATTTACACGTCCTTAGATACGAATTTGTGCGTGCACAGTCACACGTATGTATTCAGTTTAGAAGTTAGCCTATTGGTGTTTAAAATATAATGGAATACCAATTTTCCCATTATGTAATGATTTTGAAAAATAATTTGGGAGGAATCATACAATGAAAAATGTTAATACGCAGTGTTTCACGTCGAGGATTTTTTTCAAAGGGAGACAACCGTATCAAATATTTTGAAACAATATCACTCGAGTTTTCCGATTTTTTCTAAAATTTGAAACTGGTGGTAAAACTGTAGTATTTGAAGATTGGAAAACTATAAAATATTGCTTATGTTATTTATGTAATGTTTAAACGAAAAAATGGTTGGCAGACATCAATTTTTAAAAACCTGTTATATTAATAAATATTAAAGTGCTCTTTCGCAAACAGCGTGAGCCAGCCTGGCTCAGTTGGTAGCGCGCTCGACTCTTGATCGTGAGGTCGTAAGATCGAGTCCAGCCGGCGGTAGGTTGGCTTCCTGTTCTGATGAGACATTAAAAACCAAGGTTCCGTGTCACAGTAGCTGACGGTACGTTAATGAACCCTCACTGCCCAATGACCGTAAGTACCGAGCGTAGGGCAAAATTTGAAGCCTTTCACCGGCATTTGGTGACGACTCCATATGAGTGAAAGATTCTTGAGTGGGACGTTAAACAACAATAAACAAACAAACAAATAAACAAATAGCGTGTATAGATTTTTAACTTTATTTTCGTGTAAAATTAAGTATACGGTTAATACTTTATGTGTAAAATGGTACAAAGGAAGAAGTACTGAAGGATAATCGAAACTCCAAGTCACTTATAATACGACAAATTAGATATACAAATGGTCTCAACATGAAGAAAATTACGAATCCCAAACGGGATGAGACCAGGGGTATTACTTTGGTTGATATACAATAACAAAAAAAAGATATTCATAGGCATAAACATTATTAAATTCCTATATATTTTGTGAAAATTGCTTGAGAAACCAAGTTTGACAATTACTCACTTGCAATTGATTAATTTAACCTTACTATTTGTATTTGCATTCTACACTGGACCTGACATTATTTTCCCAAAATATATAGGAATATAAGAGTTTTATTACATTTTTTATAAGATTTTTCAATGAAATAAATGGTTTTTTCACTGTTACTTTTCACTGTTTTTTTTTCATTGATTTTTAACTTTTACATGCAACTCAATGCAAAGTAAATGGAAATCCTGTATTTCATTTTAAGCCAATCAAAATTCTTTAATTTCTTTTCTCTTTTGGGACTACTTTTTGTTCTTTTATTAGAGTTATCTCCCTTATACTGTCCTAACAAGCTGTCTGCTGCTAGCAGTGACACTAACTAGCACACCATTATATATATTATCTCAATATTACATGAATTAAAATAATTATTATTTATAATAAATATTTGATTATCCGTTGCTTTGTCTCATGTTTTTCACTTTTTAAACTATATTTTCCCACATTTCAATGCACTAGTAGCGGAGTGATATATTTCAACCAACATGTAAAGTGGTTTGTTTACATTTCACGCCTTGAAGATTACAGACTCTATCTAGCTACAAAACGCCAGGTAACAAAACATGACTCAAAAATGAAAAAAATAGAATATTTGACAATTATTTTTGAACAACATGTTTTTTACATCGAGTGAGGCAGGAAAATACATATTTAACACGAGTGCATATCATAGCATGTTTATTACATCGAGTGAGACAGGAGAATACATATTTAACACGAGAGCGTAGCACTCGTATTAAATATGTATTCTCTTGCCTCACTCGATGCAATAAACATTTTATTCAAAAACAATTGTCAATTATCCTCTATGTATGCCTATGTATGGTTTTTATTTGTAATTGAACATCAAGTTAAAGTAATAAAAGTAGAAAATATCAAAATAATGTTTTGGGCAAACATAGCTAATGTCCCTGTAAACGTGAACTTCGATGAGTAGAAATGAAGAAGTAACAATGGATAATCGAAACTCCAGTACATTAGAATACGACAAATTAGATATGTAAATATGCTCAAGACGATCGTTTATGTCTGGTCTCAACATGAAGAACAATTGCGAATCCAAAACGGGATAGAACCAGGTGTCCAGAAGGATGCCACACCCGTCGCAAATGTTACATTGAAACCATAGTGAAAAGGTCAAGTTCGGTGAAATTGTCATCAGGTACTTTTATATATGATTGGCGAAAGGGAGTCACTGTCTGTAGTCGCACTCCAGAGTACTATCTAATATTCCTGAAAGGAGACTTAAAATTTTGTTTAACAAGATCGCCGTATCGACTATAAAACTTTTTTAAAGCATCCAACGACTTAACAATGTAAAGGTAGTTTATTGGCGAGTCGTTTCGCTCTCAGAATAAAACATTCATGAGAGGAGCATGCCCTGGCATAACGTATAAAGTTGTGCGATTTCGATAATCCTGTGACCATAAAATGTCAGAAAGTAGTTTACTTCTGTATATGAAATATATGTTGAACACGCCCTGGCATATTGGATCACTTGTGAGATACGAACAGCATATACATGTGGTTGTGGGATATTACTACTAAAATGTGGAAAATTTACAATGGGAAAGCCAAAATCGCGCGTTTGTCGTAAGTGAAATTTTCATTAAGTGCATGTCCAAGCATGTCTGAGTTAATGTGTGCCTGACCTATATATATATATATATATATATATATATATATATATATATATATATATATATATATATATATATATATATATATATGTATGTGTGTGTGTGTGTGTGTGTGTGTGTGTGTGTGTGTGTGTGTGTGTGTGTGTGTGTGTGTGTGTGTGTTGTCTGTGTCTACGTACCCATCTGTGTCCGTATGTGTCTGTTGTGTGTATGTATTCTGCTTATCTGCTTCTTCAAATCCCAAATATGCGATATATTCGGATATTTAGATATATTCACCCTAAACATCATCTCGATATTTCTGATTTTCACTATTGTCACCAAAGAAGGTTTACATAGAGACAAAATACTATATGTTTTGATTACAATTGCAGCTTTACACTGCTGGATATATGTTTGCATTTATCTTTAAACAATAACATAATTAAATTTTTACTGCTCATTTTGACATATTTTCTACATACATGTATAGACAGTGTGACATATGTATGTCGGTAGGTTGGAGACAAAGTAGGTAGGCAGGGTAGGTAGTTGGGTAGATGGATTGGTGGCCGGGTATGTATTTATGAATGTATGTATGAATGTATGTATGTATGTATGTAAATATGTATGCATTTATGTATGTATGTATGTATGTATGTATGTATGTATGTATGTATACATATGTATGTATGTGCGTATCTATGAATGCATGTATCCATTATCTAAACTGTAGTACAATGCCCTATCATTGTGTCAATTTTCACGGGAGCTGGTTTTTCTATATTCATGTATTGATGTAACTGTTTACAGTTTAAAGCTATTGACAGGCTATACAGTAGAGTGAAGATTGTATCGGCACGCAAAATCAGATAGTGTATTCCAAATGCTTATGAATCAGATTTTAAATGATACGTTGACATTTATCTATGTTCATTAACTTTTTTGTCATAAGACAAAAGGTTTCGTCGTGTTCGGTGAACTAAAGTTAAACAAAATTGTTCCATGTCTTCTTCTTTCAGCACACATTCCCAAAGCGTTTTATTTCACCAAACTACGACACACATGGCTATACAAATAATCAGTTAACAATGACATTTTTAACATTTTATTACAAAATCTTACTACAGTAAAGTCGACTTGGGGTAAATGTCTTCTGCAAAAAATATATATGGAATATAACAAAGTTGACATTTGATGATAGTGAAAACATTTTTTTCGAAATGGTAAAACAATTTTTTGAGAGACAAAAAGAGTTTGCTAAAAAGTCAGTACAAAGGAGACAAAAGCGGGTGAAGCGTATTAAGGAATGGATGTATGGCGGTCATTTGTATAATATGGAACCCCCTGCTTCACGTGCTCCGGGAATCCCCGCAAGTAACATAATAGAAGAACGACAGTTATCGCATACTTTATATGAACTAGGACAAAAAAGAATAAATTACCTACATAAATATGAAAACGATAAACAGTTGTTCATAGAAAATCAGAGAAGGAAGTCAAAAGTTATTCGGAGAAAACTTGAAGAGGAAAGTGAAGTGGAATCAAAAGACTGGACAGTTGCTGGGGACACGAATATCACAAGAGAAGAAACTACGGACATGTTTGATGGTGTTGAATATTTCCCTAAACCTAGTGAGAGAACGCAGTTGGAGAAATTAAGATTAGAAATATTGGGGAGGATACATACGAATGGTAAAAATTCAAATATTGTGAAAGAAAACACCGAAACCCTATCTAGAGGCAAAACGGTACAGTTTGTGAATGTATTTCAAACCGAACCTCATTTTTCTAGAACTGCAACTATGGAAACAGCAAAAAGTCATCTTGTTAGTAGAAGTCCGACATTTGACAGACTGCCAAGTATCATCAGGAATTCTACAAAACCTAGAAAAGCAGAAAATATTAGTATACCTTGGGGCATGATGAAGTCCACATCCATACAGCCAGGCACACACATGCCACCTATAACATCGGATGCTAGGTACGAACGCCTTCAGGACCTACTTAATCCTGTCTACACCACAGAACAGAAATACAATGTCTCAGATATTGTAAATGAAATCGGAGCCTTGCATATAAAACCAAAACAGGTGCAATTTAGTAGACTTGCTAAAGAACAAAAAATTAAAGAATTTCTCCGGAAAATTGGTTTTGTGATCTGAGTGATAAAGATACCCAATCAAAAGAAATTAGAAAATATCATTTAGAATTCCATATATTGATATTTCATATATTAACTATATTTCGATAATTTTACTTTACGGTGAAGGATAAACTTACCTAATACTTGGAAATTTCCAGAGAACGATGGGATATTAACATTCGGTGATGTCAATGGATAATAATACATCATTTTGATGCATTAAAGTATAGATGAATTTTAAGGATTCTAACACCTATAGTATACAGTTTTGAATCAATGTGAATTTCGGTAGGTCTGTCCATGTTTGATAGCACAAATCGAGATATTGTGTTCGATATTGGAATATCATAAATGTCAGGATACTAACTGCTGCATTGGGTGTTAACTGAACATACGGCATATCGTTTATTATCATATCCAACAGGCGAGGGAAATAAGGAATACGTCAGACGTACATTTCAATAGTAAATAAGATACTTAAAACTAATTAAATACTGAAATTATGCTTTAACAAATAGATCACCATCGCAATGTCTCGACGATTTGCATCTTTAACAATGGAATAAATCAAATCAAACTAGATTTAATAGGTTTACCTTTTATTACGAATATATGACCACGCACGTGGTAGGAAGGTTAGCATCAAATCGAGGTAACTTTTGCATATAGAGGTATCGATTTGCGTTTTAAGAATTATATTTGAATTTGAATTATTTATCACTACCATTCGGAAGACAATTAACATATACTTACGAATTGGAAGGATACTGTCATGGGTATTGGTTACCCATATTTGTATATTTTCTATAAAATTCAAAGCAAAGCCCTACACCTATAAAGTTTGTGCTTAATATGCTCGTACGGTATTATGCTTGCTATAAGATGTTTTATACATGTTATTATTGTATGATGTACCTTTCTAAGACAAAGGAAATTTATAACAAATCAAATGTATTCCGAGTTGGTTTAATATTATTCAATTGGGAATAGAAATAAATAAGGTTCACACTTCTTCCGGTTACAATAAAGGTTTACATATAACGGATATATTCCATGAATGACATATATTTGTTTGAGAACCAAATTATTGTAATATTTATTACACAAAGATACATTATCATAAAAAGGAAGTATTCAGCTGTGTGTATTGAACCAATTTGAAAATGGAACCATTCCATACTAAATGTTACAATTTCATTTTACGTTTTGATATTTTAGACACGATCTAAGGGCAGCAGTTAAAGCTAAATACATATCGATTTATTAAGTATTTCAAGGTTCAGTGATAGCTCAACAATAAATGTCTTTATTTTGAACTATGACAAAGGCAAAATTAGAACCTAAGATAAAAATATGATTTATCACTACATAACACAGATATATTTATGGCATGCAACAATCACATTAATGGCTTAAACCTTTTATAAATTTAACCAAGCTTTTCTCCAGGTAATGCAAATATTGAAAAAAATAATAGGAGAAAACTAGGTTTAATCCGGGTTTATTATTTTTTGTGTGCAGTGAACCCAGTTTTTCTCAGGTAAAACTAAAATGTTTCCAATTAATGAAAGGCTTCACTAGAGAAAAACTAGGTTTAACTCGTAATTTTTGCCTGCAGTATATTTTCCTGTTGTTATAAAACTTCCTTTCCGTAGCAGCTGAATTTGATTATCCGAGAATAAATGATCACTACACTAGTTATCGTTATAAATAACCTTTACATTATCAAGCAGACAAACTGCAGTTTCGTCCAGTTGTAACAGACATAATACTTTTCTAGATAAAGACCGATATATCTTCAAACGTTCAAAACAGCTCATAGTAATGAAATACCCACCAAAAATCATGTAAAATGATATACTCTTAACAAATGATAACCTACTATACGGTTTGCCGAAATTACATTAATGAGTTAAACCCAGTTTTTCTCCAGTAGATTTCAATGTCAACGTGCTATACTACTACTTTTTACACTTATTGTCGATAGGCAAAAGCAACCAAGCATTCGATCGCAATTTCCGTGTTTCTGTAATAGACCTTTCACGGTATGTCATATTGGTATGCAGCTCAACAGAACAAGAGTTTTCAAAAGACAATAAAGCTCGCTAAATGAGTGTAATTTTCAAAATAGACATTTGACCCACAGATGTCAGGTTTTAAGGTCAAAGGACAGATACATTTTTTATTCAACTGAAGTTAAAACTTTGAAAAGTAGGTCAAGGTCAAAAGTCAAGGTATCAAATGAAGGCTCTGGTCATAAGGAATATATATGTGAAATATCACAGTCTTGTCCCTTGCGGTTAAAAAGTTATAGGCCAGGGCCCGAAGTCACCAAATTCACTCAATACTCAACTTTTATTTTATTATTTTGACTACAGAATAGCTCATAAAATTTCGAATTTGAGTGAATAGGAAACATGTTATAATTTTACATCAGGCACATAAATTTTTGTCACACTTATGATATTCCTGTAAAAAAATCAATAAATTCGTCGAGTACGTACCCAAACAATTTTTGATATATCTGAATTTTTCTTTAAATGAGTAATAATTTCCACCATTATTTACAATTGTATGCCATCAATATACAAACATGTTCAGTTACACAATGGATTTTGCCTGTTTTTTTCCTTACAATCAAGAAAAGTTAGATGAGCTTCAGTACCGAGTAAATTTGGTGATTTCGGGCCCAGGTTAATGCTCTGTGCAAGTACGGCGACGACGACGACGACGACGGGGGTATGTCATTCGTTCTCCTAATTTTCGTCCAAGCGAGCTAAAAATATGACCTGCATTATTTCTGGTTAAGACATTAAGCGCAAAGATGACCAGTGATACATACAGTGGAAGACAAATCTGAAAAGCAGGCTACAGGGAAGGCACGACACCTTTCAATTTTAAAAAAAGAACATCAAGCTTTTCTCTCTCAAATTAACTGAAAGAAGATATCATTGAATGTCGTCAGTGTAAACATTACGAAACCGGAAGTTAACAAGAGCACATTTCTGTTGATGTCATGTGATCAGAGCACAAATTTTCCCGACCAAACTGAGCGTAATAAACAATTAGGTAAAACCTATGTTCGCCATATTTTTAAACTGTCTGCCAAACCTCCTGATGGTTAATATTTTGGTATTTGTTATTTCCAAATCTCGTTATATCATTTTGTACTACAAAAAGGATAAAATACTATATAGAACAAAATTCAAACATTTTTATTTTCCATACATGTGCAAACATCTTTTACAAATTTATACAAATTATGGTTGTACAGACAAATAAAGAATAAAACAATTAATTAAATGCATACACTAAATATTAAGAACCAATTGTTATGACCCCATTATAAAATAGTATAATTGAATTTTATCAATTTAGATATCACTACACAAGTATTTTACAGGCGCAGAACATATATACATATAAAATATAAAAATCTAAGATACCAAAGTATAAATCAATAGGATGTCCAGGACATAGATACAAATCCGGTAAAAATGGACAAACACGGACCTCTAGAAACCAAGAGGTGGGATCAGGTGCCATGGAGGAGTAAGCATCCCCTGTCGACCGGTCACACCCGCCGTGAGTTCACAGTCAAGTCCAATATAACTCTTGACAGTTGTTTGGATGAAATAAGTAGGCATAGTACATAAAAAACGCCAGTGCATTAGCATATGCGAAAGTATGCGGCACTTGCGTCATGTTGACCAACTTTACTGTGTCAGTTTAATATAACTCTTGTTTAGTACTGTACTGGCTCGTTAACCCTATCAACCCTATAGACCGTAATAGACTATACCTAGGGTTGAAAGAGTTAATTCATAGCTTGACCTTTCTACTATCAGTCACACATTCTTAATTTAGTCATATGTATTAACATAAAATTTATTTTCACTACAGGAACCACAAATATGTTGAAAACATTAAACTGACACAGTAAAGTTGGTCAACATGACGCAAGTGCCGCATACTTTCGCAACCCCCCCCCCGAGTCCGTAATTTAACAGTAAAAAAAGATGAATAAATTCATCCGAGCAATATTTGTACTTTCTTGCACGTGACTGCAGACTGTTGAGGGCATGGAGCTTTCAAAATGTGGTGTCCTTCTATTTATTCAACTTGATATATAACCAGATAACACGGTATTGATTTATTGACCAAGTAACCGAATGTTCTACTGAAAGCAAACACCTAGTTGGTTATTGTGTGTATTATTTCTTGAAAATGAGAAGTTTGACACAAGAAAATCATAAGGAAATGAAAAGTATGTCTTGCTCCACAATGTTTTTCAAATTTATATTGAGAAGTCATCTATTATATCTAAAGTGCTATACATTTGGCCTGTGCATATGCTAATGCACCGACGTTTTTTATATACTATGCCTACTTATTTCATCCAAACAACTGTCGACTATCCGTTCTTATGCTTTACTGCTTGACACGAAATGGTCACCAACTGCTTATTTTTTTTAAATTTATGATAAAACTCACATAATAACGATCGTCTTGAACACTTCTTTCGGCTCTACTTTTGCAAAACAATAACTTTGGTATTATGTTTATAATAATTACAAAAATCGAACCCGAGACAATTTCTTTGGGAAAGTTGTAACCACTGACTTGCAAATAAAAACCAATAATGATGAAAGATTATAAAAACGATAATAACCATCGTTATCATTATCTTCATTTTTAACAGACATTATCCGCCTTTTCATTGTTTCAAAAAGACATTCATGTACACAGCTGGCCAAAAATAATAAATAAATGTACTATGATAGCTATGTTAAAGTTTACATATAGATCTGTGATCATTCCCTCTCCTACATTCACAGAAGGCCAAAAATGACAGAAATCAAAATTGCAATGGCTATGGCATAGTTTATATAGATCTGCAATTATTTCTACACACTATAATGTGCTTAACAATAAAAAAACTTCTAATGTGTAAGAATATTTACATGACTTTTTCAGAAGGACTCTCTGGAAATATCTTAAAACAATTTTCAATTCTATTTAAAAAAAATCATACACGTGTACAATTAATGCAGCAAATGAAACTGATTTATAAATTATTACCTTGGCAGAATATATTTCAAATGCCTGTCAATTTCGCTACTTTACTCTAGTATATACATGTCAGCTTTGCATTTAAGAGTAATTCTATGTAAAGACCAAAGATTTAATTAAGTGCTGAGAAATGGTATGTCACAGAATACGCTCATATTTACTATATATGTTTATTATAGAATACTTAAACATAATATTGATTTTAAAATTGAAAAAAATATATATTGTTGCCATGGCAACAAAGAATTGTTTTTCACAAGATTTCTCCTCTTACCCATATAGAAAAAGGCATATTTGCATAGTTTCAACATTTTATTTTTATTTAACATACAAGATACATCAATAATGTAAATATTTTATTTGAATCACCTTTGATTAGACATTCAAAACAATAAAATCCAAAGTGATAATCAGTACAGAAGGTATTTTGCCTAACAACTTAAAGATAGGGGGTTTCTGGAATTATCCAATTAGAAGAATTTTATGATTTTTTTTATTTTTCAAGACCCCCCAAAAATGCAGCATAGAAATTTTAAGATACTTTGACCTAAAGTTTGAATAAGTCTTATAGAACAATACATTATAAAATCAGAGCGGGTATGTTTTCGTTTCTTAGCAACAGTTACTCAAAGTTTGGCTATTTTAAGAATTTTCAACGTATATAGTTCTACTAAATTTCTCCTATCATTTCAAATCTTCATAATATTTTTAAATCTAACTTTCAAATATAGTAAATAACAACTGTCGAGATCAAATAATATATATAATTTCATTAAATACTGTATTAGCAATATAATATACCTAAATATACCTTACCCCCAGATTTCCGCGTCCGTTCAAATCAGGATTCCGACATTGTCTCTTTTCGAACCGATTTTATAGCATCTCGTAAATCTTGATTTTTACACAAAATATGCTATTTGATTGTCATTTGATAATATTTAGGGACACCTATGATCATATACAATAATTATATTCAGTTTATCTTAAGTCAAAAAGCTTAAGATTAGTGTAAATTGACCTGACATCTCAACTCCGCCACTGAAATCCGATTACTAATTTTAGTGTGCTTTCATCAGCCAAAATCTAGGAAATCTAAAACGAACCAAAATTTGATAACTTTTTACTGAAAATAATTCAGAACGATGTCCTTAATTGTCATTGAAAAGATTACTTAAATAGAATTAGAACTGGGTGAGAAATCAACGATTATTTATTTCGAATCCGCCGCTAATCGAATCCGAAAACACTATACTATCAGGAATCCGACATTAGCATTAGTAGTATTACTCAGCGATTACAAATTATGATTGCTAACGAAAAATAAGTGATTTTAGTGTCATTTAACGGTATATTTAGAAGGATATTATCATAAACGATTGTGATATATACAAAATATATACAAATATAACAAATTAACTTAAATCGATCCAATACCTCGACTCCGCCGTCGAATCCGACTACTAAATTTAGTGTGCCAACTTAAGACAATGTCACGTAAATCGAGTCCAAAATAATTTTGTATAATTTTCTACTGTGAATGGTGTAAAATACCGCAATAAAAATATACTACAATTATTGTGTTCTTTGAATAAGTATTGAGGAAGAAATCGACAATTATTTGTTCGATTCCGCCGATTCTAGAATCCGACTCCGCCTCCGACTACTACTTTTAGAGACCGCCTTAATCAAGGAGATAGACGCTCTAGTTTATTGCAAGCGTATAGTGGTTAACTGACCACGATTTCGGTTCTATTGACAGAGTGGAAACGGAAAACATTCAAATTCCGGTTTGAGAAAACGGGTAGCGATAGATCTGAGCGTAAAAAACCACCAAAACCTAAAAATTGGTCGTATTTACGAGTGATTTGGTTGCATTATGGATCTATGTTTATTGCAAGTACGATTTCTTGTATCCATATTTAGTACCGAGTTCACATAAGCTGTTCATTTCCAATTTTCTTAAAGAGTTCTCTTTTGGCACGGATAACAAATTACGTTGATGTTGTCCAAGGAATTATTAATTGGTAACAAAAATACCCACTGAGATATTTTGCTGTTCGTTTCTACTAATGTTACTAAAGTCACAAGAGATAAATGAGCGATTTCCTATGCTGCGTTTTTACAGAGGCCTGATTTAAATTTGCACGGAATTTCCCTATATTAACCTAAAAAAACAACTTTCAACAGGTCTTTTTTAAAAACGGTGGCATTACGATCCCCGATATTTTTTTACCTTGTTATATAAACATGTTAAGATCAATAATTAATACAAAAAACTTCTGTCAAAACTGACAAATATCACATTTCATGAAATTTACGTAATATGGCTATTTCCATTAGGTTACCATATTCAATAAAGATAAATGACCGTTGCTATGGTAACGAGGAAGTTTTACTGGGAAAAAATTGTAAGGTTTTGTTACTTTCATGCAAGGCTATCATTGTGACCAGCTGCTTTCAAAATTTGCGATATACCATTTCTGACCAATTTTGGTCTTTATATAGAATTACCCTTAAAAATTAAATTGTTATTTCAAAAAAATTCAGAAACCAATTTGAAATATAAAACATCTCAGATACCAAAGTATAAAGCACAAACGTCCAGGATATAGATACAAATCTGGTTAAAATGGACCTCTGGGAATCAAGAGGTGGGATCAGGTGCCAAGGAGGAATAAGCTTCCCCTGTCGACCGGTCACACCTGCAATGAATTCACAGTCAAGTCTAAATGAAATACTTGAGGAACGAATCCTCGTTACAATTGGTACAACAAATTTAAATATGTCTGATTACATTCAAATCATTTAATTGAAATTACACTGATATTTCCAAGTCATATTTGTTTGTAAAAAAAGAAAAACTGAATTGCAATAAGTGCCAAACAAAAAAGATGAAGGAGAAGATTCTATACTTGAAAAAATAGGAAGATTATAAAAATCAACTAAGCAGTCAGATCGCTTGTTTTATGTCGTCTAAATATCCTTTACCATAAAAAAATAATAAAACATAATAATAATTACGAAACTAAATATACATGAATAGTAGACCACCATTCAAAGTCAGTATTTATATAATTTCTTATCTGTACATATATAGCGCAATGGCCTTCAAATGATCAGTATGTTACTGACAATACATTTCAGAGGCTCATCCAATACTTGCAAAATATACCAAATAACACCCATGTATTTAACACCACAACGTAGTGTGAAATAACCTTGGAATAACTCCTACCTTCTAGTATCAATTTATAATCTATAGATTATAAATTGATCGTCTTGTCCTATGAAAATAAGCAACCCCATTATACCCCAATATTCTGTCACTATTCCATGAAACGTCATATCTAACCAAAGCTCTACAGAAATTAATTCCTGTAACCATAGCCATACACAAAACTCTAAATAATCATGAAACTCATGAACGTCCATGTAAAATAGAGAAACATCCTTAATTCTCTATACAACCGCTATTAAAATTTCATCCACTGTCCAATATTTTGCTAACAAACTAAATATCTCTGGTCTCCCAGTAATAGAATTATCTTCAATATATATTCATTACATCACCAACAATTAAGATTTTCAAGAAACTTTACCAATAAGCAAAGAATTAATATAACAATCTAACACCCTGTGACGTGTGATTTATCTATTATCATCTGTATATTTGTGGGAAAATTAAATATTATTTTACAGTTCAAAATCCAATGAGTACGCAATCCTCCACAAACCATACAGCTTTTTGTTTTACAGACACTATACTCTATCTATCCTCTATCCTAAATATCCCAAGGGACATAATCTTGAAATAATTTCATCTTTTATCCACGCCGAACTGTGTTCCATATGTAATAGATCTAGTCCACACAACATTTTAGACTCCATGAACCATAAAACGTAACAGTATCATTACTGCAACGAATTACCATAATCATTTCTTTAAACATAAACTGATGACCAAAAAATACAAACATTCTACTCTTTATTTAAAAAATCTTTAAAATTAATTTAATGTAATATTCATTATTTATGATAAAATAAAGTAGTTGTTTTCAAACTTAGCAGAACTAAATACAAACTAACTACTAAAATGTACACAGGCGCAAAATACTTACTTTCCTTAACTGTACAACAATAATAACATAACATTTCATACTGAACTCTGACCAAATGCTGACAAAAGTCATATTCTAAATATAAACATAAACTACCGAATCGGAGAACATACTATCTGTAACCATGGTTACGACATGCAACACAAGTGCAAAGATGCAAAATACAAACGTGTATATTTCCTAGAATCTTCTCTTGAAGTATTAATGTTAGGAAGCATCATTCCTAACTTACATAAAAACCAATATAACAAGAATTTATATTTGACAAAATATAAGACTTTGTTTTGCCACTCTACATGTGGTAAACAGAAAAAAACATTTTAAACTTTTAAAGAATTCAAATCTTTCAAATTTATAATCTGAATCATACAGTAAAACAATGAACAAAATTACAGCGAATTTACTTATATAACGAAGTCAGAATGCATCACTGACAATTCGCCGATACAATTACTTAGATAATTTCCCGGAAAGTATACATTTGTTTAGAATAAATGAACTTTTTAATGAACTAATTGTATCTCCAATCGAAGTAAATATATGCACTTTGCAGCTCCATTGGTAAAATCCAAAATAAACAATGAAACATCTGTGATGAACCAAAGAAACAAAGTGATTTAACACGAGGCAAGTGAATCCGATTTTATCACCATAGATAAAAT
Organism: Atrina japonica; assembly: GCA_030159075.1. Classification (NCBI taxonomy): domain Eukaryota; kingdom Metazoa; phylum Mollusca; class Bivalvia; order Pterioida; family Pinnidae; genus Atrina; species Atrina japonica. Next base: position 79,379 of record BROG01000091.1, on the reverse strand, counting down.
GTTGTTGCAAGTTAACCAGGGTACTTTTGTTCAGTTAATTCTTTGATGAGACAGGAATGGTGGCTGTGGTGAAGAAAGCATTGACTATTTCCAAGAGAAACCTTGCAATATTTCTTAATGAAAACCACCTTAACGTCTTGACTGAATGCAAAGTTCTGTAGAGGCTTACCTCATGAATTTCACAATGGTGTCTAAAAATCTCAAAAGTTTCACTTAAAATAAAATGTTTTTATCAAATCAGTTTAAATATCTAAATCAATTTGAAAATGCAAGTTAATTGAATCTACATTGGTATCGGTCTCCATTAATGACTGTGTGCAAGTCGAGCAAATCAGTTTAAATATTTTATGAATGCCGTATTAACTTGATATTGCTATTTCTTTTGAAATATTCGCAATGGAGACTTTTGAAAAAATAATCTACAACAAACTTGTTTTCTTATTTTTTCTTGTAATTTGTTGTTATATCAATACAGTAAATTACTGATATAACAAAATTCATTTAGGTCCTGGTGGGGTTTGTTATAAACTACTTTTACCTTTATATACATTCATGATGCTAACGGCATGTACTCTATTTCATTTAACTCTAATTAGTGTTTTAGATTTTATGCCATCATTGTAGCTAAGCATGGTAGATTTGCTCACATTTAAAGAAAACTGCATGTCAACAGATTTATTTGGATTTAACTACCAAAATTTCCCATTTCTTTGTTTGGTTATTTACTTAATCAATACATATGCTGATTACATAAATGTTTCAGAATTTCTGCTTACAATAAAATAATCTACTTTCTTCTTGAAGTGCTTTCTAACTATATGTGATCTTGGTTCAATATTTTTCTACAATTTGAATGCTTGGATAAATCTGTACCCACTATCTATAAAATACGTAATACCATTCCATTACACAAATACTTTCTAGAGCAGAATGTACATATCAATATATTCACATGTTTGTCATTATAATTTCATTTTGTACTGCACACACACACACACACACACACACACACACACACACACACATCCATACACACAAACACACACACACACACACATATATATATATATACATATATATATATATACATACATACATACATACATACATACATACACCAGTATATTATCTGGATCACACATAAACTCATAATTAGACCATATCTGGGCACAAGCACATTAGTATTTAGATGAATTATCATTCTAACACTCAATTAAATGTTATGGTACACTGATCAAGCTGATGACATGAACAAAAGTTAATTTAAGAGTTTACTTGAACATGTACTGTGACAACACATAAGTTATAACAGTTTTTTTTTTGCCGTGTATATAGTACATTTTAATGTCGGTATCACCCATAACATATGCAAATTACGATGTACATATCATAAAGATACATGCAATTAGAGAGCATTGCTATTCGGACTACAACAAAAAATTACAAAAACCATAAAAGTCAAGTCGTAAACTATAATAACAAAAAAAATAAATAAAATTTATACATATATATATATAATGGTGTATAAAAACAGTATACACGTAACCCATTGAAAACATGTGTAGTCTTCTACTAAATATGTGCCTATGATAGCTTATATTACAAAGTCGTGCTGTTACAGAGAATTTCTCGTACCTGGAATTTTACAAGACCACTGATGTTGAACTGATGTACTATTTAACCTCTCAGAAATGTTTTGACGTTTTTTTTTTTCATAACCCTAATTGTATTCATTCTGACGTATCATTCCATAGCCTACATAACGCATGTGAGTAGTTTTTCTCTTCTTATGTCATAAACTACATCAACTACCATACAAACTGATCAGTTGCACTTCATCATCTTATCACATGAATGATTAAATAGCTGATAGCATCTATAGGAAGAATTCAGGGTCGCAGAGTAGACCTAAAACCTCTTGCATAAAACCGAAACTTCTGTACATTCTACTTATTCTGGAAAGTATCTAAATTTAGCAGAATTACAGCTTAAAGACTCTTGGGTGTAATAACATAAATAATGACACATGATTTTAGCCTAACCCTTATTGACCTCAGGTTAACCAAAATTCTTATCGGATAACTGAGATTTTTCTTTGGGATGACACATCATATATCTAACTATTTGGAGGCATACAGCATACAGTAACTCTCAAAATATACTAACAATGCAGTCAAATAATTATCACATAACCCTCAGTATACTCAAGTATCATAGTACGATCAGATTTATAGATGGAAAATGTTTAAAGGGGCATTAACTGTGTTCTTTTTCAAAAAAACTGACTTTCCTTTTTTACTACATAGACGGAAATACAATAACTTAAGAGATATACAGAGGCACAATTTTTTTTTTACATTCCTATATATTTTGTGAAAATTGCTTGAGAAATCCAGATTGGCAATTATTGACTTGCAATTGATTGAATCAGTCTTTTTTTTTTGTATTTGCATACTACACTGGATCTGACTTTATCTTCACAAAATATATAGGTATATAAGATTTTTTATGTCTGTGTATAGCTCTGATATGTTTCTGTACATCAAGTACAAGCAGTAAAAGTAGAAAAATCGAAATAATATTTTGGTAAATACAGCTAATGCCCCTTTAAATACATTTGTTCAAACCCAAATCAGATGCTGCTGTTGTGAGATTCCCTTTTATATTGCCTGACTTGCTTATTTCAACTAAAAAACAGCAAATTCTGCTATTTATGGGAGTATTGCATTTGGATACATATAGTATATTGATCAGAAAAATTATGTTGTTTATGATATAGACAACAATGTTATCCTAGTAATACTTGGAAACATTGATTATGGGATACCTGAAACATAATACCATTTACCTCCGACACTTGATATTTATAATGGGCCATCTGATAGAAAAATCTCATATGGTCTGAAGATACCTCTGAAATTACAGGGAAAACTGCTTACATTGTGCCATTCATACTGTCCGAGTCCCTAATCAAGCAAACAGAGATCATCTAAATAGAAACTCGCCATAAAGGCTTGGACAGTTTCATGAATTTCTGTTTGCAGTCGAAAAATTAAGTAGAGTTAATAGGTCTGCAAGTAACTATCTGCAACCCTTGGGTATGGCTTTCTTTTGTAGTATTCCTAACAAAGTTACATGTACTATAGTTTAATACAGTAACTATAATTACTACAGTGATTGTAACTATATATAGTAACTATTTAGTGAATGATTATTTGTAGTAAATAGAAATTATTACTATACAAGATTAAAGTATTTACTATAGTAAATTAAAGTTTTTATTACCGAAAATCAAAATTTTCACTGTAGTAAATCAATGCTTTCACTATCGCATATCAAAGTTTTTGATATACATGTAGTAAACTGTAGTTTCCCTTCAGGAAAGTATAATTTCCATCAGACATTACATTGTATAATTTGATATGACAACAGCACTAATTAACCTACCATAACAAAGGCAAATGCAGAAATAAATGATACTGTATGATATGCCAAATACTTGACAACAAGTACATTACAACATATTTATGAAGATGAGAAGGTTTGAATTCTGCGTTTCTGTCACTCCGAGCTGAAGACATTATTTCAACTTTCTTCATCATGTTCATGGTTGTTGCATATTCAGCATATAAATTCTCTGGACCTTTCCTTTGTAAATATGTACAAGATTCTTTGAATTAGTCAGAAAAAAAAAATAACCAGAAATGAAAACTTGTAAATAAACAATCCACATAAAAAGCTGTCATAAATAACAGCAGGAAAAATGTTGTATTGGCAGATAAATAAAACTAACAGAAATGAAATAATTCCATTAATAACAGCGGATAATTGTTTTCAATAATTCCATTTGATTACACCAAATGATAACATGAAAGAAAAAAACCAATGATAATACACGTAAACATACATACTTGATACGTTGATAGATATTTGATATACCAACATCAATCCAAGCATTGTTTGTAGAATAGATGCATTATATCAATAAATAAAAACAAAAAGTAGTGTATCATATCGATAAAATTGTATTCAATGTAGGCCTACTTCTATATACATGTATATAATTTCAACCGTCAAAAGAAAAAAAACCATAACGAGTATGGAACACTTCAGCAATGACAAAAAATCATATTTAGTGTACATGTATACTACAAAAATAATGTGTCAGTGACAAAAATAATCAAAAAAGATATACACCCGCTTCTTAAGTTTATCATGCAAAATTTCAGGTTCAAACTGCACTTCTTCAATAGGACGTGTTGGAAAAATTGGGTTTCTAGTCACATGGCAAGTAAGATAAGTTACAAAAAATATGTCAACAAATTCCCGGCAAAATTACTGTTCATTTCTGCTACAAAACTTAAATTTCAAAACATTAATATTTGTAAAGCATCTGTACAGATGAATTAAAACATATAATGTAAAGTTTAAACATATGCATTGAACTTGTTTTTAGAAATCAGATGAACATGTATATATATTTTGAGTCAACTTTATCTGAACTATGAGCCTTTCCTGTGCTTTCTATTTAAGAGTAATCATTGCCCTCTTAATTCTCTAATGCTCACAATCTCAAGATGCTTTAGGCAGCATATCATGAGAACATAGAAATGAACTTATATTACTCAAACTTTGAATGAAAAAAGTCCTGCTAACTAAAAAAGCAGATTTTTATCACTTAATTAGGGCAACAGTTAATGTCAACAAACTTAAAGTTATGAGAGCGAGAAATTTTGTGATATTACTAGACAAATATATCAGATATTACAAAAGATAATCCAACATTGATATCTGACAGGAAAACAACTACAGAGAAGAACAAAAAGTATCAAGACACCATTATTTTTTTTTCACTGTATAATTCATATTAAACCACCCTTTTTCAAAAAAATATTGTGAAGCCATTTGAAAAATGTTGTTTTATATGAAATATATAGTAAAAATTAATCTTGCATGAATACTTTTTGAATGTCTCTGTACCCGTTCAATTACAGAAATTTATCACAATAAACAATTTTTATTTCTACTTATTTTCTCAAATGTGATTTGTCTTCAAAATTGTACATGAATACGATACATCAATTACCAATCACTGAACTTTTACTACAACATTAAAGTTCAAACTAGATTCTCACTTTCGGAACTCCCTAAAATTACTTACCAGGGATGAAGTCGGGTGAAGGATATTTTCCTTTCCCTCTTCTACATCATATCTCTAAAGTAATTGTGAAGAAAGTCTGCGAGATTGATCCATACCTTACAATCCTTCCTGTAACTTTTTTTTCCAGAGCGATGTAGTAAGATATGGAATTTTAAATCCAAATGGATACAATAAGAAGTATTACCTGTGATTTGTATAAATTCATAATATTATGTAGGCTTCCTGGATACCTTATTTCCATTCAGCAATGATGCTTGTATAATAATAATAATAATATTTTTTTATTTTTCACATTTTAAAAATTTACATTTTATAGTAAATGTATAAATGAACACTAAAATGAAAGTCCCCATCAATCTTTGCTCTGAAAATAAAATATAGATAAACATCATTCATGTATGGGATGTATGAAAAATAATTTACAAAATTTATGAAAACAAAAACAATCAGGTTAAAAAACAAAAGACATTGATGGTCAACCTACCCCTATTACTACAAGTCAGGGAAATAAAGCCCTGATCCCTTGATATACAACAAATTAACAAATAAACTAACCATGTAAGATAAACAAGACACAATCTTTCGGATGAGACAGTAAAAACCGAGGTCCCGTGTCACAGTAGGTGTCGGCATGTTAAAGAATCATTCTGAGCATAGGCCAAAATTTGAAGCCCTTCACCGGCATTCACTGACGTCTCCATATGACTGAAAGATTCTTGAGTGGGATGTTAAACAACAATACAACAAGACACAAATATTTTTGAAGAAACAATTACAGTGAAACCATTTTATAATGACCATGTTCATACCTTGGAAGCTTTGTCATTGTACTGAATTTGCTCCAATAGAAACACATCGCAAATTGTACACTGACTAACTATAGCTAAAAATAGAGGTTGGTGTTGCTATCGACAGCCAATATAGAGAACATGTGTTTTTAAATACTGCATATAAACTCTGTTTTTAAAAACTGCAAATAAACTCATAATTACAGTACAATTCAACAATTCCATTTAAAACAAATTCTATAAATAGAAACGAAGTTAAGATGAAGCCGAATTTAACATGTTTTATACAATTATCACATCAGTTTTGTAGCAAAACAAATGATGTAAAACTGACCTTAAGTCATCGCAAAGTTACCGGAATCATTTGACAAGTCTGTTGTGTCTGGTACCTCATATGGCTGTGACAGTTCTCCTCTTCGCATTAATGGCTGTCAAAGAAATTTATCTTATCTAAGAAAATTTTATACGTAAATACAAAATGTTAAATTAAAGGTACATGTCAAAACAGAAATTCTCGATATCCACTGGTTTTTTATATGTCAAAAACTTTCTTTAGACAATGTGAATAATATTTATTTTAAAACTTACAACAATGACACAAATGAAAGTGAAACTGTGAAATAAAATAATGAAAAAGTTTTATTTCAACCCGAAATAGTATCATGACCTATTTCAACCCGAAGTAGTATCAATACCTATTTCAATTATCTACAGATGAGTGATACCTCACACACACACATACCAAAACCACAAAACAAAAGAAAACGCATTTACACATACCTGAGACTGATTTCCTGAATAAGAACCATTCATTTCACCTGTTTATAAGGAAAAAAGGTTAGTTATTATAAATCTAGCAAAGGTAAACAACAAAGATTTTTTTTAAGACATTTAAAAAAGACTTGTTTATCCTTCCACCCCTTAGTATCTAAATGGTATATTCTTGTCTATTGTCTTAGACCAGTCTATTATGGTCTGTAGTGTTGAAAGGGTAAATGAGTATGTGACAAATAAGTGTTGATGAGTATAGATATGTTCATTACAGATATTTCTGAAGTTACACAATCGCCAGAAAAGTATTGATCTGGAAAATTACAAACTCATATTGCATTTGAAATGTACGTCTGATGACAAGGTAATTGGCTTGACTCTGATCATTTGTCACAGCATCAGTTTCGAAACATGTACACATATTGTTTAAGTGACATTACCTGTGGGGTTTTTTTTCCAAAAAAATTTTTTTTTCTTACTTAGATTGTTACACAATAACACAAAAGAGATATACACAGGAAAAAAATTCTATTATGCTTATCTATATTTTGTAAAACTTGCTTGAGAAGCCCAGTTTGGTAATCATTCACTTGCAAATGATTAATTCAACCTTACTATTTGCATATGCAAACAACACTGGACCTCACATTGTTTTCACAAAATATATAGGAATATAACATTTTTATGTCTGTGTATAGCTCTTATTTGTTATTGTACATCAAGTACAAGTAGTAAAGGTAGAAACAAGAGTTGTCAGAAGACAACAAAGCTCCCTGAAATGGGTTTAAATTTTCAAAATAGATATTTGACCCACATCTCTCAGATTTTAAGGTCAAAGGACAGGTAAAATTTTGATTCATTCAGCTCAGGTTAAAATTTTTGTAAAGTAGGTCAAAGTCCAAGGTCAAGTTCATTAGGTCAAAAGTCAAGGTACCAAATGAAGGCTCTGGTCATAAGAAAGATATATGTGAAATATCAAAGTCATATTCCTCATGGTTTAAAAGATATAGCCTAGGTTAAAGTTTTGAAAAGGTCAAGGCCACTAGGTCAAAAGTCAAGGTACCAAATGAAAGCTCTGGTCATAAGAAATCCATATGTGAAATATCAAAGCCCTACCATCATGGTTTAAAAGATAGCAAAGGTCAAGGTCACTAAGTCAAAAGTCAAGGTAACAAATGAAAGCTCTGGTCATAAAAAATCTAAATACAATATATCAAAGCCCTATCCCTCCTGGTTTAAAAGCTATAGTAAAGGTTTAAATTTTTGAAAAGTAGGTCAAAGTCCAAGGTCGAGGTCACTAGGTCAAATGTCAAGGTACCAAATGAAAGCTCTCCTCATAAGGACTATATATGTGAAATATCAGAACCCTGTCTCTTGCAGTTTAAAAGTTATAGGCCAGGTTAAAGTTTTGTCTAGGACACTGTCGACAACAACAAAGACAACGCTGGGGGTATGGCATTAGCTCTCCCAGCGAACTAAAAATTGATATAAATTAATCACAGGTAATTCCACTTAATGTGCACATATTGTCAATGTAACCATGTATAGGTGTATATCTAAACTCACCTGGAACGTGTATGTGTCCACATATCTCACAAACAGATCTTCCTGGATGATTCACAAATGTGCACTTGATGCAGTTCCATGCACCAGGAAGTTGTTCCGGAGCAACTTGGGATCTATTTGAAACAGTGTATTGATATGGTCGCTGGGATGCTGCAATTGACGATACAGCAAAATAGATAATAATGAATACAGAAATTATATTCACCAAAATCATTCTGCAACAACAGATGCAAAGAATAGTTTTGGCAACAATTTTTTTATTAAAATTTAGTAGAAATTTTTGTTTTTCATTGTGGTAATCTGATTTATACCTACTCAATAAACTGTCAGTATAACTATCAGTGTTTTGTATATCAATAAGGTAATGGCTAACACTGTCTTAAAACTTATGTTCAAGGGCAAAGTGACATTAGCTGCGTTTTTTCCCAAAAGTTCTTTCTGATACACAATAACACAAAAGAGATATACATAAGAATCAAAATTCGAAAATTTATTTTAGAGTCTGAAGTTTATTTGGCTGTCATAAATCATATATGATCAAGATTCAGGCCTTCCACCCTTAATTTTCTAATGGTATGCTCTTTTATATTCGCCTTAGATCAGTCCATTATAATATGTAGTGTTATGCTGCTTCACAACTCTAGATACTTTCTCATTTTAGTCTCTGTTCAAATACTTGTTGAACATCCTACCAATAGTGCATATTCCAAGAAGATTTGTAATTTAACTTCAGTGATATACTAAGACAATATTCTACTAGAACTACCAGGAAACTATGCAAGAACAAAGGCTGTTTGTAAAACAGTTATGCCCCCCCCAATCCCCCATAAACAGAAACTGTAAATGATTGGAAATTTTCAAAGTTCAAGGGGCATAACTCTGTCAATAATTGTTTAATGGTAACCAATTAAAAAATTGAAATGATGTATGCCAAATTTCACTTCAGTAAGTGCACCCATTGCAGAGATACTGAATGGCCAATCTACCAACAGCAGCAAAGCAATATGCCTCTCCTTCTACGAAGGAGGGAATAATTACAAAAATCTAAATAAATCATGCAAGGTATAAATCTAAGGTAAATAGAGAGAGTACATTCAAATACATTGTTATTTGCATTACAAAGCATATTTAAGAGTTTACCTGATCCTCCTAGTCTGTTAGCTTGAAACATATATGGAGGAACTGGCTGGGCATACGGATCTGTCTGGGGCTGAGCTTGTGGCTGCATACCCTGTTCTTGTGGCTGCCTTCCTTGGGGTGCTGGATAGAAGCCACCTGTTGGTGGAACTGTGTAATGGTTGTGCACTCTGGCATTGTTTTCCCTTTCCAATCGCAGCTGTTCAGTGACAAAAATAGGAACTTGTTTTCATTTCTCAATGATTTTCATATCACAGCAAAAATTTACATACAGTTTACTGACAATCTTTTTTACCAGCTTGATACCAGCGCAAATGAACTATCTAATCTTATTAACTTACTAAACATTTGTTGCTTTACCTTTGTTTTGAGGCTGGTAATTTCCTGTTGCTGGCTGTGATTCTGGGCCATTGTTTGCTTAACATTTTCTTCAGCAGATCTCAGCTACAAGAAGAATAAATTTCAGATAACAGAAATATATTAACATGTTTCATCAATTTTGACATTATTACCTAAGTAACAAATGGTTTAATTGGTTTGTTGTAGACAAATTTTCACTAATATTAAGGCATGTTCATAATCATAAACTACTCATAGTAATCTAATGACATAACATAGATAGGAAGTTTGGAGGTCAAATCAGGGTCAAACGTGGTAAGATTTTTTTCAACACAGGCAAAGACTATTCCCTGGCCAAAGTACACAGAATAGGAAATGAAAATTGGATTCCTTTTTCGGATTTTTTTATAGGATTCTTAAAACCATATTCCCATGTCATGATAGGGTTTGCTGAATCAGTACGTATCCAAGTCGCACAGTGGTGAGCACACATGCTTCTCACCAATGCAGGTTTGAAAGTTGGATTGGATAGGGAAGTATGTGAGATGGACGACTTTCAATTTTAGGCAATGCATCATCATGACATTCAAATTATACCATCAAGAGCAATCATTCCTACTTGTCCCCAAACCTTTGTGTACCCGGAGGGAAATAAAATGCATTTCCTGTGAAGCCTGTCTTAACCAAAAATGAGTAGAATCATCGGTATGATAATCAAAAGGTTACTCCTTTTGCCAAGTTATGTTACTCAGGAGATATATCTGTAAAGAAGAGCCGGCCTGGCTCAGTCAGTAGCACGCTCTACTCTTTATCGTGAGGTTGTGAGTTCCAGTCCAGCCGGTGGCAGGTTAGTTTCCTGTCCTTCGGATGAGACAGTAAAAATCAAGGTCCCGTGTCGCAGTAGGTGTCGGCACATTTAAGAACCCTCACTGCTCAATGTCCATAAGTTCCGAGCATAGGCCAAAAAATTTGAAGCCCTTCACTGGCATTTGGTGAGTGAAAGATTCTTGAGTGGGACATTAAACAACAACAAACAAACAAAATATCTGAATGGAAGTATAATCTACCAAGGTTTCACTGTAAAACAAATAATACTTCTGAAGAAATTCAATGACAAAGAAATAACCTGTCTCTCGAAGACTCTTAACTTCTCCTGAAAAGTCGCTGTTTTTTGTTTCTCATTTTCCAATGATTTTTTCAGTTCATCTTTGCTGGACTGCGCCTCTGCTCTATCTGTTCTTTCCCTGTCAAAGTCCTCTTGAAAGACAGAAAGCTGCAAAGGAGAAAATAAATATCTAAATATACATTAAGTGTTCTTCAAAATAAGTTCAAATTTGAAAATTGGTAAAAGTGGTAATGGGCATGTCGGTCCTCATCAGCTACTGTGCCCACACACTGTGAAAAAGCCATTCCAGTAAAACGGATTCTAAATCTTACATTGACTTTTAAAAACCTTTAACTTAGCTAAACTTATTTGAGCATCTTGGGAGAAATTTTCCTATAGGGCATAAGTTGAGCCAACTTGCAGCAATTTTTGAAAAAAAATCAGGACAAAATCAGACCATGTCATTTTATGACTACTCAAAGTCAGCTTGTAGATCTGAATTTTTCTTCAGTATTGTAAAAAGCCACACTACATTTTAAGTTTAAAAAGGTAAATACAAGACTTCATAAACAATCAATACCTTATTTGAAAATGAACAAAGATGACTTGCAGTCACATCTTACTTGTGAAGGTTCAGTATTAATAATGAAATGTGTGGCATGAACTATCGCAGAAGACAAGTAATAAATTAATTGAAATGAGTTTATCATATAAACACTCTCCTAGAAATGTATTCTAGATGCAATCATTTCATTTTAAGTATTTCCACGGCTATGGCGAGTTTACTGTGATATAGTTTTGCAATATAATTTCAATTACCTGTTCTCGTAAAACGGCATTTTCAGTTCGGAGTTCATCTATTGATCTGTTGGGTGAATATTCAAGACTTCTAGTGTTACCATTCTGAAATAGTGAATTGTATTTAAAAATTCTAGGATTACCATTTTTGTAGTAGTGAATTATGTTAAACAAATTTAAGTATTGCCCATCAGCTTTGGCAAAAAAATTAATTAAACATGATGTTACTATCGAATGCGTTAAATAACACATTTTTAGGCAAAAATCTGTATTTGTTCTATACAAAATCTGAATAAAGACCACGTACTAACAAACATCAGGCCCCACCTGTGACTGAGTGGTTACAGCATAGCACTTTAAACCATGAAGCCTCTCACATTTAGTTAGTATTGGGTTCGAGCCCCATCAGACCCAAAGCTGATTTTCTGAGAAAATTTACCAGTTTACCTGTGAATGCCAGTGGTCTCTTACCAGGTACAATGTAACGTTAAAATCCTGGCTGCCACCATATCACTGCTTAGTGTGACCATTCAAAGAAACAAAACAAAAAACTAAAACTTCAAATTACCCTCAACACTGTGAGTTCAGCTTCTAGAGATTGCTTGTCTCTTCGACACTGAGAAAGTCTCTCCTCCGTGTCAAACAGTCTTGCCTGCAATTCCTCAAACCGCAGAGTCATACTTGCATGCTGAGCCTGTATTTCATCTTTCTCTGCCTGCGTAACAGAAACAATATCACATATGAGTAGTATCAAATGAACACAACAGAACATACATGTAAATTGTTTTTTTACATAAAAACAAATTTGGTGTAAACTGATTTTGTAAGTTTCAAATGAAGAGAGTTTTTCACATGTTTACATCCACAGAAGACAGGCAGACACCAAGAGATGCAGGGTTCGAAATAAGCAGAAGTCTGCCACTCCGAGACTAGTAACTTTTGTAGTGGACTAGTCAACATTGTGCTTTAGCTAGTCCAGTTGACTAGTAGAAATGCTGTATAAACACTAGCAATGATAAATGAAAGTGTATAATGTATGTATATTGAACATCAGAATTACTTAATCAGCCCCTTAAATTTTTTCACCTCTGTAGTACCAATTCAGTAAATATGAGCACCACTTTTGGACAAATGAATTTTGTCAAAGGATTGGTAAAATTTTGTTTCTAACTAGTACAAATGACAAGTGAGGCAGAAATGCTATATTTGACCCCCGAGATGGCAAACAAAGATTGGTAAAACTGATTCTTAATGGCAAATATACCATGTTGCTAAAAGTTCTCCACACTAGTGAAACTTGTATATAAAGACCCTCTTAGGGACACAACAAAACAAGTCTTAATAAGGAGGTGGTCTTTATATAGAGGTTCATTTGTACACAAAAGGTACTATTGGGGACAGGAAAAAAACAGTCTCTATGACCAGGTGGTCTTTATACACAGTTTGTCGCTAAAGCAAAATAATGGAGAATATGTAAGGGAAAATAAGATGACAAATGGATGCCATAGGCCTATACCTTGAAATTTTTGCCCCCGTTTATTTTTGCCATTTTTACGACAGAAAACATATTCATTTTAAATTCGCCCTATCATCTAAGGACGAAAATGGCAAAAATCAAACAGAGTAAAAATTTCCAGGAATACTGTGCATTAAACAAATGACATTTTCTATCCTAAACCTTTTCGTAGATAAAACTTGTATTTACCTCTGCTTCACTCTGTCGATTTTTTGCTGTCAATAATATCTTGTCAAAATCTTGTTGTCTCTTTTCATCCTCAGTCCTAAAGGAAGCAATCTGTTGCTTCAATTGCTCATTTTCAGCTCTCTGTCTCTCTAACATTTCCTTGTCTTTCTTTGTCTGTGACCAATGTGCCTGCCATTTGGCATTTGCATCAAGAAGCTTTGAAATTACATTGAAGATATATCTTATGAATAAAAAGTCTGAACATGTGATAAGAGTATTCACATTCATTGTATTAAAAGTAATAATATAAAATTGCTGTATTCTAACATTAATTTTAGAATATATGTTTCAGTGCCAACATGTGTGTACGTACGTACGTGCGTGTGCATGTGTTCATTTATGTAAGCATGCATGTGCATTGTCAGGTCTTGTATGCAATGAAAACAAAACAACACTGGGGTGTGTCTGTGTTTGTGTGTGTGCCTGCATGCATGTATGCCTGTGTGTGTGCGTGTGTGCCTATGTGTGTGTGTGTGTGTTATTTGGTAAGGTTTATATTTAGATCAAAACAAAACTACACTATAAGTAGCCTACTCATTCACCTTATTGTTTTGTTCCTGTAAAGCAGCCATCTTGGACTGAACATCTGATTGAAACTCTGCTTTTACAAGTCCCTCGGATTCTGATTTCTGTTACACATTAAAAAATAAAGCGTGCGTCAAATATGTAAAATAAAATTAAACGTATACTGTAAGTTAATTTGAGGTGTTTCAATATCACATTGTTAAAATAAATTGAGCTAAAAGTTTATCAAAAGTTACAGTTACTAGAAATAAAATGCAAAATTTCATAATCTTGACAAGGCAGGTATCCAGTGTCAAATGTTTTTTTACAGATACAGTAAGCCACCTCTATATAAGGATTACCTGTTTATAAAGGCCAATTTTTTTTTTTTAGAGTCCCTTGACTGCATACTTCAACTAAATTGAACCTGAATATAAAGGTCACCTGCACATAAAGGTCAATATTTTCTGGTCCTTTGGGTGGCCCCTATATACAGGTTTCACTGTATTTCACTCACCGGTATATCTTTGTTTTTAATGTACTCCCATTCTAGTATTTGTGTCTGTGAGGAAAGAGACTCTGATGGTGTCGAGTGATTTAACTGCTGTTCCAGCTGCTTAATTCTCTGTGAGAGACATTTGTTTTCACATCTACATTTCAACAGAAAAAAAAATTATAAGAAACAGCCAGACAGGTACTCAGTTCTTCGCACTGCTGGTGCATACATGTAAGGCCCCAATAATAGCCATTGGATGAGGTAAAACTGAGAAATTATTCAGTTTTATGGTAGTGGGTTCAGATATAAACGTTCAACTTGAAAAAAAAAGTGCTGAATTTTTAACACACTCCAAAATTATTTTGATTTAATCTAAAGTCAATGAACACTGAGCTTAATGTATGTACAATGTACAGTATACATTTCGTATAGTGAAAAAATAATTGTCCTACTGAGATGTAATCTGGCAAGGCAGAGTAACTTTTTGACAATCATATGGACAATTCTACCTTTTCGGTTATGACTGATTTAACAGGAAATACATTTTATTCTCCAGAACAATTACAGTGGAACCTCACTATTAAGACAACTTAACTGACTGGCTCAAACTGGTCTGATTAGTGGGGTGTTACAATAGAACCTCACTATTAAGACAACTTAACTGACTGGCTCAAACTGGTCTGATTAGTGGGGTGTTACAATAGAACCTCACTATTAAGACCACTTAACTGACTGGCTCAAACTGGTCTGATTAGTGGGGTGTTACAATAGAACCTCACTATTAAGACCACTTAACTGACTGGCTCAAACTGGTCTGATTAGTGGGGTGTTACAATAGAACCTCACTATTAAGACAACTTAACTGACTGGCTCAAACTGGTCTGATTAGTGGGGTGTTACAATAGAACCTCACTATTAAGACAACTTAACTGACTGGCTAAAACTGGTCTGATTAGTGGGGTGTTACAATAGAACCTCACTATTAAGACAACTTAACTGACTGGCTAAAACTGGTCTGATTAGTGGGATGTTACAATAGAACCTCACTATTAAGACAACTTAACTGACTGGCTAAAACTGGTCTGATTAGTGGGGTGTTACAATAGAACCTCACTATTAAGAACACTTAACTGACTGGCTCAAACTGGTCTGATTAGTGGGGTGTTACAATAGAACCTCACTATTAAGACAACTTAACTGACTGGCTAAAACTGGTCTGATTAGTGGGATGTTACAATAGAACCTCACTATTAAGACAACTTAACTGACTGGCTAAAACTGGTCTGATTAGTGGGGTGTTACAATAGAACCTCACTATTAAGACAACTTAACTGACTGGCTAAAACTGGTCTGATTAGTGGGGTGTTACAATAGAACCTCACTATTAAGACCACTTAACTGACTGGCTAAACTGGTCTGATTAGTGGGGTGTTACAATAAAACCTCACTATTAAGACCACTTAACTGACTGGCTCAAACTGGTCTGATTAGTGACTGAGGTGGCATCTTAAGTGAGGTTCTGTACTGATTCAAAAATTCAAAATAAATGGAGAGACTGGAAATTCATGGTCTTAATTGTAAGGTGGTCTCCTAAGTGAGGTGGTCTCCTAAGCGAGGTGGTTTTTAGGCCAGGTTCCACTGTACTCTTGTATTTTTAATGTCATTTTGCGTCATTACCTAAAATTCAAGCTCGCCCAAGTCAAGAAAGGGTTCATGAGACTCCATCCTGCCAAGTTATATGAATTCAGACAAAAGTAATCCTCGAGATCTGTTTATGGTTTGAATTCTCAGGTGTGTTCATCATGTTTGTAACATATTTCAGTCATTTGTTTATTGTTGAATGACTAATGAACTAGTGTCCTATAGTACTATTTTGATGAAAAAGTGAATACTTACATATGCTTTTGTAAATCTCTCAGTAAAACTTCATTGCATTTCTAAAAGGGCAAAATCAACAAAATATCAAATATCAAAATTTTCTGAAATGAAAGGGGTATGAGAACCTAGATTTAAAATAAAAATCTTATTGCAGAACATTTAACAAAATATAAGTATTTATCAAGTTATACTGGAAAATCCAGATACAAGTTCAGTAAAAAAAAAAATATACAATGTATATGAATTTACATTAACAGACATGTTAACTCTACCGATTTCTACAGTAGACTAACGCTTTTTAGACCGATCTTCCGCCTTCCGCTGTTATGTCCAAAACTTCCAATTACTTTACATTTCTACCGGATTTCTACCAAAGTGCAGTAATTTTCTGAAAATACTTTTCTATCTGCCTGGGTACACTTAATCTTTATCTTAATTATTTCACACCTGTGCATTGTTTTGACAATACCCAAGCCTCTGGCGATATACAGACTAACTCGTACTACTTGTCACGCCTAATTAACGCTACCTGCAATTAATACTATCTCTCTGGAGACCCCTATTATCATCAATGCACGACAATTAATTTCTGATAATTCTTTAATTAGATTTAAAACTCGTTAAACTTCTCCACCTGTTGATCTGTCAGACGAAGAACAATGACATGAGGCCGCTTATATCATTAATGGTCACATCTCACATTATCAAAAGATAATGTTCCACACCCCAATTACACTTTAAAAATTATACTAATAAAAGTTGTAATTTAACCCCAAAAGAAAGATAGAATGAGTATTACATGTACATGATTTGACATGTACATGCATATGCAGCTCACAATAATTAATTGCTGCTTTTATCAATGACGAAAAATAGTTTATCAATAATAAATTGGTATAGAAAATATTTAATGCAATGGATAAAAGCAAGGTACGTAAATTTTAATGAAAATGTACATTTGGCAGAATTTTGCTTAGGTCAGAAAATGTTTTTGGCAAGTTACTAATCTGTCTATATATGTACATGTACTTGTCATATCTATTTAACAGAACTAGCCCTTTTAATTTTTGTTGTTGTTGCTTTTTTTGTAATAATTATTGATTAATTTGAAAAATGCATAAAATACAAGAAAAAACACCTCTTAACTATAATGGTAATAACTAAATAAATAAGATGTAAAAAAAATATTTTTTTTTTTTAGGATTTTTAATTTTGGCCAATGCATGAAGTTTGCCAATAATTTGAGCAATATATTTTCAGGGCTAACACTGTTTGACAGTTATATTTTTGAAGAAATATAGTCACCGAAATACCAGGAAAAATGCCATGCGCAATGCTACTGCTTTGGAGGTGTGAATCTACCTTTTTCTGGTCATCAGAGGTTAACATGTCTGTATTAATAAACAGAAAATGAACTGCAAATGTTTAAACATACCTTGTATTTCACTAAATCCTCTTCCTGTTTAGATATTTCAGGAATTATCTGCTCCTCTAAAAATTTTCTCATCTTTTCTGCTGGCCCATCAGTGGTCAAATCTAAAGCTTCAGCCACCTGACTGACCCTCTCTTTGATACTCAGAATATTTTCTACAGGTGAACTAATCTTTTTATCAGAAACTTCTTCTGCAGAAGGAAACTCTATCAAGTTTAAACTTGTACCCGACAATGCATCTGATCCGTATACAGCTTTATTCGATATTTGCTGTCTCAGTTTTGGTGATACAATTTTCTGCCTCTCTCTATCACCAAATATGGAATCTGAAGAGAAAGCCCCAGAGGAGGGATCAATCTTCACTATACTAGATGATCCTGAAGTATTCAGATCTGTTCGATCAGTTCCATTTGATTTTTCCATTCCTATTGATTCCTGCATGGGAAACTTGTCCTTGAACTCGACTTCCGGGGGATATGCCACATCATTCATCATTTCCGATTGCTTCTGTGAAACACTAAATGATCCATTGCCGTGACCAGCATAACCGTTGCTAATAACCACATTTTCAGTGGTACCATTCATTGTTTTGACTTCATTTAATTCATGTTTTGACATTAAGTCACTAGTTCGTGAACTGTCGGGAGTTTTAGTCACTTTTTGTGCCTCTTTTATACTTACTTCATAATTCTCAACACTCTCTGTTGGTATAATTTCATAGTTCTTCTCGTCAACCTGAAATAATATATAACAATTTCTCATCTTCTTGCTTTATTGCTGTTTATCATTTATATTCAGGGAATACCATTATCAGTGGATTATGATTATAATATTTGTGGGTAAGCAAAAAAAATCTATGTAACCCGTTGGACCAGTAAATCTGGTTTCTCAAGAGTCAACAAAGGTATCACATATTTACATGAGACATATTCTAACAAAAGAGACACTTGCTGTCAAAAGAGATACATGTAAACATTTATAAAAGAGATATATTGTACATGTTTACAAAAATAAAAAAGACATGTTGACAAAAAAAACACATTGAGAAATAAGATAATAAATGCTGGCAAAAGACCAACAATCGGTATACGCTTTGTAAAAAGTTTCTGTCACCTAAATTTACAACAGAATACATTTAATTTTAACATAATTATCTTTGATGCACTTACAAAGAAATGTGACTTAATGTTTCCTGACATTCCACCACCACCACCCATCACTAGCTCTCATGATGTTGACACACACACACACACACACACACACACACACACACACATGCATGCATGCACATGCACACACACACACACATACACACACACACACACACACACACACACACACACATGCACACACACAGACAGAAACTAACATTGTCCATTCTTCGGTCTCTGGCATCTGTACTATGAGTTGCAGCAGAATTTGTGTTAACCAAATAATAATTTAATTTCTCCGACAATTCTTTATTTTCATTCATAAGTTTTTTGCACTCCTCCTTTTGCAATTTCAAGAGGTCACCTGAAAAAAAAAATTACAGAAATCAGGAATACAGAGGCAGCATGCTTTATTACACAGGTGCAAAACGTACTGTGTCCTTTGAGAAACCACAAGATAGAGCCACAGCAACGATTATTGTTAAAGATATGTAAATATGAAACAAAGCAAACATGAAAACCTTTATTCAGTTTTAATGTACAGTGAAACTTGTACATAAAGACATTAGACCCCCCCTCCCTTACGAACACAACAAAACCAGGGGTGTGGTCTTTATACAGAAGTTGATTTGTACACAAATGGTACTATTGGGAACAGCAAAAAAAATGATCTTTGTGACCAGGTGGTCTTTATTGAGTATCTAAAAAAGAATTTTAAACCCCTGATATAATTATATATATGTACTCCTGGTATAATCTGAGATAATCATTGGCTAAAACTGGACATATGAAGATGGTATAGATATAAAATTTACAGTCTTTGTTTGACCTCATATGATATGCATCGTCATCGTCATACATTGAGCTTCATTTTCGTCCCATATGTAATTTACTAATGGTGCATATCCCATGAGGTCAAACAAAGACTGTTAATTATACTATAGGCAGCATAAAAATGTGTCTTACCAAGAGTTAAGTAACCTCGAATTTTCCCTTGCAATAAATAATTTTCTTCTTGTAAAAGTTTGAATTCATCACAATTAATATCTTTTGGAAGAGAAGTTTGTGTTTCTTGGTCTGACATTCTTGAAATGGTGTTGACAAAGCATACAGCATCGTCTTGTCATTGCTAAAATGGTTTCAAAGAATTCTCTGAAAGAATAAACCAAAAACAGGTATATTTAAATGCAAAACATGTAAGAAATACAAAACTCACGTTTATATTTGGCCAACTACTATTGATTATAATGATTGATTATATTTACAAAAATCATAGAAAATCTATGAATTAACATCACAGTCATGTATATAAATGTATTTTGACCATGAAACTGTTTTCCACTGCTTGCAGCAACAAACTGCAAAAAATGAATAATATACCAGATGCAGTAAGCAGTATAATGTAAATGTGTATTGTAAGAAAAATAAAACCGAGTATTTTACAGGACTGTCAGGTACAAATTTGGAAATCTAACTGTGTATAATTATATGATATACTGTCAGAGTAATATATAGCTATGCATTTTCAAGTTTATTCTTATGGTAGTCATGGGGAATAGACACTACCATTAGTACCAATGTCTGGCATACAAACAAGTATGTGTCAATTATAAGCCTTAAGTCACAATCGGACACACATGTTTTTAAATTGTGCGTCATCTGCTTTTTTCATCGTAGATGAGAGTCATAAA
The DNA here is from genome assembly GCA_030159075.1 of Atrina japonica. Lineage (NCBI taxonomy): Eukaryota > Metazoa > Mollusca > Bivalvia > Pterioida > Pinnidae > Atrina > Atrina japonica. The sequence continues at coordinate 58,818 of BROG01000091.1, read as the reverse complement.
GGTCGTGGGGGCAGAAAAAAGTAGCAGTCAATTTGTAAGTTATGGAGAAAGAATGGTGAATGTTATTGGGAAATTGCACAGTTTGTTGGACATATGCTCAACATCCATCAGCGTATACATATGTGCTTACACACAGTCTGCATGCTTGAAATTCTGCAAGACGGCTGTGCGAGACCCATGCGTTCCTTGGGGTTTTTTGCTGTACATACCCCGAAGAGTGGAAGTACAACCGGTTAATTGTGACTGAGGGTTTCGATTGGGTAGATTGGGATTGTTTTATATGAAGCAAATTTATGTAAAACAGAAAAACACAACCAAAATTGACAAAGTAATTGACAAATTATTATAAATTTTAAAAAACTGAAAGAGAGTTAAAATACCTTATCCAGCATGGTCTATTTCAGAATCGAAAGTAGATATAATAATGATAAAAGAAAATACATGTACACGTTTGGTCTATTTATAGTACATTGTACTATAGATAGACCAAACGTTTAGTCTGGTGGAAAAACGTAAGAGGCGTTTAAATAGAAATTACTGAAGATCCGATCTGATTTAATGCTTGCAGTACAACTGTGTTATTGGAAATATAAAGGATTTGGCAAAAGAGCAAAGAGATATAATAGCAATACAACAATATCGTCGAAAACTGAGAGAAAAGTGATCGCGAGTTTCATACATACACTTTGGAGTTAATGTGAATACTGATGTGAACGAGTATTCATACCTGCTCATGGACCATTGTAATTAATTACTCTCGCCATGTTGTAGGATTTATTCATATTCTTTGTGTTCTCTTTGTCAGGCCATATGCCGTGACTCAATAAATGATAGTTTACATTTTTATATAGGATTTCCTTATTTACAACGTAGTTGAACTATCTATATAATTTACAGAATATAAAAATGCGAAAACGAAAATTAAAATACAATTTTTTATCATTACAAAGGTGCAAGTTTGGCAAAGAAGGTCAAAGGATATATGTTATATATGTCCAACTAGTTTTAATTGGATTCCCACATTAATGCACGTATACAGGACCCAATTCCTTATGCACAAATCATGCAAAACTCTTACATTTTGATACACCGGAATCATAGCAATATGGGAATTCCCCTTCATATTATTCGAGGACCCCTTGAACCAATAGCAGAACAGCGGAAGACAACGACAGTTGGAATACATGTAGCCTATATATGGAGCATACGAAAATGTCAAAACCTACTATTCTCTAAAATGTTGAAACCCAGAGAAGAAGAAGAAGAAGGTAGGCTTATTTTACTATTTTCATTTTTCTAAGAAAATCAAAAATAGTAAAATACCTAGCTTACTTCGCACTGCGTAATTAGAATAAATTTCACGTGCCTAAAGTTTCTTTTTGACAAAATTTATGCTGCATGTCACAACACTCGTAAATTCTTTACCTATTTTTTTCAGCATCATGCATATTTGGCTCTTGAACATGTAATATTGGCATCTATTATTGATTAAGACAAATCACATAATTGTTTGTATCTCATGATGAATATTAATTAGATCTAATTAATTTCTAAAATTTTGTAAGTGCCGATAATAGATCTACTTCCTTACCTGTGCCGAAATTACATGGTGCTGAATTTCGTCATATAATATAAATTATGTCTATGCTGATAATAAATTTACGTCTTAATTGGATGGTTGGTATTATTTTAATAGATGACTTATAGTCCAGTGAGCAAGCACTTGTGGCGGATATATAGGAATTTACAAGCTATACAGTAGGCCTATGTCATCGGGAATTTCAAAACAGGATAAGGATTGCCAAGTTATTTCAGTCTTGGCAAACACACACACACAAAATTCAATATCAAGCAGTTTAAAAAAAAAATTCGGCACCTTTTTGTAGCACTGTGACACCAGCGATATATATATATATATATATATATATATATATATATATATATATATATATATATATATATATATATATATATATATATATATATATATATATATAATGGCCTGATCACAAATATAAACATGAGTGTGTTTCATATGTCTCGGATAATAAGGTGATCTATCATTAAAATGGCAAGATTTTATATGTGAACTATGAAATAGATGAACTTTCTCAAAATTAAAGTCGCTTGCCATAATTTAATGATGGAATATTCGCCCCGCAATCGTAAGACTCCGGGTTGGAAATCGATCGAGTCTTGTCCATACTACATGTATAAAGTTTATTTTTGTCCCCAACCGTTGAAACTGAGAAAGGGGACTGTCATGCTTTTTTAATTTACGGGGTTGGTGTAAATACAAAATTCAAGTTGTAAATTTTGGATTTACACCAACCTGATAAATTCAAAATTTTCAACGTGGCGGGTCTATATGTTTTGTCTGTGTCCGTCAGTCAGACTGCCCATCCGTCCGGTAGGCGACACGTATTGATTCATCCGAGAACTCCCATAATTCTTACCAATAGTATAATTAATAAACTGTAGTAGGCATACGTTTCCTCTCCAAGCACTCGCAATTGATACAATTGTCTTGGATGAAATTTTAAACTGAAGTTCAGTTCATAGTAGGCGACACCCATCCCATTCCACTCACTCACAATTGTCCCGCAGATGTTTACCAATACACGTGGAATGATCACATTTCACATACAGTGTGTCGGGGTGCCTTAAATTCTTTTTAAAAATCAAACTTTTCATCACACGTTAACCCATAATCGTGTTTTAAGTGTATCAATTTCTAAATAATGTGAAAAAGAAATATAGTTGAGCTGTGATTAGTTGATTTACAATTCAGAATGGAAAGAATATGAGAAAAGTGCCTTGGGTTCAGTTTGTGAGAAATGGTGATAAATAAGGGGTGATAGGTATCAAAAAGCTAAATACACACAAAATTCAGGTCAAGGATCGAACCACCGCAGGTTATATACACAGACATATGGAAGTTCAGTATAAAATACATATACCCGCTCCTGTGTGGAGAAATATTCCAAATTGAAATCCAAATACGCAACCATTACTTACATATTTTAAAATACTATTTTCTTCGTCGTTTTGACCGGATATTCACATAGCAGGAGCACGTGAGGATTAATAATCCTGGAAACTTTAACTGATACGCACATACGTATAGACTTTTAATAACATTGCAACGTACATGCACTGAAACGCTTTAGAGATGTAGGCCCTAGAGGTAATAAGATTCAAGACCAGATACATCAACTATTATACAAAATTGCACAAAATGAATTATTTATATATAATTGTTTACCTTTTGAGCATTGACCTACAGTTGTTGTAGTTGATTGGTATAGGGATACCAGACGTACAGGGAACTTGTCATTTATTCCACGTATATAGTGATCGCGAAAGTGAAAGTTGCCAAAACACACAAAACTTGTAAGTATAGGTATTGGGAGTTTTGAAATATATTACATCGTTTACACGATACATCAGTCTACAGTACAGGCGTAGAAATGCCGAAATTACATCACAGATAGACGACTCGAGCTATGTGAAGCTCAATCTTGTAAAATATAGTACGTTTATCATATTTGTATTGATAATCCAGATAAGTTTAGAAATTTTGTATTATCGTCATTCACCGATCCTTTTCAATAAAAAATGACGTGTAAATATACATTAACTGTAAACTGATACATTATTATGATATGTATGAGGTAATATATGAAAGGCCGTTTGGGTCACAAACTTACTCAATGACCACTTTGACGTTAAAATTCACCTTTAACGCGTTAAAACATACTTTTTGCATGCAAATAGTGATTTTTAACGTGAAAGAGGACATTTTGACGCGTTCGTGTTGATTTTTAAGTATTTGCACGCAAAACAGGTTTTTAACGCGTTAGAAATGGAATAATACGATATGAACTTACGCGATGAAATTAACCAATCAGATGCCTCGTTTCATTATGGTGCCAGATATTGAGATGCATTTTCATAACAACAAAAGCTTGTGCTGTAAATACGGACATAGTCTATTTATTTCCATTTTTTTAACAATCTAAGTATGTATCTATACTCTCATTATAGTTCAATTAAAGATATTGGTTCGTTTGGTAAATATCGGTGACTGATTTGGACATAACAAGTTCGAAAAAATGTCATCTCCACGATCGAAACACGCTGTTATTTGGTCACATTTTTAGGTACTAAAAATCGTTGACATTTTACATCTCACATGTGCAGATATTCCCAGCATATGTATCTAGATTATCAGATAAAATCTAATCATTTCTTTTATTTCGTTTAGTAAATATCGTAAATACAAATTTCACTTCTTATCCTCTTCAGGACATTTTTGATTGTTTTCTTTATGTTGTAAGAAAAATTCTGATTGGCTGTTTCCTCTCAGTCACACTACAAACTTGCATGCAAGTGTATGATAATGACTTACGTGCAAGCAAAACTTACGCGATGAAATGCGTTTTGCGTGCAAAAACGTCTTTCACGTTAAAAGTCACTACTTGTATGCAAAAAGTATGTTTTACCGCGTTAAAAGTGACTTTTAACGTGTAAGTTGTCATCGTGTAAGTTCATCCCGTTTGTGACCCATCTAATTCGTAAAAAGTCAACGTTATAGATAAGACTTCATATGTTACAAAAATGAATGCAGGTACGTCATTTTCGTGATTTTTTTCTGTAAGCGAATGGAGTGACTGCATATCCAGTTTCGTTTGTTTGTTTGTTTATTGTTATTTAACGTCTCACTCAAAAATATTTCACTCAAATGGATACGTCACCAAATGCCGATGAAGGACTTCAAATTTTGGCCTATGCTCGGAATAGTACATTGGCGGATTCAAGGGGGAGTTGCGGAGTTTGCAACCCCCTTTGAAATATTCAAAACGACCCCAGACCCCTCGCCTTTGAACGCACCCATCTTCGGCTCTCGCATTCCGTAATGATAAAAATTATTACGCCCCCCTAAAAAAAATCCTGGATCCGCGTCTGTGATATATGAACAGCAGCCAGATAAAAAACAAACAGATTGATAAATTAAGATGTACCGCTTTAGAATTACGGTAAACGTGCAATTTATCTTATTCGCATCATTATGTTCTCTTCTGGATTCACCAGTGTTTTACTGAAAAGTGAAAGGTCAAACCCCGGTAAATCCAACAGTGAGAACAACAAAACATAAACTAGAACCAGAAAATAATCCATGAATAGAAACAGATTCATAAACATATATTGTGTTGGAATAAGAATAAAAGAAAAAGAAACAAAACAAAATAAAACAAAACAAAAAACAAACAAACAAACAAAAGCTCAGCTGCAGTCAAAACAACAATATCAGCCACAAACAAACAGCAAGCATAACAAACAAATCCATAAATAAACTATGTGTATTATGAACGAGGTGCAGTTAATCCTTGCTTTGTTATTTAACCTGAATCCCTGTTTTATCTTTTAAAATTCCGCCGCTTTTAGTCTAGCATTCAGAAGAAATTTTATGAATAAAATACAGGTATAAAATGTCCCACTTTAATTGATATTGAAAGCAAATCTATCAACGTGCTTTCTGGGTAAAAATATCAAACTCAAAACAAGGATTCAGATTAAATAACAAAACAAGGATTAAAGTTAAATATCATAATAGGGATTCAGGAAAAATATCAAGACTGTGATTTGGGATACATATCAAAACATGAATTCAAGTTATATCAAAACAGGGATTGATTCAGGATAAGAACAAATTAAACAGCGATTCAGGTTAACTATAAAAGTTAGGATTCAACTGAAAGATCAAGAGAGATTATAAGATCAGAGATCAAAATGGGGGTTAAGTTTAAATGTCAAAACAGGGATTCAGGATATAGAACAAAACAGTGATTCAGACTAAAGATAAAAATGGATTCAGAATGAAAATCAAAAGTGGGATTCAGGTTAAATACCAAAATAGAAATTCAGGTTAAGGATAAAAACGGGTATTTAAGATTAGTTTATATACCGATATGACTCTGCAGAGAATTCTAAGTCATTTTTTAACTATAGTTAAACACTGGCATTTGCTAACTTTAAAATTGAAATGACAAAATGAATACAGGATATTCACGTTTGTCTCTATAAGGATTTCCCTTATTTTCTGTTTCTTTTCTATATTTGACGTTTACGATCGTGATTCTACGAAACAACATCTTACTTAAAGTATTTTCATTGTACCAATTTAGGAATTAACGTGAAACCCTAACGTTGTTATGTCTCACCGTTAAAAATGAAAATAATTCGTAAAATTTATATTTCGAATTCATTAAATATTATTAGAAGATCTAAAACGCATTTACATGTAATTGAAAATAAACGTGTTTACATGCCCAGAAATGGGAGTGACATCTTCAGAACACTCGCTATAAATGGGGAATGCCGGTTAAAGAGTTCGTGGTAACTCTAAAATCAACACGTCCACAAAATACAGATCTCTCGTGCAATATATTAGGTAACGGAAGTGATGAGGGATCAATTTTTACGACTTGATGGAACATCAACGCAGTTATGTTATGCTAAGTTGTTTATTGGGAACAAGTCAAAGCACATTTTGCAGTATGGGGTTATTAACACATTACATTACATTAAAGTACACATGTATGTGCATTTAAGCAACATAAACTCAACTTCAAGACTGAAATTTCCAAATCACACTTTTATTCGTATATTTTTGCTTTTTAAAATGAAAATATGATAACAATTCGCTGAAAAATATAGGTCTACAAGACTTGTTGAAATAAATGCTATTAAAGGTCAGTTCGGCGTCCTTTATGAATTTTAAGATATTATAAATTTGCTTTTGAATGTTACTTTTCAATTATTTTTAACATTATACTCTTGTGATACAATTGACATTAAAACGATAGACTGGACTGTTAACAATTCTTGCGCACGATTAATATGCGAATGAGTTTTGGTCAAGTTTCCATTTCTGTGTACTGGCAAGATTTGTCTGTGAAGTTGGACATAGAAGTTGTGTCATTCCTCATTCACGCGATTTTAACTGATGAGAAACTCGCGGCAGTCTTCGAAGTTGGAAAATGTTTTACATCTACACGTATTGATCTAGAGATTTAAGGCTACTGATAGGAAGTATAGCGTAAGGGTATAATATTGCCCTGTCACATAGAAATTTAATATCATGAAACGATGTTTATAAGCACAAAATTTTTATAATCATATCGCTGATCTATGTAGCTTATTTGTTGCATAATATATAAACCATGGGTACTCCCGATAGGCCAAATGTCTGACCCGATTTTTAGTTACTTTTTTGTAAAACCTAATTTTACCTTAAAAAGTATTCAGTATACTGAGTGTATTATACCTCATTAAAACGTACGATTGCCATCAACTCGTATCGGTATTTTCAGTACTTTGATTTAAAATTAGATTTCTAGGCTCAACACAAAATGACAGTCGTCATACCATTGTTGTTATGAAATGATGTTATGTACAGGTATGATAACTATTAACATAAGTTGTTTTGAAGCATGATACTGGATGTATTCAATGGTAAACTGATGTAATCAGCAATTGTCCATTGACAATATAGGTATTAAAGTAAAATTACTCATAAATACATTCATGGTATTGTCCGTTTCACATACAATGCGGGGCGGAGTAACCTTTTGATTATCATACGGCCATGATTCTACTCACTTTTCGGTTATGACTGCACGACAAAAAAAAATACGTTTTATTCTTTAAAAAATGGATACTCTCTTATGGATGGTGACAAGTAGGGGCGATTATTCTTGTCAGTGTAATTTTAATCTTATGCTTTATTTACCTAAAATTTAAACTCGTCCAGGTCAAGAATGGGTTCACAAGGCTCCGACCCCGCCAGGTTGTATGGATTTCACTATAAGATTACTCATGCAGGGTTGGTTTTCCCTCTTTTACCGTTCAAAATGGCTAAATGTCAAAGCATTATCCTTTTGTGTCTAGATATGGCGCTACATTACTAATGGAATAATTCGGATATATTATGGTGCCGGAGTTTGGGTTTGTGATCAGGACACAGACAGGCGGCGAATGCTTCTTCGCCAAACATCTGGCATCAGAAGTGAAGGTCGGGAGAATAAGACGACATTATTAGTTATTAGTTGTGTTACTGACCGTCCACGGGAATATGTCGGGATAATCAAGTCCACGGAAGACAGTAATATAATTGTTTTATTTTGTCGAGGACCATATTATTCTAATTTAGTAAATGTGTTCAATTGCAACTGTACATAGAATTGTGTTTCATATCATCATCCATTGCCGTCTATATAGTCCATAGAACCATGGAAGGCAGTCACGTGACTCTTTTATGCCCAATGAAATGGCGATATTTCAGTATGAGGCAAAATAAGGCAAAATTTTGTCGAATGGTACAATAAAGAATTCTTATTGCATTGTTGAGAGTCTAAAGCAATGGTCTTGATTATAACACTTCACATACAGTTGGCAGTAACTCCATGTTAGTGGATAGTTAAACAATAATAATGAATGAGACAAGAATTCAATATGGTTACAGCCATTCTTCCGAATTCTGAAAAATGTAAAACCTCTAACACGAGGTTCAATGGCACCTAAAATAAATGTTGCAAAGCTAGAAATTGAAAATATTTCATATTAAAAAGATTTATCATGAACATTTTTGTAATTTGCAGTGAAAGTTTTATTCAATAGTTTTAATGGAGAAGATTAAAGTAATGTATTTTACGGAAGACTATAGTGATTTTAATGGTTCTTATATTGAAAAAAACAATACTGAAACATTTCTTTTAAGATAAGAGTGTTCCGATTTATCCTTTGCTTCAGTCTCGTTTGTTTGGTTGTTTATTGTTGTTTAACGTCCCACTCAAGAATCTTTCACTCATATGGAGACGTCACCAAATGCCGGTGAAGGGTTTCAAATTTTGGTCTATGCTCGGCACTTACGGCCATTGAGCAGTGAGGGTTCTTTATCGTGCCGACACCTACTGTGAAACGGGACCTCGATTTTTATTGTCTCATCCGAAGGACAAGAAACCAAACTGCCGCCGGCTGAACTCGAACTCACGACCTTACAATCAAGAGTCCAGCGCGCTACCATTTTTCCAGGCTGGCTCACAATCTCGTCAGTTAATGTAATTTAAATAAATAGGAAATATACAATTAGTCAAATATGTCAAAATCAAATACACTTTAGTAGTGTCTTTTATAACCATCATAGTTTCGTTATACTTAAAGGGAAATTAGCTGGTTTTTTTTTTTTTTTTTTTTTTTTTTTTTTTTTTAAGACATTCTTTCTATTTTACTACTTACATTAATATGCAATAACAAAAAGGTGAAATACACACGCATAAAACGTCTTCAATTCCTGCCTTTTTTATAAAAATAGCTTGAGAAACTCAATTTGGCAATTATTCATTTGCAATTAATTAACTTAACTTTACTATTAGTACATTGTATATGAATATCACACTGGATCTGACATTATTTTCACAAAATATACAGGAATATAATATTTGTTATGCCTGTGTATAGCTCTTATTTATTATTGTACATCAAGTATAAGTAGTAAAGGTAGATAAAATCGATTTTTTTATTTTGGTTAACACATCTAATGCCCCATTAATATCGGTGTCTGAAACAATCAATTGCCACATCAAATGCGACTAAATATAAGATGCATGTGTGATTGTTACTGACATAAAGGAACTTCACTGGAACCAGGAGAACAATGAATTAAGATTTAAAACATCCGACGGGAAATCAGCAAATTACGGAAAACCCCAAAACATCGATTAAAATTTATATTTCCCAATCGCATGGAAAACAAACATCCTTCACTTTGGTTTTCACAGAAGATTTGTATTTACTTATGAAAATGAATGATAATATAGTACGAGGAAACCTTTATTCTTTATTTCTATACACCAACATATAAGTAAAATCATGTGTTAGAAATATACTTATACATTGAAGATTACAAGAACCTTTTATATAATATACACTTACATACAAAATTCCCTTCATCCAAAAAGCAAGAACATTGCATCCGGCTGTTGTATTCCTGCTTCAAATACATTGTATACACATTATCATTGTTTAAAAGCCATTAGGAAATACAATTTCATTAGTATGGAATCCATTCGCGGATGTTAAAGATTATCTGCTTTTTATTTTATTGGTTCAATTGCATTCTATTATTGGCTTCGCTTTTATAACTTAAAATTACGCAATGAAATAATTCTAAAAATCCTATTTGTTTTTGTTTAGGGATGGTTAAACATATGCCTATGTAACATATTTTGGGGTTTACACTGGAATAAACATGATATATTGGACAAAGTATTCTTTTATTACAAAAAAATTATTAAAAAAAAATTCTTGTTACCCAAAAAAAAAAAAGACAAAACACTAATGGTAAGACAACTAACACGATTTAGGGTAAAAATGAAGATGTACCAATGGATAATCCAAATTTAAAGTCCATTATAATACGACGGATTAGATATACAAATGGTCTCAACATGAAGAACAATTGCGAATCCCAAACGGGATTGGACCAGGTGTCGAGAAGGAGCCAGCATTTACTGTTAGCATGGCACGCCCGTCGCAGATGTTACATGGGGACCTTGAAACTCAAAGTCCATTATAATACGACAGATTAGATATATAAATGGTCTCAACATGAAGAACAATTGCAAATCCAAAACGGGATAAGACCAGGGCCCGAAGTCACCAAATTTACTCAATACTCAAGCTCAACTTTAATTACATTATTTTTACTATAAAACTGTTTATAAAACTGTTTATAAAACTTTTGGATTTTAGTGATTAGGAAACATATTATGATTTTTAATCATTTACATATAAATTTTTGCGTCACACTTATGATTTTTCTTGTAAAAAATGAATAAATATGTTTGAGTACGGTACTCAAGATTTGAGTACGTACTCAAACATTTTTTTTAATATTTCTGAAGTTTTCTTCAAATGAGCAATAATTTTTATCATTATTTACAGTTGTATGCCATCAATATACAAACATGTCCAATTACAGAATAAAGTTTGCATGTTTTTATATTAAAATCGTGGAAATTTAGTTGAGCTTGAGTACTGAGTAAATTTGGTGACTTCGGGCCCTGGTGTCGAGAAGGAGCCAGCATTCACTGTTAGCATGACATGCCCGTTGTAGATGGCACATGGGGACCTTGAAACTCAAAGTCCATTATAATACGACAGATTAGATATATAAATGGTCTCAACATGAAGAACAATTGAGACCCCTCAATATATTTACTCCATTGATCACCGACCATTGCCACAAGTAAGAAAGACCATAGTTGCCATTTGAGTTTCAATTTCAGTACAGCTGACAGAACAATAAAGAAATCGCAACTTTTTATCTGGCTACTGAAATGAACGCGGATGGATTAATAAAAATACAGATAAATTATAGACTATATACTTAATCAAACAACATCCTAGTAAACATTTGATTACAGAACAACATTAATTCTAGATTAGATGCTTACCAAACCTGGATTCCGAAAATTGTAAATCTGGTATGTTTGTTCGTTCGACTCAACTGCTTTTTCTATGTAAAAGTAAACGAATTTTTAGTATTGTTGACCGAAATAACACATACTCATCAAAATGATACTATTTTTTTTATCAAAATTGAATTCAACAAAAACCGTGGATGTAGAAGTGCAAGAATAACAACATTTTTAATCATCTATGTTAGCAGTATTGCTGCAGCACAGTTGTTACGGGGTGAAGGGTTCATTGATAATTTTTTAACATTGATTCACTTTAACGACAAAATTCTCGGAATTTATATGGATTTACCACTACGCCTTCATTCTTTGAAGCAACATTGCGTTTAAGAAGACTTTAGCTTTAGTATCAGGTCCCCTTTTCAAGTTCAATGACCCATTCTTTATATCAAGGAAGTGTTTTATATCTAAAGAAATTTGAAGCATAATGTATAGGAAGAAAATAATAAAGTAAGGAGAGTAACAAGCGCTATTGAAATATTTTAATATCAATTGAAACATAAACAGTCTTTACAAGAACTATCGAAGTATGTTTAATATCGATAAAATATAAATAGTCTTGACTTAATTTCTATGCGTGCAATAAAATGAGTATATATATATGGTGATAATAATCCAATTCTATTTAAACATATGAGTGGGGAAAATACATAAACCATAAATATTTCTAAAAGTGTATTTTATAAACGACAGAGAGAAGTGTTAACAAACATCATATATCTTAGAAATGCGTCAATATTGACAAAACGGTCACCTTGACCAGATAAAAAGATATATGGCGTTCAAAAATTCATATGATGCATAAAAATAAGAGGGCTAAATACAAAGTGCCAGATGATACACATACACGCCAACTTTTTACCAATGTAATATGATTTTTTTTAAACAATTATTAACATCTTTAGGACAAATAATGACATACTAACAATATGGTGAATTATCTACATAAAACAGAAGCAGTTGATGGTAAACGAGGAACCCTCATTTGGCAAGTTGTTGCAAATGACTATCACGAAAATACACACCAGTCCCAGGAGCTTTCAATGACAGTTTTATTTATAATGTTAGCATTTTGAGTCTTCCACTAAGAACTATTTTTGATTTCACCAGATGGCATTGAAACGTCCCAAAGTATTCGTCAATTTAATTCCTACAACTATTAAATGCATTCTATGCGAAACAATGAGTTATTTGAAGAAAATTGACATTTTCAGTTCTCCATACTATCGATGACCTTTTACCTACCAGTCCAGTGATTGAAACATATAAAGGCCAACCAGGAGAGTCGGTCTGGTTCAGTCGGTAGCGCGCTCGACTCTTGATCGTGAGGTCGTGAGTTCGAGTCCAGCCGACAGCAGGTTGGTTTCCTGTCTATCGGATGAGACAGTAAAAACCGAAGTCCCGTGTCACAGTAGGTGTCGGCACGTTGAAGAACCCTCATTGCTCAATGGCCGTAAGTGCCGAGCATAGGCCAAGATTTGAAGCTCTTCACCGCCATTTGGTGATGTCTCCATATGAGTAAAATATTCTTGAGTGTGACAATAAACAACAATAAACAAACAAACAACAATCCATCTAGGAGATTATTTTGATTAAGGCCGAATTTAAGACGGGGTGAACATGTTTTCTGTAAAAACGCGAAAATGACCAGGGGCAAAAATGTTCAGGTACACGCATACAGTATATTCAATATTACAGCCTTTTGATGAATATTCCTATATAACCAGTTAATGTTTCTAAGGATTATGTAATATTCTATCCTCATAATTATAGATTGTACGATTTAACATTCTGACGTCAATTCTTAATAGAGGTTCTTTGTCTCATTACATGTATATCAATTATCATATATAGTTTCAATGTTCTCAAACAAAAATGTAGGAGTTGATTACACAAAACAGGTACGTTCTATTTGACACCCCGGAAACCCCCACAAAATATTCGTATTAATCCACAATATGAAGAGGACAATTTCAATTTGTGTGTGTGTGTGTGTGTGTGTGTGTGTGTGTGTGTGTGTAGGGTGTGTGTGTGTGTGTGTGTGTGTGTGTGTGTGTGTGTGTGTGTGTGTGTGTGTGTGTGTGTGTGTGTGTGTACAAGATAGTAACCCTGCTTCATTATCTTATCCCTCGTCCGACATTCACCATAATATTATAACCCGGTTTGCTCCTGACGACCATTAATGATGACATCACACGTTGTCACACGAAGAGAATCCAGGGAATTATCGAATGATATATAATTATGTGTGCGCCAAAATCATGTGTTTAAGATGAATAGGTCCTTACACATATTAAATATTTATACCAACACACGGTTGTTCTTCTGCGGTGATAGATTGCGAAGTACCTATAATTATCTGTACTTATACATTGATAAAACTTTTCAATGGTAATAAAATATGTCAAGAATGTTAAACTGATAAATAACACGTATTTTAAATTTTTAGTATCTGACTAGTACTGTTTTTATGTAAAAATGTAAGGGTTATTGAGTATATGTCGAAATATTTACGCCCGAATGCATTGTCTAAACATTCAATAACATTTGACTTACAATGGTCATCATTTAAAATATTTTAAAAATTCACAACAAATCACAAAAATATAAAAAATTTGAGTAACGTGTCATCGTTATAGCGTGTATGAATATGAATACGACATATGAATACACAAAAAATAGTCCCCCCGGTCCTGGGCGTACTAGTATATGGTAGTGTACTGCACTTTTTCATAAAATGTTAACAAGCATTAAAATCATCAGCATGTTGATCCGGTAAAAGGCCCCATTCCCAATGCAAAATCTGCTAATTTTCCCCAATTTTGAGCGAATATTTCCCAGTTATGTTCACCATGTAGTTAACATTTGGTATTAAACAATAAAAAAAGGAAAATTTAGTACATGTATGAACTGCACTTCAAGGTCTGCAGATGAAGACCATTTTGTTAGTTAAATAATAAGAAGCTAAATTAATCACAAGTTTTGTTTTAATTCTTATGAATTAAATGACAATAGCTACATTTTTCACCTAATAGGACCATTGCGATGTTAAATTCCCAAATTGGAAGGGTACAGGAACCTGTCCCAAAAAGGGTCTATTAACCCCATGTAAATGGAAAACGCAAGTAGGATATATGATATTAAGCCATATGATCTATCAGTGTGTGGCCAGTTTTACTGAAGGTCGCAACGTTGCCCACAAAGGTAGACGTAACTTTAGACGTAAGTCGAGTAACACAGTTTCACAAAAGGTCGTAAACATATACTTACTCGTTATCCTACACTAAGTTACGTGTGAAATTAGTAGTAGTTTGAGATAGACGAAGACTCGGAGGTAAGTGTATACGTCTACACGGTAAAGTAACGACCTATAGTGAAATTGGCCCCTGTTTTTAAAAGGGTTAATTCAAGGTCACATATGAAAGGTGGTATCTTAATTCAGCCGACCTAATATTCGACCTTGAAAAATGAATAAGAAATTAAGTCATATGTTGAAGTTTTGAATAAACAGACATTTTGTATTTTATGTATTTCAACTGATCATGTATTTCACGTTCCATCAGAGAGTGTTGCACCATTAAACAAGTCGCTTCAAAGTTTTGAAATAAAATGTAGAGTCGTTAGTCGAGTAAGGCCAGGTTTTCAGAAATGAGTTTCATCTCCTGTCCGCACAGCTCTTTTCCTAGATGGAAGGTAAATGGCATAGAATATGCAGTTTGATTACATTCGTCAGATTGTAAGAATGTAGTGGCAATTAAAAAAAATTGGAAATACGGACCACTCAAGCAAGGACACACACACACACACACACACATATACACACACACACACTAAAACATCACGGGTCTGAGTCAGGTCGCTCATTAAATCAAGCCAAAGCAAGCAAGCATGTTCAAGTTAATATTGCAATTCAAATTCATTTAAATATTTTTGTTTAAGTGTAGAGGAAATATTTTTTCCGTTTTAAAAAAGGGCATGTGCTATTAAGATTTACTTTAGATCATAATCATAGACGTCTATTCTATCAATCAATTTTCCAGTCATGGCTGATGTACACTGCCACGATGTAACTGTAATATCGTTGAAAATGGCGTAAAATACCAATCAACTAACTAAATTATGTGTATATAAATACAATGTGTAGCTATCTTCATTCAAAGATTATTTGGATTTACCTAAGCATGGCGTCCTTAAACCCTACAGTTTTATTACTTATTATTATAACAGCTATTGCAGTGACTGTTTCGGCGTCGTCCTTTTTCTGTGCTAAGCTTTTTGTTTTTCAGTCCATTGTGGACAAAGTACTGCAGTTATAGTCATGAAACTTCACATGCACATTGTCTAGGGTCATTACTCCACAATGCAGGAGGATGCTGGTTGCCTTGGCCTAATTTTGATCCAAATTATAACAAGCATAAAACAGGCGAGCTATATGGTCTGCTTTCGCGACCAACTATTTTTCAGTTATATGGTGGTGGCCAGTTTTTAATGGTTGAGGAGAGAACCCGGTTACAATGTACCCGGGAAGAAACCACCGGCCTTCCACAATTAAACTACCAAACTTTCAAAACTCAGCTTAGATTACAGCGGGCCCTGTACCTGCGCTGAGCAGAAGTGAGAGACTTCATGGTTCAAAGGGCTATGCTCTAACCAATCGGCCATGGAGGCCCCGGCTTTTGTTTGAAGAATAAACAATACGCATTAAGGTTACGTCAACATGTCTCAGGAAAAAATATATATATTCCGAATAGAGACTTAACTAGGCAAATGTTAAATTGATAAAGAAAACTACAGGTTTGGGGTTCTAAATGTAGGTTCCTTATCTAACCACTGTCAAAAATATGAATAACATGTCAATTACGATTTCATGTTTAACGAAATGAAAACAACCAATTTGGGATCCATGGGAAAGTTGTCATTATCAAGAGTTTGAAGTACTACAGATAAAGAGCCAGATTTCGGTATATATTTATGAAAACAAATAAAATACTCTCAACTGTTTTGTATCCTGTGTGACGTGCGAGTGAAATCAGAATTGCAGTCATGACATTGCAATGGAATAGGAATATATTTCAGGATTAAAAATAAAATTTACAACTCATGAAAACAAAGCATTATGCAAACATTAAATATATCTGTACTTGAGGAAATTATAAAAATAATTCCTCAATCAAAATACTGTGATAATGAAATGTGTCATGTAACCTTTGTTTATATATAAAACGTGAAAACCAGATGGTTATGCTTCCTGCTTCCCGTTATGAATTTAATCAAATGAAAACAGCACTACATAAGTACATTATATATAAATTTTCTTGTTACATACTTGAATTTATTAAATTGATCGAAATAGATTTGGTATTTATAGTCAATCAGCTGCCTCTTGAGGCACTTTAATTTCTGGTGATACTTTAGTTTAATTGTAGCATCATTTTCAAATACCGGTATGTAGAGGTAATGAGTACCCGGTCTCACTTTCATATAAAATTTCGCGAGGTGTAAAACACTAATTAAAATCACTACTAATATATCATACCATATTCGCGGATCGGAAGCAACATGAAAATAATATAGATTCCAGCAAAAGCAGCCCGTAATATATTACGTATAATATAAATTATCAATATATGATTTTATTTGAAAATAAAATATTTGTTTCTTAAATTCTCGGATTGATCAACACCGCGAATATAGCAAATATGAGTTATTTTCCCTCTATACTGTATGTTTATAACGTTGAAAGAGTATGTATATCTATGTGATATATACCCGTGACATCCACATACCTCTTACTCTAACTTCAACACATGCCCGATTAATTTGAAAACAAGTTGTAGAAATATCTTCCTGTTGCAACTTTACGTATATCTTATAATCTTATCTGTAACTTGGGTGTTGAGTATAAACACTCAAATACAACAACTTTAAAACTGATATATGAAGAAAACATAATCATATGTGACAACGCCTATTTGGATTTGCATAATTTATTATAAGAATCTATTGACATCTCTAACTGTAGCCACTGCCTTGTCAAAATTTTATTTATCTTTTTTATGATTTGAGGATACTTATTACCATTTAGATGCATTGGCATGTTCTTCGTGATTACCTTTATAACAAGAGGCCCATGGGAGGAGACTTTAAAATGAATGAAAATGACAAAGCTGGGAAAGAATGTCAAAATTATGTCAAAAACTATTTTTCCAATTTATTCCAAAAACAGGAACTTGAACCATGCATCCATAAAAATCACTCAGATGCAATTAGTTTTTCAAAGAGGGGTACCCTCTGAGACCTATTTTGCCCAACCTGGATCCATCTCTGAGTCGATCTGGTCAAAAAACATAAACTTGTCACGGGAACTTGGATACTCTACTTGCTTCCTTTATTCTTCAGCAGTTTTGAAGAACATGTGTGTGAAAAAAACGCTCTCACATTTTAAGATCATACCACATGATATATTAGATATTGCAATTAATGTTATGAAGATATCACATGGTATTAAGATACCACGTGATATGTATGGTATTGTATTTCATGTTATTAAGATATCACATGATATTAAGATATTGCATGATACGAAAGTGAAATACCATATTATGAACAGTATGGCAAGATATATACCAGTTAACATGATATATAGGTGATGATTTAATTGTTGTTTCGTTACATATTACTTATGTAATTAAGGTGTCACGTGGTATGCAATATGTATACTGTATCTATATATAATATGATTTTTGTAGATTTTGGATATAAATTGAATATTGTAAAGTGTTTCATATAATATTCAAAGGAACGAGAAAGTTTGACAAGACACTGATTAATGTTTGTTTATTGTTGTTTAACGTCCCACTCAATAATCTTTCACTCATATGGAGACGTCACCAAATGCTGGTGAAGGGCTTCAAATTTTGGCCTATGCTCGGCACTGACGGCCATTGAACAGTGAGGGTTCTTTAACGTGCCGACACCTACTGTGACACGGGATCTCGGTTTTTACTGTCTCAGTCCGAAGGACAGGAAACCAACCTGCCGCAGGCTGGACTCGAACTCTATACCTTACGATCAAGAGTCGAGTGCGCTACCGACTGAGCCAGGCCGGCGCGACACTGATTAAAATATCGAGAAATGGAAACGTTCAAATTATTTATAATAAAAAGCATTCAAGGATATATCGTACCAGATGATATTTCGTATACACGTGTGCGTAGTAAACATGCTAATGTTCTTTATTTTGCTCGTGGGAACTTATAAAAAATTTAACTACTTTAAACGTTTTCAAGGTTGATGTAGCAAACACAAAAGTAGAAAGAAAAGTAATTACTAGTCGTTAAAAATAAAATACACATACATCTATCGGAGTATGTGAAAATAACATACATGAGGGTATAAACAAATGGACTAGTTAACAATTCATCTAGAAACTTTCATTGGTTTATTCTATTTTAGAGTTAAGGATGTCATCCATAGTCTGAAGTGAAGACAAATAAAGCATATTTGAATATTCTTGAACTTCTAAATAAAATGATGTAAAGCCGGACAGTCTCGCGCATCAGGTCAGGATAGAATCTAGATTCTAACCAAAATGGAGAAACACAATATATTTGTGAGGAAAATGAAATATAACATGCAACGAGATATATTGATATAGTTCTCCATGATATGAGTTTTGAATTTTGAGAACTTACACATTTAAAAACTGAATACACCGATTTTCCATGTTTTCAATCGGTTTTCCTTGTCATTAATATGTGTTTGATTAAATACTAACATCCTGCAATAACACTAATCTATATCTTTTCAATGGAAAGTTAAAGGTTATACAGAATTGCATGTATTCTGTTGGTGATTGATATTAGTCGTTTGTAACAATGAAACCGATATGCTTATCCAAATATGATATTAAATCGATTTCACTCTGACGTCAGCCATTGTTAAACAGTTCATAGACAAAGATAATTGTTACATAAAATATACATAAACTATCACAAGACTTGATACGGCCTATATGTGAATGATATAAATTGAATATATTACGTTCTTTCTTAATGTTTTCCAAAAACAGAACATTCTGAATTTACTTCCAACCTCTATATTTAGAAATAATATACCTGCTGTACCATAGTAATTCAAGCAAATCATAAAAATGAAAATATTAAATACCTTCAGCAAAAATAAAAGACACGAGACAAATATGTTTCATGGTTTGAAAAGGTGAAAAAGGTAAAGGCGAAATTTCTTCTCAGAACAAGGGGTTCTGAATTTACTTGCAACTTTATTCTGTAGAGCAGTGATTTAAAAAGAAAGCAAAGCATAAGAATGAAAACATATGTCTATCATACATCTTAGCATTTTAGAAATGTGTCACAAAGACATCGTAATAACGACAGAAATATCAGTGAGCTAAAGGAGGAAAACTGGAAATGTCTTGCAAGACAATCGTGGAACGATGAAATCTACACTTCCTTGTCTGAAGCGACATAACAATCAACATTGGAAACTGAACAGATAAGTGAGATAAACAAAACAGGGACCACTGTTTACCTCAGGCGTTTTAAAAACAGAATCGATGTAACATTCATGTCTTCATCCTCGGTATATGTACATATTGTTTTAATCAGTTCAACGAAATATCACTATCATATACCAATCGTGAACTAAACATTGACCACAATGTGCCTCTCAGAGATTCTCAATAAGATAGATAATACCGTACATGTTGCATAACAAGATTTGACTTTGAATTATCAATAACAGTGGTTTTTGACCGGTCAACTGGGGATGCTTACTAAATTACTTCTCTGTGACACGTGATGCCACATCTGGGTTTTCCGAATTTTTCAAATGTTTACCACATATAAATAATGTACTCTCTGTATATCCTGACGATTAAAAGTTCAATTATATCTGTGCATGTGCGTTTGATATTTTAACACGCATGTCTTACATAAGTCCATATTGCAAGAGACAATAATAGGGTGATTATTAAATTTGTACTATGTCAAGGACTTTGTACTATGTCAAGGACTGTGTACTATGTCAAGGACATTGTACTATATCAACGACTTTGTACTATATCAAAGACTTTGTACTATGTCAACGACTTTGTACTATGTCAACGACTTTGTACTATGTCAACGACTTTGTACTATGTCAACGCATTCAACAACTTTTTCAGCTATAATAAAACGGTGGTCACTTATTTTAACGGTAGACGAGAGAACCCGGCTACAATGTACCGAAAAGCGACCACCTTCCGCAAGTAAACTGGCAAACTTTCTCGGAAAATTAGCGTAGGTTACAGCGGCACTCAAACCCGCACTGACAGTATAGGTGAAATACTTTGTGTTCATGGTTTATCGGTCCAATGACACAAAGTCCATAATCAAATATCTGTTCATTTATTTTATTGTTTTTATCACAAGTAGCCTGATAAGATATCAACATATTCCATAGTCGGTTTCTGGTACTATAGCATTTTTGATATACATGATTATTTATGTTAACAAATTATATAGGCCTATATATAATTAAATTGGTTACTTGAATATGATGTTGTGTGTATATAATTAAAAGTAGAGAATTATGGATTACAGTATTATTTTTCTTTTTGGCAATTTCTGAGCCGACCTGGCTCAGTCGGTAGCGGGCTTGACTCTTGATCGTGAGGTCGTGAGTTCGAGTCCAGCGGCGGCAGGTTGGTTTCCTGTCCTTCGGATGAGGGAGTAAAAGCTGAGGTCCCGTGTCACATAGTAGGTGTCGGCACATTAAAGAACCCTCACTGCTCAGTGGCCGTAAGTGCCGAGCATAGGCCAAAATTTGAAGCCATTCATCGGCATTTGGTGACGTCTCTATATGAGTGAAAGATTCTTGAGTGGGACGTTAAACAACAAATAAAAAAATAATAAAATAGGCAATTTCTAATTGTCTTCATTACTGCACTTCGTCTGTCGAAGCAGTATGAAGCAATACAGAGATCTATTTATTATTTAAGCAGCCATTTTCTACACAACAGAGAGCTGTACTATATCAAGTGCACTACTCAATGGAGGCGTATACTGTTTGTTGATTCTAATATGCGAGTCAATAAACTGGTAAAAAAAGTGCAAATCAATATACTGAAATAGATCATCGTTTAACTAAATACCACAATCTACTATTACTAGCAAAAGCAAAATAAAAAAACATCCCCCAAATTAAACCTGAGAGAAAAAATTATGTTTTCCTACCTTTTCTTTTGTTTTGCTTGGTTTTACCGAAAGGGGATCCCCCTACCTCGTTGTGCATATCAAAACAACATTGTTAAAAACTGCAGCAACAGTTCAATGTCCGTAGAAAGACTGTTACTACCAAGCAAGTATAACTTAATATTACAAGTACAGAATTGTTCAACATTTTGAAAGTGTTCTAATGTTAGATGTAACTTGCAAATCAAACAATAGAGGGTGAAGGACCATAAGGTGTAAGCCCATTTCCCACGTCAATTTGAATATCATTCGATATCATCGAAGTTTTCACGTCAGTATACAAATTTATAACTATGCTGTATGGAAAACTATATAGACTGTCGATGGTTCAAACTTTTATTTTCGCTTAGATCTATATTTTGGTGACTAGTTGATAAATCGATCATAAATTCCATCGACTTAAAACAATAGAATTAACTAACAGGCATATAATTCGAAATTTTATGTATGGGAACTCGCATAGCAGCTTAGACGGTATAGCATGTTTTACATCCTGGCATCTTCATTGCGGATGCAGTTTTCAACAAATGATAGTATTCAGGAATTTCTGTGAATTTAATTGAAGGATCATCTTTAATCTTTAGTTTTTAATCCTTAAAAAAAGCTTCTGCAAGTGAACCGACTAACTTTCTCATAAAATCAACTTAGATTACAGCTGAAATTTGATATTCTAAATTAGAGTTATCAGATTATTAATGTATAAGAAATCAGGAATCCAGCATCAATACAATTTCAAAATCAGCTACACATTATTACTATTACTTATTTTAGATCACATGTAACAAAGAGATGCTTGAGTTATTGTCTGTGGCGTTGTAGCTTGATATATCGGATGACTTTGTATATTTTAATGTTAATTCCTTTGTAAAAAGTTGATCATACAATTTAGTCCATGATTACATCTCATATCTTCCAGACAATTTTCGTTTTTCATATTATATTGGTAAAAAGCGCACGCCAAAGATAAAAAAATCTTTAGAAAACTGCAAAGCGGGATAAATATATTCAGCATGATCCGCAGTTTTACGTAATAGACACTGTGGTACAAACAATCGAGTACCACTTGCACTTGTAAATAATCTGGATTTTTGGAGATCTAATAGACGACTACAGGTGAAGTCTACCTAGGAAAAGGCCTCATTTGGCTGTGTGAAAATCGCCTCATTCTGGTCTCGATCTCTTCCGAGATTATGATGATGATGATTATGATGATGATGATGATGATGAAGAAGTTGAAAGATAATGCGCCATCGTGAATGTCAAAGTGCAAAGTACGTATTTCCGATAATCCATGAAGCACAATGAAAGATTTCAGGGTTTATAACCGTGCAGTTCTATGGAGAAACAAAGAGGTTATGCCAAAATTTTATTCTATTCTAAATATATGTGTATCATATATTTCTATTGGTCGTAAAAATAAAGTTCAAAACAT
Source organism: Atrina japonica (assembly GCA_030159075.1). Taxonomy (NCBI): domain Eukaryota; kingdom Metazoa; phylum Mollusca; class Bivalvia; order Pterioida; family Pinnidae; genus Atrina; species Atrina japonica. The sequence goes on along the minus strand of BROG01000091.1, from coordinate 35,590 downwards.
TGTTTTAATTATTACATCCCCAAATAAGACGCATGGGTGTAAAGAGCTATATCATCTGAGACCTGTGAGTGTTTCCCTTAAAGGTCTACATGTATAACTATGCTATATTTTAAACACATGCAAAAACAAATGGAAACTTAAAAGTTTGTAGTTATTTATAAATTATTCGTGTAAATGGCGACTTCCAGGTTTGTGGTTATTTATATTTTTCGTGTAAATATTATTTATATAAATGGCGACTTACATGGTTGTAGTTATTTATATAACTCAAGTAAATGACGATTTACAGGCTTGCTGTTTTTCATATTATCCATGTAAATGGCGACTTCCAGGCTTGTATTTATTTATTTTATCCATGTAAACGGCGACTTCAAGGTTTGTTGTTAATTATATTATTCGTGTAAATGGCGACTACAGACTTGTGGTTATTTATAATATTCATGTAAATGGCGACTTACAGGCTTGTGGTTATTTTTAGTATTCGTGTAAATGACTTACAGGTATATTATTCATGTAAAAGGCGACTTACAGGCTTGTATTTATATCATTCAAGTGAATGGCGACTTACAGGCTTGTATTTATATCATTCAAGTGAATGGCGACTTACAGGCTTGTATTTATATCATTCAAGTGAATGGCGACTTACAGGCTTGTATTTATATCATTCAAGTGAACGGCGACTTACAGGCTTGTATTTATATCATTCAAGTGAATGGCGACTTACAGGCTTGTATTTATATCATTCAAGTGAATGGCGACTTACAGGCTTGTATTCATATCATTCAAGTGAATGGCGACATACACGATTGTGGTTATTTTTTATTATTTGTGTAAATGGCGACTTCCAGGCTTGTATTTATATTATTCAAGTGAATGGCGACATACAGGATTGTGGTTTTTATTATTTGTGTAAATGGCGACTTACAGGCTTGTATTTATATTATTCAAGTGAATTGCGACATACAGGATTGTGGTTATTTTTTATTATTTGTGTAAATGGCGACTTCCAGGCTTGTATTTATATTATTCAAGTGAATGGCGACATACAGGATTGTGGTTATTTTTCTATTATTCGTGTAAATGACGACTTATAGGCTTGTGGTTATTTTTCTATTATTCGTGTAAATGACGACTTATAGGCTTGTGGTTGTTTATAATATTCATGTTATTATATGGCGACTTACAGGCTTGTATTTATATTCTTCAAGTGAATGGAAACTTACAGGCATGCTGTTTTTTTATATTATCCATGTCAACGGCATATTCATATTTATATTTTATATTTTTCAAGTGCATGGCGACTTACAGGCCTGTGGTTATTTATATTATTCATGTGAATGCCGATTTCCTATCCAGTAAGTATATATGTATTAATATTTTCCATGTAAATTATGACTTCCAGGCTTGTAGTGATTTATAATAATCATATAAATGGCGACTTACAGGCTTGTAGCTATTTATAATAATCATATAAAAGGCGAGTTACAGGTTTGTAGTGATTTATAATAAACATATAAATGGCGACTTACAGACTTGAAGTAATTTATGATTATCATAAAAATGGCGACTTCCAGGCCTGTAGCTATTTATAATAATCATATAAATGGCGACTTACAGACTTGAAGTAATTTATGATTATCATAAAAATGGCGACTTCCAGGCCTGTAGCTATTTATAATAATCATATAAATGGCGACTTCCAGGCTTGAAGTGATTTATGATAATCATATAAATGGCGACTTACAGGCTTGAAGTAATTTATGATAATCATATAAATGGCGACTTCCAGGCTTGTAGTGATTTATAATAAACATATAAATGGCGACTTACAGGCTTGTAGTTATCTATTAAATATTATTCATGTAAGTGTTGAATTACAGGATTTCATTTAATCAAGACATGTTATCCATGTAAATAATTTTTGTTCAATGAAAATGCACCCTAATTAATAATGAAAGTAGTACTATCTGTTTATGCTTTTGACTGTTCTTCACATCATTACTTTTGGAAATGTTTAACATTTTGATTATTATATAATCATTCTTCACATAGGCAATCGTAAACGATTATCACAATATGTACGACCGATATCGATATTTTACTAACTTACAACTATTTGTGAGATTGTTTTCCAAAACCAATAGCAATATGTTTCTTTGTCTCACCTAATCAATTGAGGTGCCATTGAGTAAATTTATATTAATATGGTATTATTGCGATAATATAATTATTGTATTGGGATAGTTCAAATAAAGATCGCTATAGTATATATTGCGATAGACCAAATAAAGATCCCGATGGTCCAAATAAAGAATCTAATAGTATTGCAATAATCCAAATAAATAATTGCGATAGTATTGCGATACTGATAAACTATCCCGATATCATTACAATAGTCAGTGACAGCCAAAATTTTGAATTACCGGCATAAACTGGCCACAGAAAAACAAACTGTATATATATATATATATATATATATATATATATATATATATATATATATATATATATATATATATATATATATATTCCATTTAATTTACTATAACGATTTTATATATTATCCAAATGCCTAGATATTCCCGATAATCTTTCTTGCAGCAAATTGTAACAACTGATATTATCGAATGTACGAGCAGCTCGATCACTATACTTGTGGTTGTCTATTGCATTGTCAGTCTACTCAAATTCACAATATCAAAACATACCACTTCTCTACTCTTTACACAACAATTCCACATAAAAGATTAAAAGAAAGACTTTTTAGCATCATAGACAATTGTTTTTTCACAAATGTGGTACCCGAAAATTTAAATATCTAGTGATTGGTTATCATGCTACTTATTTTGTCAAACACCACTCTGATTCTACACATAAATATACTGAAGTTGATATAAAAAGCATGCTGGAATTTCTAATAGACAATATACAATGTATTTGTAATGTTCGGAAACGTGGTCTTTCAACAAACTGTCGGCATTCCTATTGGAACCAATTGTGCCCCTTTATTGGTCGACCTGTTCCTTTATTCATACGAAGCAGACTTCATTCAGAAACTGCTGAATCAAAAGAAGAAAAGCTAGCGGTGTCCTTTAATTTGACATTAAGATATGTCGTTGACGTTTTGTCAATTAATAATGACAATTTTCGTACATATGTCAATGCGATATATCCCAGAGAGCTAGAAATTAAAGATACAACAGAATCAAGCATACACGCTTCATACTTAGACATTTTAATTACAATAGACGGAAAATAGGCAACTAAGGTATACGACAAACGCGACGATTTCGGCTTTCCCGTCGTAAATTTTCCACATTAAAGTAGTAATATCCCACAGTCACCCGCATATGGAGTTTATATTTCACAAATAATCCGATATGCCAGGGCGTGTTCAATATATGAACATTTCACATACAGATGTTAACTACTCACTGACAAATTATTCACACAGGGATATCGAAAACCGCATTTGATGTCAACGTTCCGCAAATTTTACGGTCGGTATAATAGTCTTATTTGGTATTACTGTTTCACTAGGTGAAATGTTGAGTTGCCTTTTCGTTGGCGGTTGTTGAGATGTCTGTACCAATTGTGACGAGGATTCGTTTCTCACGTATTTCATATGGACTTGACTGGACTCACGGCGGGTGTGACTGGTCGACAGGGGATGTTTACTCCTCCGTGGCACCTGCATGATCCCACCCCTTGGTTTCCGTAGGTCCGTGTTTGTCCATTTTTCCCAGATTTGGTATCTGAGATGTTTTATATTACTAATTTGCATTATTACTATTAGAAGGTAGGCTACAGCGATGCATTGACAGTTGGTGTATTGTTGCACTCCTTATATTCAGTAACTGTGGCTTTTTGTATTTCTATCGTGCACAGCCACTGGATCAACATTATATTTCTGATTTATTTAAGCATAACTTCTTTTAAAGAATGATTTTTTTTTTGCTATTTCCTTCTTTCCAGGGTTAAGGGAGTGATCGCAGTGAGCGAACAATCTCTTACACAGGGATGTCGGCCCTAGCACGCTCGATCAACAGTGCAAGCACCCAACAACTCTAGATCTGTGTAATAGATTGGTGAGCGGTATATAACGACTGAATTGCTCGGGCTAAAAGCAATGGTTATTTTTTAAATGGTTCTTAGTTGTACGTGCACCAACTATGGCGCGTTTCTGAGGATAAAATTACTATGTAATGTTTCTATCGTCATTTATACTGAGAATCAAATCCAAGGATCGAATTCGGGTCGCTAACCACTGTGCTACCCGGACACCTTGGATTTGACAGGGGTGTATGTGACATGGTATGGCGGTAGCCAACAGGGACACGTGAGTTTTTTTTTCCGAGCACTCCTGTTTCCTCCCACTGCAAATCATCCCGGCACGCCGACATCGAAGGCAACAAGAGATATTTATATAAGTTACTTTAACATGTTCGTCAATCGTTATAAAATAAATAAAGTTTAAACTTTATATTGGGAAACAGGTAACAGATCGTTATGTACACTGTATTCATCGCGGAGTCTCTTTTATTCTGTTGAAATGACTCGGGTTTATCATGTGTATACATAGGAGCATGCTAAAATAATGTAACCAATGCAAAATTATCGTGCGATTAACACGAAGTGGTACGTCCGGGTTCTGACAAAGACCCAAATACTATTTACATACAATGGCTATACATGTATTTAGATCTGTAGTATATTTAAAAATATCAGGTAAACGTTACAATATAATCTGAAATGTCGTATTAAGAAACTGATTTTGTAGATAAACGGCAAAGTCATTATTATGAAATAATATCAAAATTAAGTATAGGCCTACATATAAATTAGAGTAAACATTCATTCACATATTCACAATCTGAAAACATTCATTCACACATTCACAATCTGATGAAAAAGTGCAGAACATTTTGAATCTACCCGTTATGCAATCTTATATTTCATAACGTCGGGTAACATATAATGCTAATCAAATAATGAGTCAATGTTTAACTGAGTTTGGATTTTGTGCACTTATAATTATTCAACAACATATGTATGTAGTCATATATATAGAACAAGTTTACGAGATAATTCCCGTACTACGCACAAATTTGTTTCTATGAATGGTGGTCGAGAATTCTGAAAAATGAGAATCATCGTGATGTGCTATGTGGTTTTCGTTTTCATATTATAACCACCCTTCACCGTATGAAAAAAAAATGTACTTAATACTGTTGTAAGTGTATACTGTATTATATCAAGAACTTTAATACCTTGTGCTTATAAGCCGGACGTCTTTTGGAATAAAGAATTGAATTGATTCATTTTATGTTAAAGCCCTTGGTAAATCAAAAGGTCATAACATCAAAATGATAGGCTACTACGATTATGGATTATAAAAGTGCATGTACATATTTTTGTCATTTTATGCATTAGCTGTGTTGTTATAAAATTTATGCAAGCCGCTCCAATGTCTTAGATTTCGCAAACTGTTATGTAAGCAAGATCCGAAAATAATATATATATATATATATATATATATATATATATATATATATATATATATATATATATATATATATATAGGCGTCTGAACCGGGGGGCTAGGGGGGGCTTAGCCCCCCCCCCCCCCCCCACTTTTTTGCAAAGATAGACATAGGTGTTAAAAATTGGGGCTTAGCCCCCAGACGTTTCTGGCGTGTGTATGTGTTCTAAGTTGGTTTAGCCCCCCCCCCCCCCTCCACTTTCAATTTGCTTCCGACGCTGATGTATATATAATATATATATATATATATATATATATATATATATGTATATATATATCAATCCACGTTTGATTTTTATCGCCAAAATTCACAATTCCATCGAAAAATGTTTAGTTCAAGCAAAAGCTTTGCAGCTTTAAAAAAGATCTAGATCTAGTTCAGCATGTATGTTGAGGACAAAATAAGTTGTTTAAACATTCCAAGTCATTAGAAAAAACAGCTGATGTATAGGCCTTGGGCTAGTTACTACACGAGAACTTAGAGTATACATGTAATCGGGTCATGACCTGGTTAACTATCTTTAGAACGAAGTTCATGTTTACTAGAGCTTTGCAACTAGTAACAGAAAACTGCTAATTTTCGAAGCTTTAATCGGGTATCAAACAAACAACAAAATTCTGAATTAGCGTCATATGGTGTCGTTTTTCAAAACAAAAGACAACACTGCACAATCTGCAGATCTGTACATCACGCCTCCTAGATACATCTATTTGTTTTCGCTGTGTAAACGGAGGCGTAACTCGTATCCAGTACTAGGTGTTACTTGGAGCAAGACACTCTTGGATACTGGTTGTATCTGCTTACATGAGGTACAAGACTCTATAGATTTATCTGGAGCTCAAAAGCAGGTACTTACACTTTAATGCAACTACTGAAATTGATGTTGCATTCCTATATATTTACAGAGAACAAAACAGAAAAACGAAAATTGAATTCCTACCTTTCTTTCTGTTTGGAGCGGATTGGGATTTTTACAAAGGGGATCCCCCTCCCGCCTCGTTCGGGTTTACTCAATTTAAATACACGGGATAAACATGTATGTTGGGTACTTATAAATACAATGATCAACAGTCGTTGTCGTGACTATCTGAGTCAAACTTGTAAACATCATGAAACTTGCATGAGTTTGTGTCAACGATTTAAGTTCAACAAGGCAGAGAAAAGACAAATAAGTCAATTTTTAAAAAGATTTTCTTAGTTTACAAAATGTTAACAGGCCTATAGCCTACATCTAGACATATTCAGATGGCTAAAACTACCGATACCCTCAACCGGCCGCAAAGTATTCAGAAATTTTGATAGAGTCGGTCATAGAACAGCAGGTCTAAAAACAATTATGACGGGCCAGCGTGAAAACTGTGCAGGTCAAAAAAAATAAAGGAAAATTATGGTGCAATATTATTTGATTTTTGACAAAGTACAAAAATTTTTGTGGTTTCATCTTTGATTTTATATAAATTGGTTAAAATCAGCTACTATTTAGTACAACAGTTACAAGAAATTTCGAATCGTTCGTGGCCCGACGTGGTGGTAGAATATTCGTAATACAAGTGGAAGGTTTCGAGTTCAAATATGAGTCAGACGGAAGACTTTTTACACAAGTAGGGGCTATTAACTTTTCCAATGACAAGCGTTCTGCATAAGAAGTGAAAGTCACAAGACAAGGCACGATTTCAAATCGAGATGCCCTGGCCGTCTCACGACAGGCTTGGCATTGAACCATCTCTTTGTTTACAAATCTATAACATAGGTCAAAATTTGTGGCACTTCACGTACAGCTGATGAAAAACATTTCACCCCTTTTCATTTTCGCGGTTGCATGAACAGAGGATAGATCTAGTAAACTTTCGGTCAGAAAGTATTTAATTTAAGGTCTTCAAATCACTCGTTTTCCGTGTTTTCGGAACATTCATATCTAAAATGGACCTCGGATTTGCAATAGGGTTATATATATCGGATAATGTTTTCGTCTTTAAACTATGGAATCCGGATAGGGCCACAAAGATTAAATTTGATATTCGCTCCAAATCGTATGAGCGATTACAGAATGGTGGTACTCCATTGCAACGTCGACTTTCGTAAGAACCAACGTGGGGCATCGCGTCATTAGACCACGGACTTAAGACGAGTGTCCAATGACGTAACATTGGACTGCGTGACCCTATCCCATCATCGTTGGTTGGTTGTATTGTTTTTAACGTCCCACTCAAGAATATTACAATCATATGGAGATGTCACCAATTCCGGTGAAGGGCTTCAAATTTTGGCCTATGCTCGGCACTTACGACCACTGAGCAGTGAGGGTTCTTTAACGTGCCGACACCTAGTGTGACACGGGGCCTCGGTTTTTTCTATTTCATCCGGAGGACAGGAAACTGACCTGCCGCCGGCTTTACTCGAACTCACGATCAAGAGTCGAGCCCGCTAACAACTGAGCCAGGTCGACTCTCCCAATGTCGTAAAATCACGCTCCGGAATAACTATGCTCTTTCCTACCCGTGGTCTCATGCGAACGAAATCTCTCGTAGCTAATGGATAGTTATAAGGAGTATGTGTTGTCCAATTTATCCAATCACAGTAGTTGTCATCGGCACCGGAAATTATCGCATAGTCTATTGAAGCAGCACAATTCTGAAATTGTTTAAAAGCCTCATTTGCTTGGTAACACGCGCTTCCTTATTTACAGAGTTATTGCCCTTTGACTATTTCATTGAAATATTATTGACGGCGCTCGACAAGTTTTATACAATATTTCAATTGCGAGGGGATTAGTAACACTTGTGATGCCTTGTTTCAGTGGTTTTAGCTTAATTCATCTACATTTTTCTCACAACTACTGCTTTTACTTATTAGTCTAGCTTTGCTACAATAGCCTTGCTTGCCATGCAAATAAGGAGAAACTCGTGTTTTTATTTCTGCATGTGTGTCTAATGTCATTTGTTATTTTTGCACTCTTGTATGTCGATTTTAAAAGCGTTTAGAGCTTATGTTTTTACATCTCTGTATGTTATATATACCGAATATAAATAAATATTTGATTTGATTTGATACATAAGCCCAACAGACAATGTTCTTCCCCATATCCCAATAAACTTCATTTCAGACTTATCATACTCCGTAAACACTTTGTTACCGATTTTATTTTACAGCAAATTCAATCGTCTCCGCATTATAACCGAAAATGTATTGACGAAAGGGATATCAGCAATAATCTAAGAAAACAACAACAACAAACAACGGCAGAACTTTGCATTAAGCTTTTAACTTATCTAACCAAACAAACCCAGTTATATTTAGATTCATACAACTAATGATTAGTAAACAGACGCCATCATTTCTAGGAAAACGGACGGGAAAAGGAAAGTAGGCGATCTCGAAAAATGGAGATAAAATACCGGATGATATACTATAGGGACTCCCACTGTTCCTTTGCAACAGTAGTTAATTAAACATTAAACCCATTTTGAATTTGCCAACACAGGGAAACCAAACTGATAGGATTTTAATAGTGGAAAAGTTAACCACTGTCAAAATAAATGATGCAATAATGTCAAATATTACGTTTATATAGATTTATATACGTGTACATAGTCTCTTTCAATAATTCACGGAATTTAAAGCGAATGGTTAAATGATTTTTTTTTTTTTTGAGAGAGAGAGAGAGAGGTGGGAATTCAATACTATTCACTGTATGCAGTGTTATTTCTAAAAATAAAAAATGAGCTTGTATTTTTAAAAATACACGCGAACCCTTGCTTCCCTCATGTACCTTGAGTGGAACTGAAATTTGAATTCTGGGGTATTACACTCACCATATATTTCCTGTACTTGTTGGGTGTCATTCGGACAGGCTTACGATCTACAACAATAAATAATCATATAGTAAATATTGTTCATATGTAAATACTTATGAACATATTGAAGTGGACCATGTAAATCTAATATAAAGCCAGACAAAGTATTACATCAAACATCAGCAAATGCATGTCTATTGAATAAATGTCGACATAGATAGACATACAGCTTTTGTCTACTTTCTATTTCACATAATAGCCTATCAGATACGAGGATTTAAACATTTAAATCGGGGCCCATAGTTTCAGTTTTCTACTCCTAACCCAAATGTTCTTATTAGATATTCACACCCATGTTCCAATACGAATTCGAATTCATTATCGCTTTTACTTATTTGTACTTACCCGGTTTCCAGGTGAAACAATTTCTTACCTATTTGAACTAATAATATTGATTCTTTTTTTTCTGTGAACTTCAGTCTGTCGTGGACCTTGAATAGTAACCTATATGTTATGTATAGCTGTAAAAACCCATCTAGATGAATATGTATAGTCTATTCGATTTCAGCCTGGAATTTTGTTTGCTGTAATGCCGTTGTCTACGGGTTTTGTCGCTAAAAGAAATAAATCATTTCGATCAATTCTTATAGATCCAATCTAGGATGGGCGAAAATGTTGAGGTGTGTTTTAATAGTTCCTCTTCTATTTTCGGTACACTGGACCCAAACCGACCGAAGCCAACAAAAATAACTCAATACTCAAGCTCAACTAACTTTTCATGATTCAGAAGTAAACACGCACAAACGTTATGCTGTAACTAGACATTTATGTTTATTGGTGGCTTATAATTGTAAAATTAATAATGATGAAAATAATTGCTCATTGGATGAAAACTTAGGTCAGAAATATTCAGAAATAACGTAGATTTATAATGTCAAAATAATGAAATAAAAGTCGAGTAAATTTTAGTGACTTCGGACCCAGGTACATTTGTATCATGATCAAGCAGGTCTACATTACTAACCACGGGACTAACGTTTGACTGATATTGATTGATTGTATTGGACGGGTGTTCGGGCAGGGCAGTAGTTGGCACACCAACATCAAGAACACTAGCCTATGAGTCTTGCAGAATTTTAAGTCTAACAAATCTAAGAACGGAAATGTAGGCTATTGCTGCCTCGTATATATATATATAATATTCAAGGTGAAAAAAAACGTGTGGCAGCTCTACGCTTCCGTAATAAAGTGTCAATATTTATGATGTTTACCAGTGGCTCCCATCCCATTACATCTGTGTTATACAAATAACAAAATCAAATACATTTTTAATGTCTCTTCCTGTAATAATTATGGGTGCGTCAACGGAGACTTGATTGCTGAAAAAGAAAGATAACTCTTACTATATAAAAATCTCAGATACCAAAGTATAAATCAATAGGATGTCCAGGACATAGATACAAATCCGGTAAAAATGGACAAACACGGACCTCTGGAAACCAAATAGTGGGATCAGGTGCCATGGAAGAGTAAGCATCCCCTGTCGACCGGTCACACCTGCCGTGAGTCCACAATCAAGTCCAATGAAACACGTGAGGAGTGTATCCTCGTCACAATTGGTACAGACGTCTCAACAACCGCCAACGAAAAGGCAACTCAACATTTCACTTAGTGAAACAGAGTAGTCGCAAACAAGACTATTATACCGACCATAAAATTTGCGGAACGTTGACATTAAACGCGGTTTTCGATATCCCTGTGTCAACAATTTGTCAGTGAGTAGTTTACCTCTGTATATGAAATCTTCATATGTTGTGCACGCCCTGGCATATCGGATCATTTGTGAAATATAAACTCCATATGCAGGTGACTGAGGGATATTACTACTTAAATGTGGAAAATTTACTATACGAAGCGTACTTAGCGCAAAATTCGAAACTTCTTCCGTTACAGTGCAGACCTCTTTATTAGAATATTATCGCACTTTAGCAAATGCTGGGTGTGACAATCGGGTGCAAATATGTACATGTGCTGGTTAAAACTGACTGGTGGTGTAATTAACTTCTAGCCAAAACCTCCTGTCTGAACAGGTCCAGGGAGGCGCTGTCCACTGCTCTCTGTGGCAGGGTGTTCAAGATCCCGATACTATCTGGGAAGAAGGACTGCTTGAATGTCTATGTCCTAGCATAGGGTACCAGGAATTTTTGCGTGTGGGCTCTGGATGCGGACATCGTTGGGTGTAGCTCTGGTGGTGGAATAGCTATTAAACCATTTACTGTCCTGTACATCGCTGGATGGTATTAAGCATTGATGTTACACTGCTGGTCTGTGAGTAGTTGTTCATCACAAATCGAGCCGATTGTTTTTGTACTACCTTCTATGTTTGAATATTTTGGACTGTATGTGGATCCCAGACGGTACATGCATACTCCACTAAGGGTCTTACTGGCGTTGTATAACAGGTGTCCTTGGTACTCCGTGGACAGTGCTGTAGATTGCGCTGCATGAATTAAGCTCTGGTGGAGATGGCTTTCTTTGTAATGATGTTCCATTTAAGATTATTATGGATGGTAACGCCGAGATATTTAGCAGAGTCAACTACTTCAAGGTTGTGGCCGCGGATGTTATAGATGCTGGCTTTTGGTTTGCGTTTGTTGGTGACTTGCAACAGCTGGCATTTACTGGGATGGAACTCTATCTTCCAGTCTGATTCCCATTTAAGTAAGCTATCTAGCTCCCCCTGAAGTTTGGCGATGTCCTTATTAGCATGGATCCTCCGATAGAGGACGCAATCGTCAGCGAAGATTCGGACGCTTGAATGGTGTACATAATCCGGTAAATCGTTTATGAAAAGGAGAAACACCAGTGTTGTGAGTACTCCTTGCTAGGTACTAGACTGTTAGGATGAGTTGTGACTCGCATGATTTATTATTCCGGAACCCATGCTGAGCGTCGGTAAGTATTCCATGTTTCTCTCGATGTTTTGAAATACTGCTGCATATTATGTGCTCTAAGATCTTGCAAGACACTACTGTAAGCGAAACAAGTCGGTAGTTGGCAGCTTTGGACTTATCCCCTTTCTTGAACATTGGTCTGTTGGTATCTCTCCTTGTGTGATGGAGGCCTGGAAGAAGGTTTTGAATGTTGGAACGAGATGGAATACTTGCTCTATCAGAAGATTGTCAGGATTCCGTCTGGTCCTGCTGCCTTATGGATGTTAAGATTGCCTAGCAGTTTACGAACTCCATTTTGTGTTACTGTGATGTTGTTCATATGTCCGGATGGGGGCTTGGATTTTTACATGGTATATTATAATCGTATTTATTGATGTTAAACACTGATTCAAGATATTTGCCTTCGACTCACTGTCAGAGTATTTGAGACCATCCATGTTCATCAGTGGTGCTACTCCTACTGATTTATATCGTCTGCTCTTGATAAATCCCCAGAATCTCTTTGGGTTGTTAGGTCTAGACTGATCATGTTCTGTATGTATTCTCTATAGGCCTTTTTACACTCTTTCAGTTGCTCTCTTGATCTGATGGTATCTGTTGATATCTGCTCTACGTTTTCTCTTCATTGATTTCACTTAGCTCCTTTTCTTGTACATTGATATTTGTTTCACTTCTCTAGTTACCCATGCTTGATGTAATCTGGTCTTAATAAGGTTCCAAATATCATTAACAAGAGATCAAGTGCTCGATTTTATACAATAAACTTTCTCTCAATTGGTCCTACACGGCATACTTTGAGAGACTTTTCTATTATTACTTGGGGGCCTCCGTGGCCGAGTGCTTAGAGCATTGCGCTTTAAATCACAAGGCCTCTCACCTCTGGTTCGAATCCCGCTAGGGTCATTTCGAATTAAGTGGGAAAGTTTGCCAGTTTTCTTGCGGAAGGTCGGCGGTCTTTACCCGGGTAACCGGGGTTTCTCCTCCACCAATAAAAACTGGACGCCATCATATGACTGAAAGATTGTTGAGTATGGCGTTAAACAAAAAATCAAAATCAAAATCAAATCAATTATGACTTCACAGTTAACTGGCCCATCAATCATTTCTGTGATTATAAAGTCAAAATCGAATGATGTGTCACGTGTCACATTTTCATTAGGTCAACTCTGCATCACGTGTATGATGACGTCATCAATTATACTTAGGTGATGCGTGTATGTCATAGATTTAGACCGATGGACTTATAGCATGGATTTCACCTACACGGTCTCGGTTTTATGTCTTCTCCGGAATTCTTATACTAAGCGTGTGAAACTGATCAGTTTTAATTCAGATTATCCTAAATAATACACGATTAAGATTCATTTCAAATAATGTTATTTTTCACTTAAACTAGGTATTTCTCGAGGAAAACTGTGTTTACTTATTTTGTAAATTAGAGTTTTTCTCCAGTTAATGCAAATTAAGAAGATAAGTTGAGTAAACCTAAGTTTAACTCGTTACATATATTGCCATATATTCAATTTGGTACCTGTTATTAAATTGGAATAGGAAAATGTACATAAACAATGTCAGTTACAGTTGTTCATTTCCCTAGTTATAAAGTATTTCCTACTCGAACGTATGGATAATAGTCAAAATTATATTACCACATACAGACAAATTTGCATTAAAGGCCACCTCCGCATAAAGGGCACCTGCCTATAAAGGCCATATAAACATAACCTTTATTAACTTTTATAATGAATAAACCCTTTATAAGGGCCGCCAGTTTATAACGACTACTTTTGTCGATTCCTTTGAGTGGCCGTTATACACAAGTTTGAATGAATCTTATATACTAAAGTAATATTTGGCAATGATAGCACATTTAAATTTCTAAATTCTTCTAAAGGTAGGATAGCTATCTTTTTACAGCGGTTACTCTTAGACAGATTTTGATTATACGTTTAGATTTATTATTTGGCCTTCTCTGATACCACTTTCACTTTAGAAAATCTATTTAAAATTGGAGCTCAACTGATGAAGTCTAATTGACAGAAACGATCGTCTTGAGCATTAAAACTTTGGTATTATGTTTATAATATATATATATATATATATATATATATATACTGGGCAGTATCCGTTATGAATGGTAAGCACCTCTAGATTAAAAATGTGTAGATTGTGACACTTCTAAGCTTCAGTTTGATGACCGGAGCATATATAATGACCAAACTAAATGATATATATATATATATATATATATATATATATATATATATATATATATATATATATATATATATATATATATAATATATATATATATATATATATATATATATATATAATGTGTACTTAGTATTTATGCAAATTCTTATTCACCATGACAGCATTTCATTGTTCTTGAGTTTGTTCCAGATCAATGCTTTTCTGAGAAGATTCGCTTTCTTAGCACTATATTTTTTCTATGAACTGTATTATTTGTAGAGTAGTACGTTTACGCAGTATAAATAGATACTATACTTAAGTTTTTTTTGGATAGTCAGATCTCACATTTGCAGTACTTCATTGTCAATATGTAACTCGAGTTACCAACAACTATTATAGCATGTTCCATGTTACAGCAACACAATTTGAAAAAATATGCAGTTTGGAAAATCAGTGTGGTTTGCAATATTCTATCACGTATTGGTGTGAATGTCAAGGGTGCTTATACTTCCATCCAAATCTTGTAGGCTACTCTAATACGTATTAGATCTTTGTTAAAATATTTCATTCATTATACAACGTTAGACGACGTTGATTAACTTTATTCCAAACATTGTATTTGCAATAACAACAGTTCACTGTTGATGTTTATCTATTTTAGTTTGTTAAGTGCTATGTAATCTAACTTTTCAGATTTATATTGGATTACAATCCTATCGGTAACCAGGAAGTCACCAACATGTCGATCAGATAAGATTCTTCAATCGCGCGGCACTAGGAGTTCAAACATCCCGGGATGATTTAAATAGAGGAAATTTAATTAAAAATATCTCTCTCTCTCTTTCTCTCTCTGCATTTTGGGTCAGTTAGTGGTCTTAACAGCGAGGTCCCAATACACACACACACTCACACACATACATATGCGTCGGAAGCAAATTGAAAGTGGGGGGGGGCTAAACCAACTTAAAAAACACACACACGCCAGAAACGTCTGGGGCTAAGCCCCAATTTTCAACACCTATATCGATCTTTGCCAAAAAAAGTGGGGGGGGGGGGGAGCTAAGCCCCCCGGTTCCGACGCCTATGACATATATATATATATATATATATATATATATATATATATATATATATATATATATATACTTTTTTTTGGCAAAGATAGACATAGATGTTAAAAATTGGACGTTTCTGGCGTGTGTATGTGTTTTAAGTTGGTTTGCCCCCCCCCCCCCACTTTCAATTTGCTTCCGACGCTGATGTATATAATTTGCTTCCGACGCTGATGTATATATATATATATATATATATATATATATATATATATATATATATATATATATATATATATATATATATATATATATATATATATATATATATATACATCAGCGTCGGAAGCAAATTGAAAGTGGGGAGGCTAAACCAAGTTAAAAAACACACGCACCCCAGAAACGTCTGGGGGCTAAGCCCCAATTTTCAACACCTATGTCTATCTTTGCAAAAAAAGTTGGTGTATTGGGACCTCGCTGTTTAGACCACTAACCGACCCAAAATGCTGAGAGAGAGAGAGAGAGTTTTAACATCATATGGTACTGATGCTTTGACGGGAGCGGATTTTCCAATATATAATTCAAAATCCTGACTGTTTTTCTCTACGTGAAAATCAAATGTTTTCGATATTGGAGCATTTAACTTACCTTTAGCAAACAATGAAATTTCCTTAATCCCTGATAGTAATTATCGAATATACCTTTTGTTAAAGTTTCTATTTCTTCTCGAAATGAGAAACTATTCATAAACTTTTATCAATAAAATATCCAATATAAATATCCAACGAGAAACTGGTAAAATGCAGTTAATATTTGTACATTCTAAATGTCGTTTGTACACCTAAATATCCGCCATTTTCATTTTTGAGATTTCTTCATACTGCCGATGTACTCGCTCTTATATAGCCTTCTTAGAGACAAGCGCGAAACTGACAACACGGTAAGGAAGTTTTGCGTTGTAAATTCGTGAAGGATTTATTTGATGAATAACACCATATTTGGTATTTTGATCCGGGAAGGTGTAATAATGTGTTTCAATACGCTAATAACGAATTTTTTATTTATACGTAGAAATTCCATTGCGTTAAAAATAGCCGTTTGAGTTTAACTAATAACTCATTGAGTAACTGAACTAATATCGGTATGTACATTTTAGTTATGCTGTGATAAACATGTAAACATTTTTGCTCTTATAATAAACAAAGAAGGAATTATATGCGCACAATGATTTCATTTCCTCATTAAAAATTCAAATTCAAATGTAATATATATGTTAATAACGTAGAACAGTTTTGAATGTTTTATAATAAGAATAGGTAATTATGGTATACATGTATGTATATGCATACATTTTTATATATTGAAATTTTCAACTCCCAAATTAGTGTAAACCGTTGATTACATGTATTACCTCCATGTGGTAAGACCATTTATTTACACTTTTTAAAACCAGCGATATATAAAGCTAATTAGCTATTAGCTTTATATATCGCTGTTAAAACAATATATTTCACTTCTTAGTTCTGGTCCAAACTTCCCACTATGATACAGATGCGGGGAAGTTTACAGTTCATGTGGTCGTTAATAGGGCATTTTATTTTTCTCCATGATAAAATTTTCTACGTCATATAATTGAAATATTGTTTACTGTGGTCGAAAGCTTTCCATAACCACGAATTAATTACGTAATTTTGTTGTGATAGTTGTCTTTATAACTTATCCTTATATAAACAAGAATACGTTGTAGCATGAAACTGATTATTCGATAACGCGGAAGTATAACAAAAAAACCTGATATTAGTGTTAGCCAATGAAAATGCTGCCATTCTATAAGGTAAAAACATGATAGATAAAACCACACACACACACACACACACACACACACAGTGGAACCTCGCAAATAAGACCACCTAACTCAAAGCGTCCATGATAGCATGGTTGTCCCTTTAGTGAGGGCCTGGACGTTTTTGATAATTTATTTTAAAAAACTTCTCCAGAGACAGAATATATACGGCCTAACTTAGCTGGTCTTCATGCGAAGTTATTTGAATTTACTTACGAGTAAAAGTTATGCTATCACTTCACCTTGTACATGTATTCAAATACATCACCTTGTTGATTTTTTGTTGTTTTTTTTTCGCCATACTCAACAATCTTTCAGTCATATGATGGCGTCCAGTTTTTATTGGTGGAGGAGAAACCCCAGTTACGCGGGTAAAGACCACCGACCTTCCGCAAGAAAACTGTCATCAGCTTGTAAAGGATGTAAAATGATTATTGAATAAACACGAGTTTAAACATATCAAAAGATTTAAAATGTATTATTATTTATGTTTTCAGTCCATTTGTTACGATTCTTTGTAAACATGTCATGTTTATTTTTTATGTCTATTTCATTAGATGATGTTTTAGAATTATTATTCAGAATCAGTTGTAGGAGATAAACGTATGTTTAAATTACGTTACATATTAAATACGGGATTAAACAAGAGAAAACTGAGTTATTTATCTAGCTATACTGAGCAGTCTCCGGCTGCCGCAAAGTGCAAGTACATGTATAAACCCAAACGTTAAACGATAAAGTAATCAGTACCATCGGTGAATATTTGTAACACTACTAACGAAATATAAATACATATTTGACATCGACGGCGACCCAATATAACTATAACGAGGGTGTTGATATTGCTTCGTACTCAATTGTCATTTGTAAGTGTGTACAGTCCGTTTGCTGTCCAATGAAACTGGGGTTTTGTTAAGTTTCTTAAATTTCACTCAATCGTCAAATTTAAATTTTGCGGCAATGTTTTTAAAGCGATATAAGCTGTCAAAATGATTATTTTTGTCCCGACATATAGTCGAGAATATGATAAAATGTATGTTCAAATATATTATCAAAAACGTAAAACGTTGTAAAAGATCTTATTTTCGAAGTAATTTGTTTTATTAGAATTTAAGTTTTCCCGTACCTTAAAAATTCCGTATGCAATACCTTTCAGATAAACTCTTTCGACATATTAAATGTACTTCGTAATTTGGTCAGGGAGTCTCGAACATAGTTCGAGCGCGTAAAGTTGGACGAATTTTTAATGTGTTTTATATTTATTTTTAAAATACAGGATGTGATTTTCTTTGTATTATGTAAAATATATGCTTTTCAACTATTTCAAATACCTGAAGAAAATCGGATGAATATATGAATAAATATATCAGGTCACTAAAAGAATTTTTTCCGATCTTTAATGTTACCCTGAATGCTGACGTTGACAAAATCAAAACAATATAACTGTGAAAAGTATGCATACTTCATGTTTTAAAATCGTGCCGCCATGTCCAGTGGAGTTGGGCAGTTCATGATCATGTGTAAAGAATGATAAAGCCGAGAATGCGATGAGACGAGTTTAAAATGGGTCGAGATATTCCCGGCACGTTGACAATGTCAGAAACGAATGTTTTGAAACAACGAAAAATACCAACTTTGCCTGATTCAGGTCTGAAATGATGATGTACGAAAATAAACGCAAAGGGTAATAAGAATAGAATGTATATTAACTGCAAAAAGCCCATGTTTATTGGTCACACGGTAATCTTCGTAAAAAAACTGATACTACGTTTGGCAAGAGTGTTGCAATCTTACACATGCATTTGTTATTCTAACCACCAGATGGTCTCTTTGGAATATATATGAGATAAAATATCACATAAAATGGGCATGTAAATTTTTTTCACCTGCGACAGTTCATATCGCTTTAATTTTTAAATACATAACTGAATTGTGAATATGCAAATTTTTGGTTTGCTAACAAAACTTTACCCATTTACTGCAATAAAAATTGTTTGTAGAAGTTTGTGTGGGTAAATGCAGGGTTGATACAGAAGCACCCATAATTCTTTCTGATTCATGCATAAGTAGGTCGTATGGAAATCAGAAACTCTGGGTAATATGACAGTAGACTGGCATGGGATTGCATCATAAATTCATAATTATTTTTTTATATAATCGAATTATACGTCTGCATCATTTTTAATATAATTGGTAATAATATGTCGCGTGTTGGACGTAAAACAACATAAAAACAAACAAATGATGTTAACTGGAAACTCATGATGACCCCATATTGACCAATCTGCATGAATTAAATGTGTAACAATATGAGGTACGGGAGATAAATCTTTTAGGAAATTATATACGTAAATAAATTGGTGTGACTTGAAATAGTACTGATGTGTATTATATGTACTTGGGAAAATACGGGCAGCTAAAATTACATGATTTCTAATTCGGTCAAGTAAATATGTTGACAAAGTTAATTTAGATATAAAATTCCAAATTCAAAATTACTCAGCATAATATTTAGTAATATGACTTAGCATTATTATATAATATACTGTTTTGGATAAACAACTTGTCAACACCTTTACAAATTCAGCAGCAATTGAAGCTGCATGTTAAAAGGTTAAATATCTGTCATCATCAGTTTTGGTAAACAAGAATTGATGTTAATGATAATTAATATAAAGTACTGAAGTTGTACTAAGAATGATAATGTAAAAGGTTGCCAAAGGTTGCATTATGACAGATTTTGATGATGCAGGCGCCCGTATTCTTCCAATTGTAGATGCATTTAACTCTCTATAAGCTTCTAGAACTTTAATGTTTTGCGTTGGTCAAAACTGACAAATGTATATAAGCACTGGAGTTCTGGAAACGAGAGAGACCAGCGGGAAACCGCCTAGAGAGAACACCACCATACTCTCTGATTGTTGAAAACGTTGTTACCATTGCTGTACTCTGCTGTGCTGAGAATAAAAACTATACGATCACAGACCGGACTTTGAGTTATTGATATTTGTGGGTTGGTTTACAAATATCGATTTGGTGCCTTTTGCCCTGGATCAAGACCTGGGAACAACACAAGACTTGGAACTAAAAGGTAAGACTTTTACTTTTCTTAGTACCTTATTATTTTGACCACAAATTGTGAAACATTCTTTTTGACAAACTCTAAAACTTAAAACTTAATTTAATAAAATTTAAATTAACCAAAACTCTATTTTAAAACAAAATCTACAACTTTAATTTATTTAGGCAATAATATAAAAACTTATTTTGAAAACTTTAACAAAATTAGTTAAACACAAAATTTAACATTTAGTAGACTAAAATTCAGTAGTATGGCTACGGCTTTAGGAGAAATTGAGGATAATTTAATGTTAGACGACATAAATAAAACTAGACCAACCACGTCAGATCAGACAGACATACAAAATGAAACTGAAAGAAAACAAAAGCATCAGGTCAGTCAGACGTATCAAACAAAACCGAAGGTAGTAGTAACAAGTACTACAGTATATCGGGGGGAGTAGGAAATAGAGAACGAGAGTGTCTGGAATACCTGAAAACAAAGGTGACAATGATTTTTGATAACATTTTGAGACAATTCTCTAACATGGCAAGTGCAATGGCAGTACCTGTACATCAGGTAATTAAGAACTTTTCGGGTAAACCGGCAGACCTTAAGGCATGGATATCAGACATAGAAAGATATGCAAATTATAGCATTGGTAACATGTTCAGGGGCGGTAGCGGATTTCATTAGGAGGTATTTAATAGAACAAGAAAATAACGAAAATGTAGCTAGTTGGGGGGACCTCAAGAAATTATTAAAAGAAAAATTTGGGGAAGTGACAAACAAAAGACAGGCATTAATTAAGTTAAGAAATCTAAAACAAGAGACAGACGAGTCAGTACAAATGTTTGGGGAAAGAATAATACAAGCATCTGAGGATGTTTACACGACAGAGCAGACTAAAAACAAAAGCACAAAAGACTTAGTAGAACAACAGTTGATAGACATATTTTGTAAAGGGGTGACTTTTGATTACATCAAAATGAAATTGATTAGAGAAGAACCTACAACTTTAGAAGCCGCAGTTAAGATTGCGACACGCGAACAAAATGTTAGGGATCAAATTGCATTGACGTTAGACGGCACACAAAATGTGTTTAGATTTAAAAACTGAAAAAGAAGACAGAGACATACAACCAATGGAAGTAGATCACTTAAGAAATAAACTATGTAAGAATTGTTTAAGAAAAGGTCACACTACTCAAAATTGTCCTAAAAAGGTAGATGTAAATGCAGCTGACGAGACAGACAGTGACGATAGTGACGATGACTTACAAATATCAGTAGCAGACAATAAGAAACAGGTTAGGTTCAAAAACGCTAAGAAAACTAAACAACAAACTCAACAAACGTTTAGACCACAATATCCAATACAAAGAAACCACCAAGTAGGTCCAAATAGACAAAATTCACAATCTGTACCAATTGGGTATTAGGCGCAGAATGTTGGGTATGTCACATGATAGGTCACCTTAAAAGAAATTGTCCAAATCGAAACATTAACCCTCGCAACTGGGTACCATATTGGCAGTATAATCAGGGACCACCAACGAATCGTGGCAGGGGTAGAACAAATAATAACTATCAATATAGACAAAATTACGATCCTCCACCCTCGCAGTTTACACACAATACTTATCGGAATAGGCAAAACTTCAACTTCGACCTCCACAATTTACATATCAGCAAAATCAGCCAGATGATCAA
Source organism: Atrina japonica (assembly GCA_030159075.1). NCBI lineage: Eukaryota > Metazoa > Mollusca > Bivalvia > Pterioida > Pinnidae > Atrina > Atrina japonica. The sequence goes on along the minus strand of BROG01000091.1, from coordinate 13,434 downwards.
ACATTAGCATTACCAGAACCACCTCAGATATTAGCACTTCCGGCACCCCCAATGCGAGATAATACGTCTCAGTCAAATAAACAGTTAGCACTCCCTGCACCACCTGTAGTAAGTGAACAAACTTCAGAAAACTCCACCCAGCGAATAGGACAACAATGGTCTCAGTATAGGGAACATAGGGAACAGGAAAACTAGAAGGCTCTTCTTATAAGGAAGCCGATAAGAAGAGTTGTAGTAGAAAATTAAGAAAAAGTAAGGTAGATAACTCTAGTAGTAAATTAGATAGAAACTATGAAATTCAATTAGCAGGAAATCCAAGTTCATGTGTACTATGGATACAAAAACAAAAATTTTAGGACTTTAGTAGATACAGGAGCAGAAGTATCATTAATTAGTAAAAAGTGCTTCCAAAATCTTCCAATCAAGGTTAAGGTTGTCAAAGAAAAACCAAATCTTAGGGGCAGTGAATGGTCAATCACTTAAAGTAATAGGTGCAGTAAATATTAAATTTACGATGAATAAAATGACCATGAATCATAAGTTTTATGTCACCGATGGTTTGAATAGAAACTTTATCCTTGGTAGGGACTGGTTAAGACAAAATGGAGTAAGATTATACTTTGATTTAGGTTGCTTAAGAATAGGGAGAACCTATGTCAAATTTGAAAGATGACACTCACATATCATCCATAGTAAGAGTATCAAAAACAACTACATTACCACAGAGTAAGACAATATGTTTTGTGTTAGGACAAATAGAGCTTTTAACAGTAGAAATAAAGAAAATTTTGAAATCTCAAGTATCAATGATGGATGTCTTTTAGATGACCCAGACCTTGTAGTTCAAGAATCAATAGGAACAGTAACAGGAAATAGAAACATTCCAGTATTAGTAGTTAATCAAACAAATAAATTTTATAGGTTTTCAAGTGTTAGGAAAAATTAGAGCTTTAGAAATAGATGAAATACAAATAGAATCAACAGCTTTAAGTCCAGAAAATACAGTAGGAGATGTAGACTCTCTTAAAGATATTGACGCACCGAGTATAAAAGAAGTATTTTTAGTCTGTTACAAGAAAACAAAGATATTTTTGCAAAAACTGATGCAGAGTTAGGTCACACTAGTACAGTGAAAATGAAAATAGATACAGGAGACCATCCACCAATCAGAAATAGGCCGTATAGAACACCTCTTAACAAAAGACAAGTAATTGACAAGGCAGTAGATGAAATGTTAGATGCAGGTATTATAGAAAGGTCAAGGTCAACATGGGCTTTTCCATTAGTTATAGTTGGGAAGAAAGACGGATCCAAAAGAATGTGTGTCGACTTTAGATCTTTAATAAAATAGTGAAACCTATATCATTTCCCTTACCATTGATTGAAGCTAGGTTGGAAAGGCCAAACATTTCACTAGTTTAGATCTTAAAAGTGGGTATTGGCAAGTACAAAATGGATGAAGATAGTAAAGAAAAAACAACATTTACTTGTCACAAAGGGTTATTTCAGTTTAATGTAACTCCAGCTATCTTCCAAGAACTCATGAACATAGTATTACAAGAATGTGAGGACTTTGCCACTGCTTACTTAGATGACATCTTAATATTTTCAACAGACTCAGAAGAACATCTTAGACATATTCAAATAGTGTTTGATAAGATCAGGCAACATGGTTTGAAAATGAAGTTGAAGAAATGTAGTTTCTTTCAGAAAGAAATAGAATATTTAGGTTTTATTGTTAGTGAACATGGAGTGAAACCTAATGAAAAGAAAGTGAAAGCCATAAGAACATTACCTGTACCAAAGAATGTAAGAGAAATTAGGGGATTTATTGGCCATGTGTAGTTATTATAGGAGATTCATTCCAAATTTCTCAAAGATAGCAGAACCTTTGATTGAGTTAACTAAGAAATATGCTAGATTTAGATGGTCAAAAGAATGCCAAGTAGCCTTTGATTTTCTCAAAGACAGTTTAACAGTAGTACCTTTGTTAGCTTACCCTGATACAAACAAACCTTATGTGTTATACACAGATGCTAGTGATACTTGTGTAGGTGCTTGTCTCACACAGCTTACAGATACTGGGGAAGAAAAACCTATCTATTATTTTGCAACAATAGAAAAAGAATGTTTTGGAATAGCTTTTGCTCTCAAGAAATTAGACTTATATTTACATGATGCCATGTTTGTAGTACGTACAGATCACCGACCATTGAAGTATTTATTAGATTCACCTATGCAAAATAAGAAAATACAACAATGGGCTCTCAGTATCGCAGGTTACAACTGTAAGATTGAGTATATAGAAGCAAGAAACAATTGACATTACTGAATCAGAGTCAAAGTCAGACGAAATAGAAATAGATGATAGATTTTTAGAAGTAGGTGCATTAAATTCAAACAAGTTCACTCCCAAGAAATACGCTAGTTGTAAGATAGATCCACCAGATGACTTAGTCAAACCGTTTATAGATCAGGGGACATAGATATAAAAACAGAACAAGAAAATGATGAAAAGATAGCAAAACTTAAGATAAAATTAGACAAAGGTAGTGCCAAAAAAGGGAACAAAACAGTTTAATAGTAATAGGATGGTTTATTATATTTTCTATCTCAACAAGATTCAGAAGATCCAAAACTCAGATTGTACATACCTGAAAATTTAGAAAACATTGTCATTAAACAACATCATGACTTTGTAGGACATATGGCAGTAGATAAAACATATGACATCATTAGACCAAAATACTATTTTCCAAAAATGTATCAAAAGTTGCACACATATGTAGATCAATGTGTAATATGTCAAACTAGAAGCCAAAAGAAAACACATCCACCTCTTAAAGAAACGGATATTCCACCTTATCCTTTCGCAAAAATTGCTCTAGATCTATCAGGACCATATCCCACCACCTTATCAGGCAACAAGTACATTGTCTCATTCATAGATTTATATTCTGGATGGCCAGAAGCTTTTAGTGTACCAAATAAAACAGCTGATAATATAGTCCATCTTATATTAGAAGAAATATTTCCAAGATATGGTTGCCCACTTCAGATATTAACAGATAATGGGTCAGAAAACGTGAATAAGGCCGTGCAAGAAACACTTAAAGAGTTAAACATAGACCATATCACAACATCTTACTATAGTCCTCAAAGTAATGGCAAGGTAGAAAGATTTCATAGAACTTTACATGATGTAATGGCTAAGAAAATATCTGATGATGTACAAACTTGGGACTTGTATTTAAATCAGACATTAGCAGCAATTAGATTTCATCCAAGTGAATCGACCAAGTTTTCACCCTTCTACTTATTATACAATAGGGATGTAGTATTACCTTTAGATACAATTCTTAAACCTAGAAGAAAATATAATGGGGAAGACCAATATCAAGTAGCATTACAGCAGCAACATAAAGCTTTTACGTTAGTACACAAAAATTTAGAAGACGCTAAGAAAAAGACAAAAGAAATATGCAGATAGGGGTAGTCAAGAAATTAATTTCAAGGTAGGAGATCGATAATAAATGGACACCTTATTACAGAATTATTTGAAGAAAAAGGACCTCTAAGTTTTATAGTTAAGAATCAGTTGACAGGAAACAACAACTAAGACACATGCTCGACATCTTAGGTTAGCTAATTTAGATGATTGGGAGATACCCCAAGACAAATTAAATAGACCGATAAGAAAATCAACATATGTAGTACCTCCAGATTCGACAAATTCGAGATGACTCAGATAGTGAGGATGATATTCCTTAGCAGAATTAAAAAGGATACACAGAAATACAAAGAAGGATACAGAAGATACAGAAATAAATGAAATTAAGAGTTCAAAAAGACTTGTAGACGAAATAGACCCTACTACAAAAGAAATATTAATAGTCTTAAATTTCGACTTTTGATAACATGAATAAGAATAGTTTGGATATATTTGAAAACATGTGTAAGAATAACTTGTTGAATGAGAATAGTTTGGATATATTTGATAACATGTGCAAGAATAACTTGACTATGTTTGATAATATGTGTAAGACGATGAAAAGTCTTAAGTTTTAGACAATTTACATATATAATTACAGGAAAACAAAATTCAATATCTCTAAATTCAATTGAATATGTTATCACTGGGACACCTCGCACCCTCTGTCATTCAACCTTTACAGTTTCGGCAATTACTTTTATCAATCAAAAATCAATTGAATCCACGTTTTGCTTTGCCTTTTGACCATGAAAAAAGATCTTTGGGACCTATACAAAACATTGACTTGTGCTACATATTTCAAAGACGAAAACATTGTAGTTATTGTGTCAGTACCTTTGGTTGACACAACAAATGCCTTAGAAATTTACAAGATACATAACTTGGCATTGCCACATATGAATGAACCCTCAGTACTCGCCAAATATGACTTAGAGTCAGAAGCCTTAGCGGTAAATAAAGAGAAAACACAATTTGCACTTTTAACTCAACAGGAGTTAGAAAAATGTTCAAATCCTTCAATAAGATATTTTCTTTTGACAGTCCTATCTATACTGTTTCAAACAGACAGACATGTGTGATTTCTATATTTTTAGAAACACGATCTAAAATTGAACAAAACTGTAAGACCACACTGATCAATAATGCAATTCTTCCTCGAGGACAGTATGTTACAGAAGGAAATTGGTTAATCATTGCTGAAAAGTTACAAAAATTTCATGATCATGTGTGATAAAGAATCAATGATTAAGAAAACCTTACCACCTCTAGACATTCTACAAAATTGTCAAGCTTCTAACGGGGATATGACTTTAACACCTTACATTTATAAGGAAAGTAATTTTAACTTTAAGGATCCTTTAAAAACATTAGTTGATAAGTATAAAAAAGACGAAGTAAGTTTGTTTTTGGAGATATAAAACAAAATTTCCCACGATATGATAAAATTAAAATTCCCAAGACGTTGAAACCAGTAAAAGAAATTAATTTAGATAATTTGATAAATGAACTAAAACTAGAAGAAATGCAACAATGCCAGAAGATGATTTTTGGGGTTAAGAACGGTCAATACTTTCTCATACCAATAGTGCCAGTAGTATCTTAATAATTATAATGATAAAATGTGGAAAAAGAATAATAAGAAAATGTAGAAATAGGCATTCAGAATCCTGTCAAAAAGACAAATAAAGATAATCCTAATGTAAGTGGTCAAGTAGTGAGGGAAAAGAGGAGTTGAGTCTTCCAAATCTTTCAAGACTTCTAAGAAACCAGAACCAACAGCCATATCAGGAGCACCAAGTAACAGTCGATCATGCATAAATACACAGAACAGCAGATGATAATGACATTCGCAATCTTATAACAGAAAAGATGAAACAACGGTCAAGAAACACAGCCAGTATATACAAAGAAGACATTCAAACAACAAGAACCGAACGCATATCCAGATAGAAAACTTTGCAGTATGTTACTTAAGGATAAACACGACATAGAATATCCAGACATGAAACTTTGCAGTATGTACCTTAAGGATAAATACGACATAGACTTAATACCAGTAACTGATCAAACCCAGAATTAACATTGAAAACCGAACACTATACAGTCAAGATAAAAGAGAAACAGAAAACACGAAACAAAATAGTCAAGGAGAAATGAAAAACAGTCAACCAAACTACAAAAATGAATATCCAGACGTACATTCCTGTGAAATAAAGGAAATACAAACACGATAACCATGAAATCATGAACTCTATCAAGACCCAGAAACAGGTGATGTGACACCGCAAGAATTTAACGATAACAACAAATCGGATCGAAAACATCGAAGTGGAGACCACTTGGCTTCGATCCAGAAGCCCGATTACCAGCTTTAAGTTCACCAGTAACTAAAGATACTAACATTCGACTATTGAAAACTATACAGGACTTAAGTAATAATCACAGTGTAATGTGAATACAAAACGAAAATAATTTAAAGAAGTCGAAAACTTATTCTTATTTAAAGAAACAGAATTTACGCAAGGACGGAGGACTTTCCGTGAATGGAGGACTTTCCATGAATATTCATAAGGACGGAGGACTTTCCGTGAATGGAGGATTTTCCATGAATATGTTAAAAGTGTTAAAAAGTGAATTATTAAATGTATTATGCTTTAACATAATGAACTTTACTTATGGACTGTAATAATGAACTTTATTTGTATTGAGACAATGATTATTGAATTGAATTATGCATAAATTCTCTGCTTATTGAACCGGTTTATATCGCTTTATAAATGCATGAATATATATTGAAATTATAACCCAAGTCACATATTTTTATCCAGGTCACAAATATTAATCCAGATCACGAGTTTTATGAATTGTTGAAAATCCAGGTCATAATTGGTGGAATTGAGAAATCTAAGTCACAAGTTAATTTGTTATTACTCCCAGGATATGAATTGTTTATCGATAAAATCCAGGTCACAACTTATTCATTTCATGATTAGTAGTGAAAACTTTATTGAATTGTGTATTGATAATTATGTTAATTATGTTATAACTTTCAAGCTACACCAATGGGAAAATTTTAAAATTTTATAAAAGTTACTAATTATAATTTGGAAAGTATTTTATAAGAATGAAATTTTTTACCATTTAGTAAAAATTTCAAGGGATAGGGACGTTTGTAACAATATGAGGTACGGGAGATAAATCTTTTAGGAAATTATATACGTAAATAAATTGGTGTGACTTGAAATAGTAAATATGTACTTGGGAAAATACCAGCTAAAATTACATGATTTCTAATTCGGTCAAGTAAATATGTTGACAAAGTTAATTTAGATATAAAATTCCAAATTCAAAATTACTCAGCATAATATTTAGTAATATGACTTAGCATTATTATAATATACATTTTGGATTTTGTCAACACCTTTACAAATGCAGCAATTGAAGCTGCATGTTAAAAGGTTAAATATCTGTCATCATCAGTTTTGGTAAACAAGAATGATGTTAATGATAATTAATATAAAGTACTGAAGTGTACTAAGAATGATAATGTAAAAGGTTGCCAAAGGTTGCATATGACAGATTTTGATGATGCAGTATTCTTCAATTGTAGATGCATTTAACTCTCTATAAGCTTCTAGAACTTTAATGTTTTGCGTTGGTCAAAACTGACAAATGTATATAAGCACTGGAGTTCTGGAAAACGAGAGAGACCAGCGGGAAACCGCCTAGAGAGAACACCACCATACTCTCTGATTGTTGAAACATTGTTACCATTGCTGTACTCTGCTGTGCTGAGAATAAAACTATACGATCACAGACCGGACTTTGAGTTATTGATATTTGTGGGTTGGTTTACAAATGTCTGACAAGTTAGGCCTATTCATACATGGAATCTCCTGTGAAAAAAAAATGTAAATTTCATGTCCTATTATGTTAAAATATTTCTTTATCAATTATCATACATATAAATTTAAGTGCATCATTTGGATATAATGGCGAACTGATTTTGAATCAAGTGATTTATATATTTTCTTAGATGAGGAGTATTCCATATATGTATAGGTGTACCAAGGTAAAGTGGCACATCCAGGTAGAGTCAAAAAAACAAAACGATACCAAAAATAGGTTGCACGGACTCCATGCATTACTGTATCTCTAATACTTTTGCGACAAGTAACTTATCACCCATGTTATGATTTGATTTAGACTTCTTGTGTTTGATAACATTTGCCAATTTACCTTGGTAGATCTATAGCATGCACATTGACTATTTTTTAGGTAACCATGTGGTTTGAAAACTGTTTATATCTACAGTATTATGGCTGTTCAATGTATTGGATTTACACCCACATAATGAGTCTTGAAATTTGAAAAATAAAATTTTCGTTATTAGTAATGGGAAACTCCCTCTTCAATTGCTTGATGCAATTAAAATTCATTTTTAGTTATGTAAAACCTTTAAAATAACAATGATGAGCATTTAAAATATACAAATTATGTAGTTTTTGCAAAAAATTACTAAACCCCAGTTTCAATAGAGAGCAAACGGACTATACAATAAATGTCCTTAAAGTCCAACAAGTCTGTAATGGTTGTTAGAATATCTCATAAAAAAGTCTTACACATTCAATTATTCAATCCACGACATTTCTTATCAAAATTATTGCCAAATAGTAATTTCTTACCACCCGAAAAGTCTCCTTCACAATCCATTTGTACATTTTAGAAAACATGTACATTCCTATACAATGTCAACAGTAAACCAGGTATCAATTTGTTTTAACATCCTGTTCCTTGTACGTGATAACTTTATTCTTTTTTCTTACCAAATCTGTAGTTATACAATGCAGTTTGCCAAACTGATAAAAGAAAATAATCTCTTTTTTGATACTGTAGAAATATCCATTTCGATTATGACTAACAACACGGACAAAATATAAATTTATCTATTGCTTAGATCCAACACCCTGGGATATATAGTTATGTTGGTTTTAGTGCTATTTATATATATAGGTAATTTAAAAATTTAACATTGTTTTAAATATATACATATATATTGATAAAAACAGCCAATGCCCCTTTAAGAAATCGGTCTGTATGGAGTGACATGTTCCAAATTTTGACATTAAAACAAAAATAAAAAAATCTTAAGTTGTCTGGTTCAAAATATCAAACATGACACAGCAAACTAGAAAGTTGAAGAGTAATTTGAGAAAATAATCATTCACGTTACATATTTTATAATTAGCAGCTGAACATACTTTTTACAAAACAATATTTTTAGATTAATATGCAACTCATCAAGATATTACTTGTGGTGTAGCTCCATATAGGCCGTCACTCCATGGCTTGCACATCCCAGAGTTTAAAAAGATAATTGACGCCAGAAATTAAAAATTTCTGTTTCTCAATGAAAAAATAAGAGCAAAATACAGTCTTACTAATTTTCTTTTCAAACCAATTTTAGGCCCTCAGAATCCACCATTTTGCGTTTAGCAAAAATAATCTTGGGAGGGGGGACCCCCTACCCCCTTACTAGCATCCTCTTCACATGGACCCAGCTATGCCCCAGATTACCAAAAGCATATCTGACGTCATTTTCTGAGAATATGTGAAAGAGTACCTTTGATAAATTCCTTTCTCAAAAGACAACAAAATCCAGAAATAGAGGATAAACAAAAACACCACGACCTGATATACACATTTTATTCTTTCACTGAATATGAAAGTCGGGATATAAGCATATTGGACTTGTTACAACATTTCAATGCTGGCAGATGTGATAATAACCTGTGATGCAGAGAGAAAAGAAAACTGTTATAGTTAACAACATGATGGTAAAATACTATATATATATATATATATATATATATATATATATATATATATATATATATATATATATATATATATATATATATAAACATTGCCAATATCAGGTGAAAAAATCAGACATTTAGGGAAAATTCTTTCAATTTTCCAGTCTAATTGTTATAGAAATTGACAGTGTTATAACACCAATAGCACAGAAAACAATGTATAACACACAGCATAACCATCCCCAATACCTTAGAAATATGCCTGTCCTAACTTTTTTAATTCTTTCATCACTATCTTATATACATACATACATATATATATATATATATCATTTGAATATCTCAAACATTTCACAGTAACATACATCCAGCTCGTAAATGATCATTATACTTATCAGAGTAACGTTTTATATACATGCATAATCATCTTTGTACAGAATCTTGTTCTCTTTCAGTCATGACTTTGAAGCAGAGCTTACATATCTTTTTACAAAATAAGTTACATTTCACATATACTTACAAACAATATTGCACCTTTTTTCAATGTAAATATTTATTAAATTTCCATCATTATACAATTCATTCTTTGAATAACAAATTTAAAGGAAGGATGGCTAAAATACTGACATGTATTTAAATGGTCTGCAATGTTCCAAAAGCAAAATAATCAATAAAATACCAATTGTTTTACAGACACCACCTCACGTGTTGCAATAACAGGCACCAATAATCGTTAAAAAATATCAAAGCTAGATCTATAGATATTATCTATATTGCTGTAGGTTTGTACCTCAGAACAAGTAAATGCATACCCATGTATTGCATTACCACACATTTGAACTACAGTGCATTGAAGTACTGTGTATTGACGTACAGTATATTCATTTTATATCCAAGTTAATTCAACCTTTATGAACATGATTTCCATATTATATAACATTTACATGCAAAATGATAATGAAAGTGAAAACGTGAATTATTTAGCAAGCTACTGCTGCTGCTGATAATGATAATATTGAGTAATTTGTGATTAATTAAGGCTGTAGCCGATAGAAATTTATAACCAACATTTAGTTATCAAATGATGAAATGTAATATAGTAAACATAATCCCTACGTTAATACCATTCTTTACAGAGATTTATCTGATCAATACTTACCTAACAATGATAAGATGACATACTACAGTGCATTGAAGTACTGTGTATTGACGTACAGTATATTCATTTTATATCCAAGTTAATTCAACCTTTATGAACATGATTTCCATATTATATAACATTTACATGCAAAATGATAATGAAAGTGAAAACGTGAATTATTTAGCAAGCTACTGCTGCTGCTGATAATGATAATATTGAGTAATTTGTGATTAAACTGATTAATTAAGGCTGTAGCCGATAGAAATTTATAACCAACATTTAGTTATCAAATGATGAAATGTAATATAGTAAACATAATCCCTACGTTAATACCATTCTTTACAGAGATTTATCTGATCAATACTTACCTAACAATGATAAGATGACATAATCTGATTAGTTTAGTAGTCAATCAAACCTTAACGGCATTTTCACAGCACTACTACGGCACATTGTCTGGTGTTTACACTCCATAACATTGATGGTTTATTGCTTTATATTTTCCCGATAGTAGAGTACAACATATCAAACCCCTCATCCTGGTTATATGACATTATTACTCTTAATTACCAGACTAATACTTGAATGATATCCACCCCATATAGGTAAATATATTCACTTCAGTTACTACATCTCGATCATGATGTATTTATATCTAAACAAGGTGTCCGTGAACCACAAATGCCCCCGCTCCCAACTTTATATGTAAGCGGGATGGAATAACGGACAGACAAACAGACAGACAATCCAAACAGTATATGCCCCTAGTGGACTTTTCAGGACGGGGCATAAAAATTCCAATACTCGACAGAATCAAACGTCAATGTATTCTTGTCAATTGTATTTTAATAATAGCTGAACAAATGTAATTTTTCGTATTTCACTTCAACAGGCTTTGAAGAAAAAAATTCTGATTTAGATGAATTAAAACTTTAAATATTTTAAGTAACAGCAATGACGTGAGGCATTTCAATTAACACTTTAATTACTCCAATACTTTTTCCCACATTTATCTGAACCATTTGATATTCTAAATGTGACATTGTTTTAGTTCCTCTCTCTCTCTCTCTCTCTCTCTCTCTAACAAGTTGATGAATTAAAGAGAAAACACAAAACACCATAAGCAAAATATAAATGTAGACTAAGTATTGATTTAACATCAGAATTATTTAGCTTGTTTTAATCCTCCTAGATTGATGTACACTTGATGTTGTAGTGACACTATCTGTGGCTCTTGATTTTCGCTAGGCAGTGCTATTGCTGAATTCCTGTACTCATGTTTCAAAATGAAACTCACCTGTGCAAATGAAAACAATACAATATCATAATTAGAAAATATGACTCCAGGAAATCACTGAATTTGACAGATGCTAATTCTATTATTCAAAAGTCACAAGCAGTGTACAAGTGTAAAATATTAACTTTGTAATAAATCTTTTGAAATATTGTCTCTTACTGGTTCAAAAGTGAAGATCCTGGTTGCAAAAAATATTTCTTCTTTGATCATTTTCAAAGATATTACCACCAAATGAGACTTCAAAAACATAATTTTCATTATTTACCATTTTGTTATTTTATTTCCAGCCAAGAATTTAGATTTATATGGAGATGTCACCAGCTGAAGGTGAAGTACCACATATTTTAACCTACTCTAAAGAGTTATAGTAGTGTAGTGAGCTCTTACTAACCATGTCTAGTCATGGACTCATGGTTTAAACACTAACACAGAGGCCTTATAGTACCAGAGCTCACCTTGGACTCAAACAAGTATGAGCCAAAAAAAAAAAAAAGCCAACCAAGATATTTATTAGCCAATTGAAATTTTGATTAGCCAGGTATGGGGCACTATTTGCGAGTGTGGAAGTTTACTTTTCACCAATGAAGAATGCCCCTGTAATCAATGTGGATGTTTACTTTTCACCAATGAAGAATGCCCCTGTAATCAATGCTATGTGCATTGTGATATGTAAATGTATTTGTCTATGATCATGCTATATATTTCTCTTTTCAATGACATTTTTATACACACAAAACATGTACCGAAATTGATGGAAAAAAAAAATATTTGCCAGAAAATTAGCCAATTACATGATTTTTTAGCCAACCTTGACAAAAATTAGTTATTGGCTACATTGGCTAATGGCAGGGTGAGCCCTGAGTACATATGTCAGTAGCAGTGACCTCTTCCAGTTAAATGAAATTTGACTTATACCCATCAATCTAAAGGGAAAATTTAAGTGTGCTGTAAATGTTTATTACATACAGTGGAATCTCGTTATCTCAAATTTCATTGGACCGCCAGTAGTAAGGGAAAATGTTTGTGATATCCGAAGTAAAAGTAGTATAAATATATGGTAAACAAACTTGAGACCAACCGTTTGACATAACAGGAATTTCAACTCCACGATTTCAACATAACGAGATTCCATTATATATACACAACGTGTTTCAGTTCAGCATTATTATTTACCATTTTAGAAAGCTATATTTCTTTCTGAAGATGACAAACTGTCATGCAAGAAGAAGAATGAAGACATATTAAATGTATATCAGTATGTCTTGAATATCTCATTCATGACAAAAAATGCATCTTTTGACATAGAAATGTTGATGTCTTACCCTCACATCCTGATCTGCTGATTGTGGGTTTACTTTCAAATAAACTCCAAGTTTGTTAGCTTTTCTAAATGCCACAACACTGTAAAAATAATGATTTTAATAATGTTCAACTTTGACCTCACCTACATAACTTATATACGTAATCAATTACATGTGGCAACATTTGGATAACCTCTATTGAGAGATATAATTAGTACAAAACACGATCATCTATATATATGAGTCTACTTGATCTTAAAATATTATAAATAATACAATTATGAATTCCATAAAAATAACTATTGATGGTACAACATTCTTTGATTTCCAACATACTTAAGATTACATTACACTCTCAAGAATTTGTTTGTTTGTTTGTTTGT